>CAIGQZ010034990.1:15872436-15884014 GCA_903798205.1 Danio tinwini | reverse complement strand
TAACTTTTTTTTTACTCATTTAAATTCACAAGCACAGGCAAACAAACACACAAACATTGTTAACAAGACTTTTTTATAGCCCCTACTTTATGGGGGGGGGAAACAGTGCTTCTGAAACAAAGTAGGCAAATATGAATGCAACATACATTTATTGAACAATACACATTTCAATTATTCCAAATAGATTAAAGAAAGGAAACATTCAAATTCTATTAAAAATGTACAATACAGTGCAAAAGTCTTAATTTTTTTTATCAATGGTTTATAATGGTTCTAATATCCATCTTCATCTGAAAAAGGAAATTATAGCTGGATAGAAAAGCAGCTGATAAAGCATTGACAGTAATGAACTGGACTCCACAGTGTACAGACCTGAATATTATAGAGGCAGTATGGGATTACCTGGACAGAGAAATAAGTAATAATATAAAGCAGAATTTAGTGAAACAATTATTTGATATACATATTTCCTGTACTTTCTGTTAAGGCAGTAATTTTTATTCAGGTGAACATAAGAGATTTTCACCATTTACAGTGGATAGTTTGTGATTGTATAGTCATCCAATTCAAGGATGTTTGTTTTTCTCTCCCGACCCATGTAAAAATTACCAGCCAAATCACCTACAGTTTTGAGACAAACACCAAGATTGTGTGGTGATTTACCTTTCATCTGAATCCACATCTCTGAGTACTGTATATAAAGGAGATCAATCCAAAAAATGGCTTTTAAATCCATTTTGGCCACTAAAATGCTCACACTCAAAAAATACTGCTTATTTAAACTATGTATTTAAAATGAGTTGAAACAACAATTCTTAAGTTTTTTTGGGACAACTTAATTCTTTTATGTTCAATCCATTTAAATTAGTAAAAACGATAATCTTAACTTAATCGATTTGTGTTGCATCAACATAGTGAATAGTGATTATATAGGACATATAGAAATAGGAATAGGAAGTCAAATGTAATTGGTTGTTGTCGCTATCTGCTTGTTGGTGACGTATGGAATACTGTTTCCGTGTCAAACCTGCTACTCATTTGAATTGAGAAAATATTCGTTCATGACCGCTTTTTAGTCATATCACACATTAAAATTGAAGTTTATATAAAATCATGGTGTACACAACAGTCTGTGGACTTGCTGCATTACAGACATCATTGTTTTAACAATTTATAAACAAATAATCACTTTCTGGCCATCGGATATTAGGCATGGATATGGACATACACCTGTCCCAGTTGGGGTCCTCGTTGAAGCAAATTTCTAATCAGCCAATCACATGGCAGCAACTCAATGCATTTGGGGATGTAGACATGGTCAAGATGATCTGCTGCAGGAAGAAAGGTGATTTAAGTGACTTTAAACGTAGCATGGCTGTAAGTGCCAGATGGGCTGGTCTGAGTATTTCAGAAACTGCTGATCTACTGGGATTTTCATGCACATCTCTAGGGTTTACAGAGAATAGTCAGAAAAAAAGAGAAAATATCCAGTGAGCGCCAGTTCTGTGGGCGCAAATGCCTTGTTGATGCCAGAGGTCAGAGGAGAATGGTCAGACTGGTTCGAGCTGATAGAAAGGCAACAGTACCTCAAATAGCCACTCGTTACAACCGAGGTATGCAGAGGAGCATTTCTGAATGCACAACAATCCAACCTTGAGGTGGAAGAACTCCAGCAGCAGAATAATCACACCTAGTGTCACTCCTGTCTGCTAAGAACAGGAAACTGAGGCTACAATTCAAACAGGCTCACCAAAATTGGACAATAGAAGATTGGAAAAACGTTTCCTGGTCTGATGAGTCTTGATTTCTGTTGCGACATTTGGATGTTAGGGTCAGAATTTGACATCATCAACATGAAAGCATGGATCCTTCCTGCCTTGTACCAATGGTTCAGGCTGGTGGTGGTGGTGTAATGGTGTGGGGGATATTTTCTTGGCACACTTTGGATAAATTAGTACCAATTAGGCATCGTGTCAACGCCACAGCCTACCTGAGTATTGCTGCTGACCATGTCCATCCCTTTATGACCACAGTGTACCCATCTTATGATGGCTACTTCCAGCAAGATAAAGCACCATATCATAAAGCACGAATCATCTTAGACTGGTTTCTTGAACATGACAATGAGTTCACTGTACTCAAATGGCCTCCACAGTCACCAGACCTCCATCCAATAGAGCCCCTTTGGGATGTGGAGATTCACATAATGGATGTGCAGTTGACAAATCTGCAGCAACTGCGTTATGCTATACTGTCAATATGGACCAAAATATTTCCAGTATCTTGTTAAATCTATGCCAAGAAGGATTAAGGCAGTTCTAAAGGCAAAAGGGGGTCCGACCTGGTACCAGAAAGGTGTACCTATTAAAGTGAGTGTATATATATTGCAATCGTGATTTTCGAAATAATTACACCGATTTGTAAAGCTTATTATTTCCATTTGTATAGCCTGCTCATACAGTTTGACATAGCACTTGGACGTGCAAGCCACTTCGCATGATGTCACACTTAACATGAGGATAATAATTGAGCCCCATGTGAATCTAGCAAGACTTTGATAAGGGTTAAAAATGGCAGAAGAGTTGATATCACAAGCCAGATTTGAGGAACCCACATAAAAATATTAACACGCAATAGACACTCGTAATCGTAAGATTAAAAACTCAAACATTAATGAAGAATTCATCTTGATCCAAAAGCATGTATTTAATCACTAAAGAAGTATTGAGTTTTTTCTGATCATTTGTGAGATTTAAAAGTGTTACAAAATCCTTACCTACGACCAAAGCCAGAGCTCCGACAACCATCACCAGGACAATGACCACTGGAGCCACCAGCACTTTACTCACTGTCAAACACAAAACAAAAACAAAAAAAGCATTCAGACGCACAAAAACAAACACATTTACAGCTCTTATCTACTGCTTGACTGAAGAGAAATGGATGGAGTGCATCGGTCCTCCTTTGAGAGTTGTTTAAACTGAACTCTGTGACCTGTTGACCAAACACTGCAGTCTGTGATGTATGAATGATGGAGTTTCATACTATGGTTGAATGCACTGGCCTGAGGACAGCTCACACACAATCACCGGCTCATGTAAAGTATACACAATGACATATGCAAACTGAAAGCAGATCACAGAGCCACTATCAGGAGGTTGTAAAATAGCCTGGTCTGGAACTGTGTAAACTATTTGTTTCGGGTGCTCTAGTTCTGTCAGGACATTTTATTTCAGCTATAAATCCTGAATATAAAAGTGAACTCATATTTTGTCCCTGGAAGTGTAGAGATTGTACAGTGATAAAAAAATATATAATAATTAATGTTTAGTGATAAGTCAAGATTACTAAAATAAAGCAGAATTCTAGTTGATTCTTTCATACAACAATGATTAAGGCCTTTCACAATAATTGATGTATTGTCTAATCATGGTTATTTGGTTTAATCACACATGACAAAAATTGAAACGTGTCAAGACAGAAGAAGAGTGCTGTAAGAACAAAATCTTAGCAACCACACGCTTTTAGATTTGTAGTTAAATTAGCCATGTCTGATTAGGACATTGATTTCTGATTCTTTCTTTAGTATAGCACAAGCACTTTATGGACCTTATCATACACCCAGCGCAATAAGGCGCAAGACATGTTTGGCGCGATTTATATATTTATATTTTTTAGACAAGTATGCATCACCATATGGGCCATAAGAATAGGACGTGTGCTTGGATATAACTGGCCGCACTTCGTTATTATAGTTCATTTATTAGTTTGCTGGAAATTAGAACTGTATTTAGAAATAGGTTTGAAACACATCTTTGCGCAAACTAAATTAAATATGTAGGCTAATGGATGTCTTCAGTGGAGTGCGTTTCCACCGTTTCCTTATCCACATAAGTTAAGGAGTAAAGTAAAGAGTAAGAGTGAAGTAAAGAGAAAGTAAAGAGGCCAAATGGAGGGGGCTCATTCGTTATCCTCGCTGCAGATGGTCTGCTTAACCGTTTTCTCGCTAGTAAATAGTTCATTTTTTTCCACTTACAAAGTCCGCCATGTAAATAGCAAATGCGCCATTAAAATAGAGCCCTTAGAAACGATCCAAATTAAACTTGTTGATGTTTAATGCTTTAACTCTAAATCATTTTAAAAATTAATAGTTACAATTACTGCTTTTGGCGATGTCTGACTTAAAATTAACAGTGAACTCAGACTTTCCTTCAACTTATGAGTGACAATTTCTAAAGATTTGAGATTTAAAGCAACAGTTCAAAAACAAAACAAAAAATTGCCCCATGGTTTACTCCCGCTCAAGTCATTCTCAGTATATATGACTTCTGTAAGATAAACACAGTTATCTAGAGCAGTAAAAATTTTATTCCGGCTCTTCGATGCTGTATAATGGTGTTGGATAGTGGCCTTTTTTTTTATGTGCAAACTTCCTGGCTGACCTTTATCTTTGCATAAGATGCATTTATAGTGGAAGAGTGAGAGAAGGAATATATAATATTAGTTATAGTATTATATAATAGTATAATATATGGTATAATGTTATATAGCAATGCCAAGCCGACCAGTTTTCTTGCTTGTCATTGTCTTCTGTGGTAAACAAATTGTGTGAGATGCATCTATTCCCACAACTACCTCTATGAATGCATCGTACACAATGCGTCATCATACATGCATTTGGCAGCCACCGAGAGTCTGTGATTTGAGGTAATAATTAAAAAAAAGAGAAAGATCTTTGTTACAAAAGCACATTGATCTGCTTCACAAGACATGCGTTAACCCCCTGGTGGTTTATGGTGAGTTTTATGATAGATTTATGAACTTTTAAAAACTTCAAAAAAGGCCCACCGACCAACATCATTATACTGATGGAAGAGCCAGGATGGCATTTGAAACTACTCTGACTGTGTTTGTCTGACAAAGGAAAGTCAAACACACAGGATGGCTTGAGGGTGAGTAAATTATGGGGTTGTTTTCAATTTTGGATGAACTTGTTTTCCTTTAAATCTGTCCTCATTATTGGGAAGTTGTTTCTAAAACAACATATAGAGAGTAAGACTTAGCATTATCAAATATGATTGGGTTGAAAAAACAATATGCAATAAAGACTGCCCTCCACAGTACAAAAAAAGAGCACCTAAAGCACAATATTACAGCTGGACCAAAAAACACAAGACGGCTGAGTTTAGTTCAAGTTGTTTATTGTCTAACTATTAAAAATTCCAAATGGACATACAGTCAAAAGCAAAATGATTAGCCCTGTAAATATGTATTAGTTTTTAAATATTCCCCAAGTGACTGCAACACCACGGCTCAGTGGTTAGCACTGTCGCTTCACAGCAAGAAGGTCACTGGTGCGAGTCCTGGCTGGGTCAGTTGGCATTTCAGAGTTTGCGTGGGTTTCTTCCAGGTGCTCTTGTTTCCCCCACAGCCCAAAGACATGTGCTACAGGTGAATTGGGTAAACAAACATTGGCTGTAGTGTATGAATGTGAATGAGTGTAAATGGATGCTCTCCAGTACTGGGTTGCAGCTGGAAGAGTATCCTCTGCGTAAAACATATGCTGGATAAGTTGGTGGTTCATTCCGCTGTGGCAACCTTTGATGAATAAAGGGACTAAGCCGAAGGAAAATGTATGAATATTCCCAAGTGCTGTTTAAGGGAGATTATTTAAAACATAATAGTTTTAAAAACATAAATTTATTTGGTATTTTGCATTCAACTGTATATGCAGTCAAGCCTGAAATTATTCATATCCCTGGCAAATTCTGACTTAAAGTTTTTGCTCAAATGTAAATAAAAGCTGAAATATTTTTTCCCACAATGATGCCTCTTGTACTCTTTTGGGAGAAGTCTGCATTATTTGCAGTCAAAACAACTTGCTGGATGAAAAAAAGTAACTTTAAGTCAGGGGTATGAATAAATTCAGGATTGACTGTACATATAAATCAAGCTCAGAGTTTTGCTGTATGCGCACTTACTGCAGACAGAGCCTCGGACCAGCCGCCGCAGATGTGGTTTTTCTGGCAGGTAGCGGTATTTGCACCCAAACACACTCAAGTTGGAAGTGTGGTCGCCGAAGAAGCGCAGATGTCTGTACTTCTCCCCACAACGGTAACAAAAGTTAGTGCTGCATTGTGTGCATGTCATGTGATCACAGCCCTCCGTTCTCTGAATGTGGATCTGTTGGCATATAAAGAAGAAAAATGCACTACTATAAATTTCATTTACTGTATAATTTTACACCTGGAAACTATATTCTCTTGAATATGAGCCAGCAACTCAATAAGCGGCTGTTTACACTTAATCACTTCATGTGTTTATTCTGATCGGATGGCTATCTGAATTCATTTACACTTGACCACATGAACGCGTTATGTTGGTTATGTAACGTTATGTTGACTAAAGCATCAGATACGCTTTATTTTACTTAATATTATTATTTACAGAAACGTAAGCTATATATCTAATTTGCATTCAAATTATGTTATGTGCAGGCTGTAAGACATCATTACAAATGCACAAGGCAGGCTTCATGATTACTTTCATTGTAAACATCTATTTTTGTCATACAGATATGTGCAAAATTAAATTGTACCTTTTGATACGTTCAAATTAAATTGTGTATAACATGCTCTCCCAGAAACAAAACAATGTGCTTTACAACGTAAGCAAAAGAAACACTATACTTTCATTATTATTGCTCTCTTATCACAGAGATAGGCTACAGGTCTGTGCTGCATTTGTGTGATTCATCATTTCATGGTTAAAAAACAAAACAAAATAATTTAAATAAAATCAACATCTCAAACTGTTACCTCTGGCCTTCCATTGCTTATGCATTTGCACTTGTACATCTGATGGTCATATAGCCCACAACACGTGTGCTCTCACGTTTGTTTTCTTATTTTGGAAATAGTAAAAGCTACATATGTGGTTTTGACCATCAGATCCATTTAGACCTGTCCAGTTTCATCTGGACACCACTTCCTCAAGTGGTCTGAGCAATCATTTATATCTGTCTCTATTTGTTTGTGAGGGAATTTTACACCTACCCATATCATGATCAGAAAGCAATCAGATCAGAAAAAAAAGAAATCGAAGAAGGGGGCAGGTATAAACAGACCCTTAGTGATGAGAGTTTACAAAATTATCATTTACAGTGGGGCTGAAGGATATTAGAAAAAAAGTGGACAGTTTTTTGCCATACGCTTATTTCACGCGACCACCATTTTAAAGAACCAAAGCAAGGCTGCGGTGGGAAGAATCCCGGAAGTATAGGATCAGCACTATAAACATTGCAACAACATGCTGTGGACTCTAAACCTCCAGCTGTTGCCGCAATTTCAGAAAGCAGATATGATGTAAACATCACTTTAATATCATTCAGTTCAGTTTAATTCGAACAATGAAAAGCATATTAGGCATCAAACAACATCACAATCTCTCCTCCTGGCCTTCAGTTCATGGCAGCAGGTAAACACAGCGGGGGCTTCCCTGCTTGCTTCAGCCTATGTAACCCGGTGAGTGATAAAACAACGCAGTCCTCTGTAGCACACCCTCGTGTTGTCTGTAATAGTGTTGTCCCAGTACTGAATAAAAAAAAAAACTTCCATCTCCTGCTAACATTTAAGCGTTCTTAAGCAGCTGATTTGCCATATTCACCAGTGCTCAACAGAAATGACTGTGAGTGGCCGTGAAGGTAATCAGTTCACCGCACTTCACTGAGCACAAACACAGATGCACGAACAGTGTTTTAAAGCCGCAAAGATCAGCCGAGTCATCAGCAGATCGCTCGTTTGTGTTTTCACTGGGTAAACATCGGTGAAGTGTGGTGAACTGATGACCTCCATGGCCAATCACAGTCCTTTCTGTTGAGCGCATGAACACCATGGCAAATCAGTGCTGTTGCGTTCAACAGTGCTTATGTTAGTGGGAAATCGACGTTTTTAATAAATTTCAGTAACGAAATTCAGTATCTTGACAGGTCTAATATAGTGAAAGAATCAGTTCATTAACTTGAGTTTGATAAATGGCAGCTAAAACGTTTATTTGGCATTTCCTTTTAACTTAGCTGAAAATGAGGTCCGATATCCAGTTTTATTTTCACTTTCCATTCAGAACGGACCTTCGGGTCACTCAGAAGAAAGTGAAATTATATATTTGTGTTGCTTTCTCTTCGATGATAAGATATACAGCCAGGTACACAACATTCCTATGTGACTCAGGCTATACTCCTGGGTTTCTTCCCACCGCAGCCTCGATGTCGCTTTTTTAATGGCGGCTGCGTGAAATCAGTCTATAGACTATATATTGCGACATGAATACAATTTCACTAGATGGCTCTATTTGGAAAAAAAATTGAGATGCTGCTGCTATGAAACTGCTTTCTGACATTTTTAAGCTTGTTTGACAGCTGTGAGCTTGTTTTACATTGTTGCAAGTCTATAAAACATGTGCTGTTAATAAAAATATGCATCATGTTTAAGTATACCCCAAGTTTTAGGGTGCTTTCACACCTAGACTTTTGTTCCGGTACCTGGCGCGTTTGCCCAGTTAGCGCGGTTCGTTTGACATATGTGAACAGGGCAATCGCGCTCGGATCCATGCCCAAGCAATCGCTCCGAGACCGCCTGAATGAGGTGGTCTCGGCTCGATTGAAACGAACACTGGAGCGGATTAATTGTAGTAAGAAAGCGATACGATCCGAGCCCGGCTATTTCACAGTGTTTTATGGATATAGGCATACGGCTATATGAAGAGAGAATTATGAGTAGGGCGGGAGGTCATTCCAGACATCCCAAGTCTCCCGGAAGTACCGGGAGTCTCCCGCAAATGCACAGAGACTCCTGGATGCCCGCAAACGAGTGATAATCTCCCAGAAATCGCACTTCTCCCTCCCGGTCCTCAAATACGTCGCGCACCCTTCTCTTTACCCCTCCCCACCGCATCCCTCCTCGCTCTTCAGACATGTCGCGCGCACCCTGTCAAACACCACCAAACCACCCCTGACAGCTGAATGGGACTGTGCAAAATAAATCGTGAAACTCCGTGTTTTAGCTATTTTGGTCTGTTTAGAAACTTTGCCGTGTGAAAGTGAACCGCACCAAGAACAAAGACCAACAATGTAACAATTTTAATCCCTGTTTTGGAACAAATGAATCCATTCACAGGTGTGAAAGCACTCTTCATATGTAAAATGTCTCAGCACACCAAAAAGGTTTTAGTATGGTTTGTTTATGCAAGTGGGGTGCTAATCGACAAGAGGAGGCACCAATAACGGTCCATACACCATACTAATCAAGCAATACAACTGTTTATTGCTGGTATACACAGCTGATATCAATTATCACAATAATAATCAATAATCATGAATAATTCTCATGAACATCAATAATCAAATTACAACAAAATTGCATAAAGCTGCAGCCACACTGCACTTTTCTCCCCATAGACTTCTATTCATACACACACGAATGCGTCACACCGGAAACGCAAGGTCGTGCGGCAAGTTTCGCAGTTCGCTGAGTTGGAAATTTCAAGCTTGGTGAACTCTGACCTGCAAAATTGCATCAAATGATTGGGTGAGACCAATCGAAGATCAAAACATGACCTCACTGGACAGCAGCACAGTACAACAGAATTTTGTAAGCTCAAACTCTAGTGTGACTTCAGCTTTACAGGCTTATAATGCGAAATAAAAATGTGTAATAAGGATTGCATAAATAAATGACAGATAATGAAACCCCAAACAATTTGATATAAGTATATACAACCTCTGAGACATGCTATCATTTTCTTCTTCAAAGACTGAGGAGCCCATTGCAGTCACATTAAAAAACTTCACACATGTGTCCGAGAATGCCAGGCGATGTGCACTTATCTTATGGCTGAGCTTCCAATGTTTCAGCAAGAAACCCTCACCTTTATGGTCAAAATTTGGGTGCTGGCCAAAGGTCGGCCTATTAGGCAAGAGAGAAGAGTGAGTTGATCAGGCCCACCTTCTCTCTCAGCTACTTTAAGTGCACATTATTTCTGATTGCAAAGCACAAATTTGAGGTTTGTAGTGTCAGCATGAATATCAGAGTCAATATTCTGCCTCCCAATATTTGGAGAAAGTTAACCTTAAGGTCCTGAGACCCTTCTCTAGTCATTTGGTCATACTTGAGGGTCAAAGGCTGTTTCTCAATATGTGTTCTTCAGCAATCTTGCGTCCTCGTGTTCTCGTGTAACGTCATCGTCAACTGCCAAAGTTCAGTTCCAATACTCAAGACAACAAGAACAGAGGACGTCACGTGTGAAAGTCTCCGGATGTGTTCTTGATATTGAGGACGCAGCGATGCAGACTTAAGCACCGGACTTGCTCTAGAAGTCCCAGAAGTCATTGCAACTGAAGGTGGGAAGCGCAGCATTTTATATAGGTTTATTATTAAAGTTCAGAGATATAACTTATCTCAGGAGTTTTCCTAAATGAAACGATGAATATAAACGTTACCAAGAAAATCTTAATAAAGGAATAAACACATTAAGGGTGTTTACAAAAATTCGTATTAAAATCTGTTTTATTTACATTGTGCAATGTATATTTGTAAAGTCTTTATGCATAGTATATATTTTGAAAAGGGGGAAAACAATAAATCGTTATATGAATGCAGTAATGCTTAAATAAATTCCCAATTAACATGCGTGAAGGTCATGTGACCATCAGGAAGAATGCAGCATCTCATTTCTCACAAGACGCGCTCTCTGTTCTTGTGGTCTCCCGATTCGTTCTTCAAAGAACACCTGGCAACATCGGTGCACATTGCCATATTGATGGCGAAATAATATATTGTGCAGCTCAACAGTGATTACACGAAGATATGTTAACCAATAATGCAGTTTTCAATGTTACGGCATGAGACACTCATTCACTAAGATAAGCGCTTCAATGTAAAGATCTCACTGTAACTAAGCCCTCAGGTGTCTGGCTCAGGTATGTGCACTATGCCAGACACTCAAGTTACAATGTGTCCTCCAAGAATGCACACGTCCAGATAGAAAACAGCAACACCTTTTGAAACATCTTGATCTCTTAAAATTGTGTCAGTGGATAAAAACTGGTCTCTAGTGAACTTCAATTCAGGACTGCTTTGTCCAAACCCCAGTCTTATGACTTCCTGGAATGCCATGATTTCCAAGAGCATAATTACAGATAGACAGGAGAAAGTGAAAAGAAAAACACTATTAGCACAATCTTCAGGTGGGAACATTCAGTTTTTACATTGTCTCAGTTTGTGTGAGCTAGGTAACTCCTATGCGTTTTAAATTGGCCAGGTATTCTCTAGCATTTTATTTTCCCAACTTGCCATTTTAGCAAACCTAAAATAATAATCAAAAAGCAAACATAATAATCCGGCCTCTCGCTAAAGTTCACAATCAAACAGGCTTACTATGCTACTGCGCCTGTAAGGTCTTAGCATGACTTTTATTAGTTCTAGTAAATCTAAAAATATAATAATATAATAAACATGAACGATACAAATGTTAATCATATAGATAATTTATATACTTAATACATTATATATATATATATATA
>CAIGQZ010034990.1:15836799-15872036 GCA_903798205.1 Danio tinwini | reverse complement strand
TTTTGGGTGAACTATCCCTTTAGTAATTGTGTTATGTTGAAAATCCGATAGCAATTGTTGCTGGTCAGAAATGACAACAATAGTTCTAAGTTTGTATGCAATATCATCACCAAATAATAAATTATATCATTTGTGTATTTATTATTTGGATCTGATTATTGGTTTGTTTTAATTTCAACCTACTGTATGCACCACAGTTTTTAAGTGAACTTTAACCATACAGTACTGTAGATTTATACATATTTGTTGACAATTTATAAAATCTTATAACAATTTTTATCAACAACTTATAACAGTTGTTGGCTTTAATATTTTGAAATGCTTTTATTTTGTACAAACTTGTGGTGTTCCTGGTCAAACAGACTAGTTTACAAAAAGTAATGTACAAAATCAACACCAAATATTGGATTCAATCTTTTTTTACCAACAATGGAATACAATTTCAAAACAGTATAAAAATTATCCAACATTTTTAGCAAGTTATTATACCGTGATCAAGTGAGAAAGTTTTATCCCACACTGTAAAAAAAAAAAAAAAAGTTTAATGTTTTTATTTTTTATTAAAACATTATGGGAGTTTCATATTTTTCCAACAACTTTTAAACATGAAAAGTTAAAAAGTGTGACTTTTATTAGCATTTCTAATTAGGGATGGGCCTATAAACAATATCATACCGAATCGCAATCAAACTTATGTAGATAATGATTATAAGCTCTGGACATTTTCACTCGATATTGATCCTATAAGAGCCCACCACACAGCAGAAATACACAACAACAGGAATGTATAATTGTGTTGATATTACAGGTTCTTCAAAATTTTAATTGCCGAAAATACTTATATCAAAATATATGTTGTTATCGTTAAATATAGAAAATAACTAAATTATCGAGATTGCATTTTTGCCATATCGCCCAGCCATATTGCTAATAGTTCTAATAATAAAAGTGTCATATTGTCTGGGTTGGTGTTGTATATTATGCTACAAAAAACCTTGTAATAAACTGCCAGTACATTTTCTGTTATTTCACAGACTTATTTCTCTCCATATTACTTCTTATATATTATATTCAGGGCTTGACATGAACTTTTTTGATCACCAGCCACTGTGGCTAGTAGTTTTCCAACCTTACTAGCCATTTTCATTAGCCATAATTTTGTTGTTGGAAAAATATATTTCATATGCATAAATATAACATTGACATGCTAAAATTACTTGATTAAGATTTTGTTTTATGTCCACAGTGTGGTGTAGTGTATGAGCTTGCTCAATGTGCATGAGCAAATGGGTCATGGTTTCATCATGTCGTATTACAATTAGTTTTTATTTCACATTACTTATCAGAGCTCAGAATTAAGGATTTACCAATTTATCTCTGACCACACCAAACATAAAAAAAATATTTATTTCTTAGCCACAAATTTTAAATGAGTCAAAACAAGCAAAATATAGCTGTATATTTTTGATTTAACAAAACATAAAAATCACCAGTTAACTACACATAAATGGGGAGTTAATCTCCTATTGTAAAAAAAGTTAATTAAACATTCATTCATTTTCTTTTCGGCTTAGTCCCTTTATTAATCCGGGGTCGCCACAGCGGAATGAACCGCCAACTTATCCAGCATGTTTTTTACGCAGCGGATGCCCTTCCAGCCACAACCCATCTCTGGGAAACATCCACACACGCACTCATTCACACTCATACACTACAGACAATTTAGCCTACCCAATTCCCCTGTACTGCATGTCTTTGGACAGTAAGGGAAACCGGAGCACCTGGAGGAAACCCACGCGAATGCAGGGAGAACATGCAAACTCCACACAGAAACGCCAACTGACCCAGCCGAGGCTCGAACCAGCGACCTTATTGCTGTGAGGTGACAGCACTACCTACTGTGCCACTGCGTCACCTCGTTAATTAAACAATATTAACAAAAATAACTGTAAGAAAGCAGGAAACATACGAAACACACGAAAGGAAACATGAAAGAAGGAAAGAAAACATACAGTGTGTAATAATAATGAATGGGTGATCACAAGTACACGGTTAGGCCCATTAATAATCTGTTCAAAGAATGGTTAAAGCGAAAGCAACTGGTGCTGCTTATAAAAAGACAAATCTAGAGCTCTTGAGAGCAGCAAGGCTGCAGGTGCATGAGCATAACTTTTTGTCTTGTCTATTTGAAAGAGAACCGATCACACCAGCTTCGTTTTTAGGCACGGTTGCGTCACACAACGAAACGTTAGCGCGCACGTGTTTTAAACATTCGCGCGCATCACATCAGCTGTTAGCGCCAGTGATCATCCTCTCATTTGGTATTCACCTGCTTTCTTTTCAAACTAAATTATTTTTGTCAGTCATGCTGCTTCAAGATTTTAAGATCACATTTGCACGCATATTGGGCCATCCTTACTGTTGAACCCTGCTTTTAAGTAAACTAAAATTTAAAAATTATTTTAAACCAGCCAAAGTGGGTAGTGGGAGTGTCTGTCTAACTCATCACTGCTGAAATCTACCCGCATTTGGCGGGTGTTAATGTCAAGCCCTGTTTATATTATTTCAAACTACTAAAATGTCAATAAAAGTCACACTGTTGAACTGTAGAGTTGAATTTTCAACATCAAAATTTGACAGAGCAGAGATCAAGCTCCCATAATGCAATTCACAACTGTAAATCA
This sequence comes from Danio tinwini, assembly GCA_903798205.1. Lineage (NCBI taxonomy): Eukaryota > Metazoa > Chordata > Actinopteri > Cypriniformes > Danionidae > Danio > Danio tinwini. Next base: position 15,869,352 of record CAIGQZ010034990.1, on the reverse strand, counting down.
ACAGAAAACATCACAAAATACAGAAACTGTTAATAACAGATATTTTTTAGAGTGCAATATGATGGCATTAACAAACATTTTCTGGGAAAATAAATTCCTTTCCAAACAGAACAAGAATGAACAACATGAAAAAAGCTGACCTTATACTTATGTTCACTCTTGATGGACGACTGTTGGCTGCGACCCCTCAAGGAAGTGAACAGGCTGCACTGAGGACATGGTTTCGTGCTGGAGTCCAATTGGCTCAGTTCCAAAAAGTACTTGTATTTTGCAAGTTCCTCACTGGTCAGGTGTGAAATCACCAAGTTCTCCTCCAAGAAACCGCTGCACTCGGTGATGGGACACACCAAGTGCGCTCGACCCACGTGAACCTTAAAAGAAACCCAAATGTGAAGAAAACATGTAATGAGCCAAATACAATGTAATTCAGCCTTTCAAATGTAGTTGAAGTCAGAATTATTAGCCCTCCTGAATTATGAGGACAGTATATAATATTTTACTAGATAATTTATACTAGTATTCAGTTTAAAGTGCAGTTTAAATGCCTAACTAGGTTAATTTGGTTAACTAGTTATGGTAATTAGGCAAATCATTGTATAACAGTGGTTCATTCTGTAGACAATCTGAAAAATAAAGCTTAAAGGGGCTACTAATACTGACCTTAAAATGGCTATAAAAATTTTTAAAACTGCTTTTTTTCTAGCAAACATAAAACAAATAAGTCTTTCTCCGGAAGAAAAAAATATTATAGAAAATACAGTGGAAAAATTCCTTGCTCTGTTAAACATAATTTGGGAAATATTTAAAAAAGAAAGAAAAAAAAAATTCACAGTAGGGCTAATGTGTACATATATACGCACTTCAGCCTGCTTGGAAACTGTTAACCATACAATAATGTTTGGAGAGTGATTTAACCTTCTTGGAAATCCTTGGTTTGAATCAGTGATTGCGTACAAGGAACGTTTTATGTACACAAGCAACATACAGTAAATAGCCTTTACACATGCAGCGCATTACCTCCAAGTCCACCATGAACGTCACCGTCTCCCAGAATCACAGAACTCTAGTAATATGTGACCGAAGAGGGTTCAGCAGGCAGGAACCAACCCTAAGGCCTAGTTTTCACAAGCTGAATGCGGTATGATTTGCTGATAAATGGATCGGTGTTGAATGACCTTTCCTAGTTTCCTAAAGGGAGTTAAGAGATCTCATGGATCAGTGAGATCCATTTCATCCTCATTGTTCATATAACAGCAGGCTTTGGTGTAGCGAGACTGTGACTATCAGCACCTCCCCTGCCAGAGGATTACGTCCTGCCACTGGTTCCCCACCCATCATCTTTCGGCCCCCCTCTGGGACGTCAGGATTACCGGGCACTTCCACAGGAAGAACTAATCTACTCTCAGCCTCCTATTTTATGCTGGGACATCAAGCAACAGCTTTTAGTGGATATTTTTCTGAGTTTGTAAGAAATATGTAATATCAGGCAAGTTTGTATAGTTTGGAATCAGCTGAATGAGTATCTGTCATGACTAGGATTATGACAGTATTTTTCTGTTGTGATTATAATTATTGAAGCATTTATCATCATGTATTATTATGATATTCACCTAACCTGCAAAAATAAAGTTACTTCAACTTGTATAACGACCAAAAAATACTTTTAATATAATATTTTATTGTACACTGTAAAAAATGCTGGGTTCTAGGGTTGTTAAATAGTGGAACTTGATACCAATTGATACAGAAATTTTAAAAATGTCCATTTCCTGCTAACATTTGAGTGCTAACAACAGAAATGGCCGTGATTGGCCATGAAGGTCATCAGCTCACAGAACTCACCGCTATTTAGTGTAACCACACATACAGGGACACTGGAGCGTTTTAAAGCCAAGATTCATCAGCGGATCGCTCGTATGTCAGCTTATAGACAAACCTGCTGATCTCTGTGACTTTGAAATGCTCCAGTGTCCCTGTATCTGTGGTCACCCTCAGTAAAATGGGGGGAGTTCGGTGAACTGATGACCTTCATGGTTAATCACAGTCATTTCTGTTAAGCACATTAACCCAATGGCAAATCAGCTGTGTTTGAAAACGCGCTCAATAGCACTCAAATATTATCGGGAAATGGACGTTTTTTACATTTCTGTATCGATTAGTACCGAATTCCAGTATCGTGACAACCCTAGGTTCCACACAAATCGTTTAAGTTAACTTAATCGTTTTCATAAATTTAAGTGGAATCAACATAAAACAATTAGGTTGTCTCAAAAACAACTTTAGAGTTGTGTTGTTTCAACTCATTTTGAACATGTAGTTTAAACAAGCAGCAAAAATAATTTGAGTGTATATACATGTTCAGAGTAAACAATGTTTCAAATTACTCACAAAATGAGTATAAAGTACAATAGGCACTTGAAAATAAAGTTTTCTATTCATTTACTTATTCGATTTTATATGAAGGCTCATTTACAATACAGTTTGTAAAATAATATTTTCTGTCTTTTAGTAGATATAATATTTGAAAGATATTACAAACAAGTATAGCTACTATACTCCCAAAATCATTCCGCATAAATCCGCAGATTGTTTTTATTTATTTTATTTTAATTTTTTTTTTTTTTTACAAAATTCTGCACAGAAATATTAAAACATGTCCACAGATTCTGCTCTACTCCTAGACCTACTCATTAATAAACCTTGGTTAATGTGTTAAAATTAACTGTGTTTTTTCTATCTTAAAGTAAGTTTAAAAAATACAACTGAATTTTATTATTTTATTAACCAATAAAAAATAAACAACAATAATTAAACACGTCTTCCATCATTTGGTGCTCCTATGAACAACCACTTAAATATTCTTAAAAATCACTCTAAAAGTTTTTAATAAGTAATTATTCAGTGTTTTTAAGTTCACAATATCAATATTCATTCATTTATTTTTCTTCGGCTTAGTCCATTTATTCTTCAGGGGTCACCACAGTGGTATAAACTGCCAAATTTACACATCAGATGCCCTTCCAGCTGCAACCCAGCACTGGAAACAAACATACGCACTCATACACACACATACACTACGCCCAATTTAGTTTATTTAATTCACCTATAGCGCATGTCTTCGGACTATGGGGGGAAACCAGAGCACCCAGAGTAAACCCACGTGCACAGGGAGAACATGCAAACTCCACACAGAAATGCCAACTGACCCAGCCAGGATTCGATCCGGCGACCTTCTTGCTGTGAGGCAATATCAATATTGTAAATGTTAATTAATCACCATATGTCTAGTTGTGCCATCAGAAAGCAATGCATTCTGGACCAAAATAGACCAGACTGGATCCCCTCTGTCAGTGCATGATGCGAGAAACAGGAAAGGTTGGCAATTACTATCCATGGCTTACTAGCATTATGACAATGTCCAATCCCCCCAAATATTGCAGTGGCTAAATAACAGCCCTTGTCTTAGGAATCTATTGAGCTAGGGTTAATCCTGTAGAGTTTTACAGACCAATTAATAAATCACAGTAGTTGACATGTCATACAGTGACTAATAACTTGGTCAGACAGATCCTTTAGTCATATTTTTATGTGTGCTGCTAGTGTGCTCTGCATTGATTGCTAAAGCTTTCTCAGACAATTACATCTTAAAGATCATTCATAATTTTAACAAGGATTAAACTGTATTTAACTTACACCTTTTCTTGTTTCATTTCTTGTTACTGTATACTAGGGCTGCACAATATATATTGTTTCAGCATCGATATCGAAATGTGCAAATCCGCAATAGCCACATATACACAGGGGTTCTCAAACTCTGGGGCTGCTTCCGAAATCACATACTTCCATACTATATAGAACGGTAAAAACAGTACGCAAGCAGAGTAGTATGTCCGAATTCATAGAATTTGAAAAACAGTATGCGAGAAGTACCCGGATGACCTACTACTTCGGGTGAGATTCTGAAGTGCCTATCTGATGCATGCTACGCTATACCATGATGCCTGCAAGAGAATTCATGAATGGGAGTGAAGCAACGAAACTGACACAAGTAGGTCACGTGATGATGACAAAATGGCAGATATAGTTTGTCCGAGTTCCACTCACATTTATACTGTATAGAACAGAGATGCCTTAACTAGGGCCCGTGGGCTTAAGTTGGCCCATGGTAAAATTTGATTTGGCCCGTCATCTCATCTGAGACGAGAGGGAGAATGATGGGAATCCTTTTGAAATTGTCAATTGAAATTGAATGTAACCCTTTATTTGTTTTATTGTTAAAGACTACCTGAAATTAAATGCATCGATTAAATGGTGTAAATTAACCAGATGTTCTTTAAATGTAAATACTGTCACCTGACCATACAGATACTTTGGTGAGCAAATTAAGTCAAAGGCAGATTCTGCTTGACTAGTGTATTCAGCATTAAACTCAACTGTGTTAACAATGTGATTGTTTATGTTTTTAGTGCAATAAGTTATCATTTAAGCCTGGAAGTCCGGTGTCCAGCAGATTTGAGCTCCAACTTGCCTTAACACACCTGCAGGAATGTTTCTAGAAAGTGTTTATACAGTAAAGACTCCATGCAGTGTTATTTTACATTTGATTATTAAATTTCTGTACCTCAATCCTGTAAAACTCCGCCAAAAGCCATAAAGTGCCGTTTCTTTTATTTTTATTATTGCTCTATTGTTTTCATCCGTGCTTTAATTTGTTTATTTAATATATTTTGAGGTAATTTTGTATATTTTATGCAGATGCACTCACCCAAAGTCAAACACCCAAAGTAAAAGAATGAATTCTTTCCACAGAGTTAATGGAGTTATCTTGTGAAATTATATTCATATCGCAATATAAATCGCAGAAAAACTAAATACTCGATAAATACTCGAGTGATACTAGATCATACTGTATCAGTGTTTAACTGCTTTCATGTTTGCTTGATAATTAAATTATTTTAATATAGAATTTATTAAACATTTTTATTACTTGGGGTTTGTTTGTCTTCATTATTGTCTTTTATGTATATTCACTGTAAAAAATGCTGGGTTCCACACAAACACTTCATGTTGTCCCAACATAAATTGGTCAAGTTAACTTAATCTTTTTTACAAATTTAAGTAGGTTGAACTTAAAACTATTAAGTTGTCCCAAAAAACCTTAAAGAGGTGGTTCACTACGATATAATATTTTAAATTGGGATGCTCATAATAACCAATTAACTGAATAGATGAGTTTTTAACCATTTAATGGTATCAGTTAAATGATTTAAAAACATTATTATATATTTTTACAGTTTGGCTGCATAAGGGGCCATTTATAGCGAAGGTGCTTTTTGCGTTGAGAGGGGCATGTTTTGAATGGTTTACTAACTTCCGTGAGTGTTTTGGGGTGCCCTTCGCGCCTTGCGTTTTTGTCGTTGCGCGCTGTATGCTTGCAGTTAAAAAAAAAAAACTCTGAGCAGAAAAGGCGTGTTATGTCAGGCGCGTCTTTCTCATTCTTCAATCAAATGAAAGTAGAGGCGGGGTTTCCGTTAAGAGCGATCAATCTGAGGTAGCCTGCTTTTTTCATTTGACAAAAAAGCAAACAAACATATGATTGGACAAACAGCCTATGCCGGTTCTTAAAAAGGATTCAGTCAGTGTTTTCGTTTTGTAATCTAAATTTGTCATTTAGGTGAAAAATATCTAGGGCAGGACTATTTATTTTATTCTTTTTATTTAGTTTATTCTGTTTTTCTATGCTGTTGGAAACACTGCAGGTGCTTATAGATGTGCTGTTGTTCTGTATGCTGTTGTTCACGTTAAAATAAATCAATATTTTAAAATGCAATATTTCATGTGTCAGACACAAAATAGACATGTCAATTATTTTTTGTATTAAATAATAATTTCATATTAATCTGACCAGTTAACCGTTAATATTTGGTTAAAGAGCGGCGGTTGTCAGTAGGTAAACTTAAGTGAAAAGAGCATCCCTAATTTTAAACTTTAGTTCATGTGTATTGTAGCTGTGTGAACATAAACAACATCTCTGAATGTAATATGCTCAAAGTTGTATCGCTGTAAACCCCCACAATCTTCAGCAGTGCGTGCAGTGTCTCTCTGTGGCTGCTTTCCCTGCGTTCTACATCTTAAATAACAAACGCACAAAATATATGAGAACGTTTCATATTACTTACACATGCTTATTCTGAGTATATGTAACGACACTTCATCACCTTGGAATTATAAGATTCTATCTGATTTCTGAATAATTTTGAGAAATTGAGCTTTAAAGTTTCAGCATCAAATTGAGATTCAAAGTTTTTGCATTCCATAGCAAATAGTATGTGTGTAACATTTTTTTTTTTTAATAAAACATCTTAAAATGTAAACAACTTATAAAAAAAGTCCCATAATGTAAATAAGTTGTCATCTAATAAGAATATGTCAATAACTTAATTTTGACAAAAATGTCAGATAGAACCTTATAATTCTTAAGATAATAAGACTCAGATGTTGTTTTAGAGAGCAGGCGTAAGGTTCAGCTGTGTAAAGGAATCTTCACAGCACATTATGTTAGCTGACGAGCAGGCCTTTTGGAGGAATTAAAAAATAAGACAATCGTTTTCATGTTAGCTGAGTAGCTGTATATAATTAAAGTAAGATATATGAAAAAATAACCAGATTTTCTACAAATGAAGCATGCGCAGACATTGCTTTGCATCTTATAAACACAACCAAGCCTTAAAACGCCACGAAACCCCCCTGTCTCAGCAGGGTGTTTTCACACCTCTAGTTTGGAAAAAGTCAGGAAAGTGGGTGTGTCCAGCTCTGTTTAGGTGGGAGTGTTGGGGGAGGGAATGAGGGAGGGATTTGAAAATGGGAGTTTCTATTTGGGCACGCGCTGATTTTCACAGAGGCAAAACAAACACACAGATGCAGGGGAGAAAGACAGTGACTGTGTTTACATGGACATTAGTAATCAAATTATTTGCCAAATTATTAATTTGTCGACTTTAACTGCAGTTTGGCACTTTCACTTTTTATTTAGGAACATTTTCTGCATGTCCCCTGTGACAAACAAGATATTAAAAGCCAGGAACTGCTGGAAGAGTGGAGTTTTAATGGAATGTTTGATAACGCACAGCGAATGAGAGAAAAAATCCTCGCCATTTCTCGTAACTTAGATGCACTCGGTGGGTAGCATCAGAAAGCCGTGTGTGTATAGATTATCCTGTCACAAAATGCAGCGAAAACTCTACATGATGATAATAGTTTGATTGCGGTGTTTACATGTTTACATTCATAGAGCAGCATTTACAGCGGATCTTTCAGTCTATAATATTGTACTATAATATTGCAGTGATATTAACATACTGTAGACTTAGTAACTAAATAATTTTGACTAAAGTATGTCTTTAAAACTGAAAGAGCACTGCTGATGATACAAACTAACTTTGCCATCTGAATGAACAAACAAAGGGCACTGATCTCACACACACTTACCAAATCTGTAGACAGGACAATCAATACAAACTGGAACTGTGTCTTTTTTAAAAGACGAGCGGCAAATCTGGATTTCATCATTTCCAGATGCGAAAAGCTCTCTGGTAATAAATGTTCCTTACAAACGCATTTCTGTCGCATGTTCCACACGTGAGTCCAGCTGCGCTCTCATAGCGGGAAAATTAAAACAAAACCTTCGTTGCAGCACAACAATAAACGCAACACTGAAGACCATGTCTCCAAATTCTTGTTCTTTCACTTGTTTTGGCAACACAACGTGGCATCTCTCTGTCGTCGGAACACTGTAACAGGTAAAAACAGTCTTTGAAGCTATCATGCATATTAATGAAGTTGTACCGCATACACAATAGAGCGCGCTGATTGGTTTGAACCAAGTCTTTCTCATGAATTAATGCAGCACAAACTCAGAGACGTCACAATGCACTCGCAGGTACAGACATCTACTCTCCACACTGGATTACACGCAAGTATCTAATGGCCGTGACGCAGCTTCAAAAATTTGTTTCAAACCGGAAGAATTAATTTGCTCAAAATAACAACCAAAAAACAACCAATTTTCACTTTTTAGTGAAATGCTGTATATGTGTCCTAATAGTGTTTGTAGCTGCGTGGGACACATATATGACTGTCAACAGCTTAAAACATGTGCTTTGGTGTTTCGTGACCCTTTAAAAATACACTGTGGACCACCCCTTTAAGAATTGTGCCGTTTCAACTTATCTTAAATAAGTAGTTTGAACAAGTAGCAAAAGTCATTTTTTGAGCGTTGGTTAGGCCAGAAGGTTTGCTGTTTTTCCCTTTGCTGCATGTGTTTTTTTATTTTAAGTAATGAAAAGCAGTTATGTTTGCCCCTTCCCTTTTTTTGTTGTTGCTGTGATCCAAAAAAAAAAAAAAACTAAATAATTCACCCAAAATCATGAAAAACCACAATATGATTTGAACCATAAATCTTTCGATCCCTAGTGCATAGTGTCATTTGGGAGCCACTGGAACTGGAATATAACAGTTTGATGATGCTGCTTAAGTTATTTTTAGCTGATGCAACTGACTAATGCAGAAGATGGTCTTAGTAAACAGCCCTAACAATGCTTACACTATAAAGGCTCTCGTAGCGTCTTGTGCTCACAGCAGGCAAGATTGTTGCCCGGTGTGTGGAGTTTACTTTGGGATCCTAATGAGATTTGGCAGTCCCATGAGAACCCTTACCTGAGTGCGTGGCACCAACTGGTGACAGGAGTGCTAGCTTTCCCCCCCAGGGCCACCCACCAGTCCTTTTCACACCTGTCAGCCTGCTGCTAATGGGCAGAACGTTCACTGCTAGCACAATAGTGGCACTCGGCATCCACAGCAGGCGTGAACAATCCTCTCCGTATGGATGGGAGTCTGATTTCCAGCCTGCCGTGTCACACGCTGACATCCTGTATTAACTTTGACATGTTTTCTGATTCACCAGAACCAACTCTTGAGGTGTGCTATCTTCTCAGGAAGATATGTTTTTGAGGGATGTGAAATCGAAATTGTTCTTTGAGGCTGACCACAGGCCTGTTAAGCATAAATCAGATTTATTGTTGTAAACACAAGGTCAGCGATGTGACAGAAATAGGGTTGGGTATTGAAATGAGCAGCTATATGACTGATTTTTACTGCCACTTAAAGCAACACTCCACTTTTTACTTTAAGCCTTATTTTAGTCCCTTGCTACATTGGACTACACTGTGCAAAATATCTGTTAACAGGTTGCGTAATTTGTGATTCACAATTTTTTTTTTGTTTATTTACGGTTGTGAATTGCACTATGGGGGTTTTATTTCTGCTCTGTCGACTTTTGATGTTAAAAATTCAACTCTGCAGTTTAACAAAATTACTTTTATTGAAATTTTAATAGTTTGAGATAATATAACGTATAAGAAATAATATATAGAGAGCTAAGTCTGTAAAATAACAGAAAATGTACTGGCAGCTCATTTCCAGGTTTATACCGTAATTCAGAGCCCCTAGTTTTTCGCGATTCCATGATCGATGAATCCAATGCAAAAATCAACAAAAAGTCGCAATTTTTTTATCCTGCAAAATTCTTGATTAAACGCAAAATAATCGCAAACAATTTGAATAATCTCATAAAACATCAAATTCCAAACCATATAATCAAATTATATTTATTTCAGTTTGCAATGAATTGTTTTACATGACTTACAGATGTTGCATACGCAGCGCACGTGACGTATTTGATTGTCTTTCGAAAAACAACGTTGCACCTGCGCCCTCACAATCATTACATTCCATGGAATAGAGTGGAGGAACTATGACATCACCTTGTAGGCTAAAACTGGTTCTCTCGATGAAACCCCCATAGGATTTTCCCATAGGCCTTTCGCTGATTGCAAATAATAAGCTCTGTGTTCAAACACTGTTTATTACACTTACACGTTTTTGTCCAACTGGATTATCCTCACATGAAAATACAACTTTGGTCACTTTTGGATCTTAAATGCAAACGCAAAAACTGAAAAGCTAACATTAGGCTATAAACAGACAACAGTGCCTTCAGTGCGCTCACCTGTGACGTCTGCACCACCCTGCTACAGACAAATTTCAAGCTTATATTTAGAAAAATTGGGTCCCTGACAAAGATTTACTCTCTTTGTTTGTTATATTATAATCTATGCTATATATTATAAACCCTCCGGTGCCTAGACTGCAGCTCTTCACAAGACGTTTGGCCATAGGAGAAATAGTTGTGCCCAAATGAGCCTGGTTTCTCTCTAGGTTTTTATCTTTCACTTATGCCAATTGGTAATTGACCAAGATGGCGGCGCGTACACATCGCGAGGCTCGGCGTCTCTCCAGTTTCTGCAATTTTGCAGTATTTTTCCTGCTCATTTCGGGTCTGTTCGTGCAGAACAGTAATGCCTTTACATTGTACACCCGACAGGAGATCTTGGATATTGGTTTGTGCATTTCGGACAGTTTTATCAGCAATCTACGACTCATCCCAGAGATCGCCAGGACACCCGAGGCTGAGCGCTCTGTCCGGCCGGGCAGAAGTGCTCGGAGACGGCGACGCGAACGTAAACAAAGGCGGGGGAAGCGCGGCGGGCTAAGAGCTAAGCTAAAGCTAACACCACACCGGCTCTCTTTACCCAGCATCTTCCTCGCCAATGTACGGTCCCTGGTGAACAAAATGGATGAGATTAGACTGCGCATCAACCACAGCAAAAGATTATGGAACTGTAATGTCATGATTTTCACAGAAACATGGCTAAACAGCGGGATACCAGACAACGCTGTATCTTTAACTGAGCATCAGACATTCTGAGCAGACAGAGCGGCGGATGACTCCGGTAAGACCCGAGGCGGAGGATTATGCATTTATATTAACAAAGCGTGGTGCACAAACTCTGTCATCGTAGGGAGACATTGCTCTGTTAACCTGGAATTTCTGATGGTCAAATGCACACCGTTTTATCTGCCACGGGAGTTCACCTCCACCTTTATAATCGCTGCTTACATTCCACCCGATGCTGATGCAAAGCTTGCTATGAATGAACTTCATGCAGCCATCAGCAAACAACAGACTGCTCACCCGGAGGCTGCTTTTATTGTTGCGGGGGATTTTAATCACTCAAACTTAAAGACAGTGCTCCCCAAATTCCATCAAAACATTTTCTGTCACACACGGGGAAACAAGACTTTGGACCAGGTATACACAAACATGGCTGAAGCCTATGCTGTTACCCCCCTCCCCCACCTGGGTCAATCAGATCACCTTTCTTTGTTCCTCACCCCCCGATACTCACCCCTCATCAACCGTGTGAAGCCATCAGTGAGGACCATCAAAGTGTGGCCAGCGGGGGTAGACTCCACACTCCAGGACAGGTTTCAACACACAGACTGGAGTATGTTTGCTTCCCAGGCCACATGTGGCTCTCACACAGACATTAACAGCTACACTTCCTCTGTTCTGGAATACATCAACACCACCATTGACAGTGTTACAACCCAGAAACAGATCACCACATACCCAAATCAAAAGCCATGGATGAACAAGGAGGTGCGCCTCCTGCTGAAGGCACGCAACACTGCCTTCAGATCAGGGGATGCACAGGCCTACAGCACTTCCAGGGCTAATCTGAAGAGGGGCATCAAAAAGGCCAAGCACTGCTACAAGCTAAAGCTAGAGGAGCACTTTTCCAACTCTGATCCTCGGCGCATGTGGCAGGGCATACAGGCCATCAGCAACTACAAACCCAGCCATTCCACACCCACAGCCACAAATGTCTCCTTCCTGAACGAGCTTAATGCCCGCTTTGAAAGAGACAATAATGAGCCCTACATCAGGATCACTTCCTCAACCGACCACTCACCCATTACACTCACCTCCTCAGAAGTCTACACCGCACTGAGTCGGATCAATGTGCGTAAGGCTGCTGGACCAGACGGTATTCCTGGGCGTGTCCTCAAAGCATGTGCAGAACAGCTCGCTGGGGTATTCACAGACATTTTCAACCTGTCCCTTAACCTAGCAGCTGTGCCAACATGCTTTAAAACCACCTCTATTGTGCCAGTGCCGAAACACTCCAGCCCAACATGCCTGAATGACTACCGCCCGGTAGCACTCACACCCATCATCATGAAGTGCTTTGAGCGGTTGGTCCTGGCACATCTGAAAGACTCTCTGCCATCCACACTGGACCCACATCAGTTTGCCTACCGTGGCAACAGGAGCACAGAAGATGCAGTCTCCATAGCGCTGCACTCTGTACTCACACACCTGGACAATAAAAACACTTACGCACGAATGCTGTTTGTTGACTTCAGCTCAGCATTCAACACTGTCATACCCTCTAAGTTAATGATCAAACTTAGAGACCTGGATATAGACACGTCTCTCTGTAACTGGGTTATGGACTTTCTGACTAACAGACCTCAGAATGTTAGATCAGACCACATTTGCTCCACCACCGTCACACTCAACACTGGTGTACCACAGGGCTGTGTGCTGAGCCCCTTCCTCTACTCCCTTTTCACCATCGACTGTAGGCCTGTGAACAGATCCAATGCCATCATCAAATTTGCAGATGACACCACAGTGATTGGTCTAATCAGCAACAATGATGAGACTGCCTACAGGGAGGAGATACAGCATCTGGCCACGTGGTGCACCAACAATAATCTGCTCCTTAACACCGACAAGACCAAGGAGCTCATTGTGGACTTCAGGAAGGGACGAACAGGCTCACATGATCCCATCTACATCAATGAGATGGCCGTCGAGCCTGTATCATCCTTCAAGTTCCTGGGGACCCACATCTCCAAGGACCTTTCCTGGACCACCAACACCTCCAGCCTGGTCAAGAAGGCTCACCAGCGCCTATTTTTCTTAAGGCAACTTAAGAAGAACCAGCTGTCATCAGCCGTCTTGGTGAACTTCTACCGCTGCACAATAGAAAGCATACTGACGAACTGTGTCACAGTCTGGTATGGAAGCTGCTCTGTTGCGGAGCGTAAGGCACTGCAGCGGGTGGTGAAAACTGCCCAACGCATCACAGGGACCACACTGCCAGCCATAGAGGACATCCAGAGGAAACACTGTCTGCGCAGAGCACGCAGTATTCTTAAAGATTCCTCTCACCCTGCTCACAGACTGTTTTCTCTCCTGCCTTCTGGCAGGCGCTTCAGGCTCCCCCGGACAAAAACCAGCAGACTAAAGAACAGCTTCTTCCCCAGAGCTGTCTCCCTCTTGAACTCTGCTCCCCACTGATTTTTTGCCCCCCTAATACACCCCACTCTCCTCTCCTCATAACTCAGACTCATCATAATCACTGCACTACTTAACATTTGCACATTTAAAAATTGCACATATTCATTGCACTGATTCATTTATTTGAACTGTACATACCTACTGCACATGTACATTTGTAAATTATGTACACATCCACTGTACATATACATTTGTAATTATGTTTATCTATCTGCACACTTCTGATTATTAACAGCGACCTGTACATTTATCCATCTATTGTAAATCTCTGTTCATAGCTAACACAACCTGTATATAATGTTCATAGTACATCCATTTGTAAATATCACCATAATTTTTCTATAACTGCACTTTATAACTTATACCTGTATCCTGCACTTGCTGCTATTGCACTCCTGGTTAGACCTAAACTGCATTTCGTTTCCTTGTACTTGTACATGTGTGATGACAATAAAGTTGAATCTAATCTAATCTAATCTAAAGTTTTTTGATAGATTACTCTTCAGTGTTTGGACTCACAGCAGTGAATATTAAACCACACTGACCTGAACTGAACTTAAACTCTGAAAACTGGACTGACATTTTCAATTCACTATAATCTTTTATGTGAAGCTGCTTTGACACAATCCACATTGTAAAAGTGCTATACAAATTAAGATGAATTGAATTGAATTAAAATAAATGTTCAACAAATTTATCTGTCTTGATGGTCTTTACAAGAAGTCATTATCTACACACAATATAAATTCCCAATTAGAAAAAAAACTACAAACTATAAAATACTATTCATGAAAATATTTAAATAACAGACAAATCCTAATGCCCAACGCAAACGAGCTGCGTTCCAGACAAGTTCAGCTTGATGACGTATAATGTCTCAGACACTGCCTGTAGTCCCATTTAGCAACTTAATAGCAACCGTCATTTTAAAGAAGCGTAACCAATTTAAAAAACCAAGAGTGTGAAGTAACTGATGTGTTTTTTATGTCGTAGAATAAAACATGAGCATGAAAGTGAAAGTATTTTGAGTTTGTGCTAGCCACAAACCTTATTTAAGTGATTTAACCGTAATCCCATTGAAAAAACCTATTGACTTTGGGACGAGGGAACCGGAACTGCTAAAATGCTTACTCGCTTCTGGGTTTTTGCATACACATTGATGTCATAGTTCCTCCACTCTATGGGGGGGTGGGGAAGTTTTCAGCTTGTACAGTAAGCAGACGCAGATAAAGGGCTAGTGATTTAGACGTGAAGTCATAGAAAATATGAGATTTAGACATCTTGTGGCGCGAATTGGGCGTTTTGTGCATTTGACGCGCTTCAGACTGCAAAAGACTGTTGGAGCAAACAGAGCAATGGAACAGACAGGTGGAGATGAGATTGGTTCAAGTGTGATGACCGCTGGATGTGACTGAATTGAAAGACATTATTTGTGCTTTACATGTATGACTGGTATTATGATGTGTGTCAAATAGATAAATTATTTCGTTTAACTCTTTCCCTGCAGTTAACGAGAGAAAACACTTCCCTGCCATTGACGAGTTTTATGGCAATTTGTGTTTTAGGTGTATTACGGTAGGGGAAGCCCTAACGCATGTCCTATGTGTGATGATAAGGCATGAGACGATAACCGTTTTCAAGGTATACCACGGTTTAGAAAAAGTCAAGGTTTTAAAACCGGCAAAATTTTCTGTAATACCGTTCCTAAGGTATGTGTACGATTTTTTTTTACATTTTTTTTAGGACAACAGTAACTTTAGCAGAAAAAAATATCCAAAGGCACTGTTTTAAATTGTCAAGAAATCTGTGTTTTTGAAACTAATGAAGACAGCAGAAGTTAGTGATTCATTTGAATTATTTAGCCTGACGTGTTTACTGTTCCAAAATATTATAAATCTTTCAAAAAATAAAATATATTGTTTTCAAAGGGAATTTTTTTGTTTGTTTTTTAAACATTTAAAAAACCCAGACATTTAAAAATAATATATTTTAGAGCAGTATTCCTAGAGATGGGTTGCAGCTGGAAGGGCATCCGCTGCGTAAAAACGTGCTGGATAAGTTGGCGGTTCATTCCGCTGTGGCAACCCCGGATTAATAAAGGGACTAAGCCGAAAAGAAAATGAATGAATGAATGACATTTTAGAACAGTAATCACAATACCATGATACCGTGAAACCATGAAATTTTTATCCAAAGTTATCATATTGTCAGAATCTTATAGCGGCCCATGTCTGACGATGTCAGAGGCTCCGGGGAGTGAAATCTGAGAAAAAGTAAGATCATGGATAAAAGTAAGAATAATACAATCTTTCTTTTGCGTAATCTCTACCTTTTCAGATCTTGTCTTGACAAGAGATTATTATTTTAATCGCTAAATTGTCTGCAAATTTTTGAGAATTACCACCACATAATTGCAAAAAATAAATAAATAAATAAATAAAATAATCGTGAAAAATATAGGGGGTCTGGTAATTTACAACACCAACCCAGAAGATATATCACTTCAAACTATTAAAAATGCCAATAAAAGTCAAATTTTTTAACTGTTCAATATCAAAAGCTTTTGGAGAAAGACCAAGGTCCCGTAATGCAATTCAACAGCCTAAATAAGTAAAAATATATTTACATTTATTTTTACAGTGTATTAAATAGCACCTTTTAATTTTTCATCAGTTTCAGTATATGAGGTATATTCAAAAGAGTCTTTAAATAGGACAATTTTAACAAATTATTGACTTAATGACTTATGTCATTTTTTTGAGCGATATGCTAATGGTCTAATCTGATTTAATTATCTATGCTAAGCTAAGCTAAAAATACTCCTGTCAGACTCATTCATTCATTCATTTTCAAGAGTAATTAAACATTTTTCATTTCACCAGCAGATTTCCTGCATAACCTCCTTTCAGCATTACATTGCATATTTAAATCTACAGCCTCATGCATCTCCATTACATATATAGGTTATATAGGTAATATTCAGTTTAGCAGAAACGTAAAGGGTTGGTTATTTAGCAAAAAGACCTGTGAAACCAGTACTCCTAAAAACCATCAAACAATCTCATTCCCTATAAAAATCAAACTTACTGAGGGGTGTCAAAGCAAAAATGATAAAACGGACAGGCATTTTTAACATTTCTAAGCAGCACCCCTTTTTTTACACCGTGGTCTTATCTACGTAAACACAAGAAATCAAGATAAAAATGTATAGCCTTCCAGGCACAGTAAAAATATATTTCCCAGCCACTAGACCTTTGTAACTACTGTACAGGAGTTACATTTAGTGTATTTTATCATTTTTAAAAAAGCCATAAAACTAACACCGTTAAGAATGTATTAAAACTGATGGTTGTTTGCTGTTAAACATTTTACTTATCCCAGAAAAAAAAAACATTAATTTGTGCATCTCCTGACTCCCGTATGCAGTCATGTTGCCGTTGTAGCTGGTATATACTGGGAAATTTTCGTACCCCTTGTTTCTAGTTAGGTCCTAGAATAGTTTCAAGGGTTATCTAGCCCTTCCCCTTAGCCCTACGCCTTCAGGCTAAAGAGAATTGGGACACCCCGACTCCTTAATGTGAACACGCAAAACATAAGGGGGAAGGGGTAGAACTGGGATTGGCCCTTAGTTAAATCAGACTTTTTTTTTTTATCAATGTTGAGCAGTTTATGAATAGCCTCACGTTCAGTAAACACTGTTGAGTCTTTGTTTAGTCAAGTTTTAGTCTAATAAACACCTGAGTTTTTTATTCAGTGAAAACCTTTCCTCATATTGCATAATGGTTACAATTATTTTGCTCTGAATTTTAAAACTGCACTCATTGCTGTCATTTGAGAAACGTATATTATTGCACTTTCACCTATAAACATAACTTATGAGAATGCCAAGTCGCATGCATGATTTATTCTATCTTATCTAGCTTTCTGATTTATTATAGGCTATTTATTTAATAAAATAACACCCCCTCTACATTGATAAAGTACAAAACTTGCTAAACTGCTGATTTAATTGAACCAAACGGAGCACACACAAAAAGACTTAAGCAAGCAGAAATATTCAAACTGAGATTTTTAAAATCTAGTTTACTTATTTTTGTTGGTGTGTTTTCAGAACATGCAGTGTAGATATAGTGTGTGCACAATGTACAGTTGCCAAACTGCAAAGGTTAAGTGCAGAAAACGCATCCTTTTAACAGAAAAGCTCTTAACTAGGGGATTTAAACTCTTGTCTTGACATCTGGCAACCGCAAGCATTACAGGTCATAAAAGAGGCATCTGTGGCATTTTACTTATAGACTCTTTTGTTCTACAAAAATAAGTTTATTAAATAATACATTAAATATTTTCTTTAATAATACTACTAATGTTATAGAGTCAGTTATTGTTGACTGAACTCATTATGGGCAGTCAATGATTTTTTAGTTAACTGAAGTTTTCTTTAACAAAATTAACTTTACATTTAACAGTCACAGGCCATTTGAGTACAGTTAACTCATGTTCAAGAAACCAGTCTGAGATGATTTGCGCTTTATGACACCTGCTGGAAGTAGCCATCAGAAGATGGGTACACTGTGGTCATAAAGGGATGGACATGGTCAGCAACAATACTCAGGAAGGCTGTGGCATTGACACAATGCTAAATTGGTACCAATGGGCCCAAAGTGTGCCAAGAAATGATCCCCCACACCATTACACCATAACCACTAGCCTGAACCGTTGATACAAGGCAGGATGAATCCATGCTTTCATGTTGTTGATGCCAAATTCTGACCCTTTCATCCGAATGTCGCAGCAGAAATCGAGACTAAATGCATTGAGTTGCTGCCATGTGATTGGCTGATTAGAAATTTGCATTAACAAGCAGTTGGACCTAATAAAGTGACCGGTGAGTGTATGTTCTTTATCTGAAAAACTATTTGAAACCTTAGTTGGCCTTAAAGAAACCCTGAATAAGTATGTTGATGATGGTTCAACAAACACTGATTGTAAGGAGGGCGTTTTACACATATTTGGGTTCAAAAATAGCTAGATGGAACAGAACAGCAACAGAATACAGGAATCTTGAGACTAGTTAAAAAACAAAAAAACAAACAAACAAAAAAAACACCTGAACTATTTTTAACTAGATACGTTCATGATGCTGAAAATAAGCAATGCTTTGTAAATGGAGCAACACTCAAAAATAGCACCAGCTGAATCCAAGAAGTCACAGTTTATGCATTATAATAGAAGCATTACTTTGAGCATCATATTTGCGGTCTGACAGTAATTGTAATGTGCTGTTAAAAACCATGCGACTGCTTCAAAAGCACTGTTTTGATGGCTGTGGCAGTGCTGCTTTAAAGAGGATGAATTGTAAAAGGTACAAAAACTATTTTTTCAAACGCTGTCAGCACACAAGACAGCATTAAATAATAAGTCTATTATTCCTATTTGGTATAATGCAAAAATATCAACTACATAAACACTGAAAAAATGGAGTCTGCAAAATTGTTGTAAACAATTTATATGAGATAAATTGAAACAAATAAAATTTAGTAATGTTTAACATATAATTTTTTGTTTAAATTGAACCCAAATAAATTGTTTACCACCACTTAACTTAATAAAAATTGTAAACCCAAGGAGTCATATTTGAATAATTTTTTTCCGTGAACCTATGTAAAATTAGAACACATATCTCTAAAAAATATGTTAATGTGGCTGCACTGTAAAAAATGCAGGGTTCCACACAATCGGTTTGTGTTGGGAATTAAGTTAGCTTATTAGTTTTCTCATCTTTCACGGCCTCGCAGTTTTGCAAGATTTTTTTTTTGTTTTTTTTTACAGCGCATAGTGTTCTGCGTCCTGATTGGCTCTAGGCTATTGTCAATCAATCTCCTTCATGCTGTCTCTCCTACAATACAAAATGTGTTCAGCTTGCCAAATTTACATAAATCTTCGAACGCTAGTAGTGTGACTGAAGTGCTGTACTGTGTTTGCAAGCTTTCTTCCCACAATGTTGACGAAACCTTCTGCACCGTCAAAGGTACCTCCGATTAGAGCTGAACGATGAATCAAAAAAAGATTGCAATCTCGATTTGACCTCCTAGATGATTTTAATCCAGCATTTCTATGATTCTGCCAATCATATTTTCAAGTTCACAGAAGCATAAAAGCGGTCGCACAAGTCTACACACTGTTTTATATACGTTTGCTCGTTGCAATGTAGACACCTCCAAAGGGTGTTAAAAGAGTCACATACTGTATTTATAAGGTATAATTCACCCAAAAATATAATTTCTGTCTTGATGTAATGATGTATTTGCGGCCGCGAAAACCCACGTGATGTGAGAATTTAGCCAGAATCGTGCAGCTCTACCTGCGGTAGCTCTCAAAAGGCAGAGAAAGATGCTAACTATACCACACAAAAAGTTGGACTTCTGGACATGATAAAGAAAGGTAAAAGTTACGTCTCTGTAGGGCACCATTACGAAATGAATCTTCGGTTTGTTACATTTGGTTTTACACCCTTAAAACATTGATAATTATTAAAAAAATAAAGCTGACTACTTCACAAATTTCGCCTATTGCGGGTCATTTTTAGAATGTAACTCTCATGATTAATGATGGACCACTGTATACACAAACTTAGGGTGCTTTCACACCTGCCTTATTTAGTTTGGTTGAATCGCACTAGAGTTTGTTTCCCCTTTTGGTACGGTTCTCGTTTAGGCAGGTGTGAATGTAGCAATCGTACTCGAGTGCGCACCAAAAGCAGACCAAAAAAAAAAAAGAGTACCGAGACGCGTACTTTCAAACGAACCCTGGAGGGGATTACTAAAACACTAAAACGAACTAAAACAGACCCAACTGCAAAAAGTACTGCGCCTTTTTGGACTAATCCAGCTTCCATAGGTTGATGCGCTGTGCATTATGGAATATGGAGGAAAAGTGTTTGTTGACAGCGCTTTACCAAAAGAAAGAGAGAGGGGAAAACATTACCTGATGCATCGTTGGTAATATTTTCGAAAGATGACCATGTTGCAGTTTAGCTAAATTAATTCAGGCCTCCTCCTGAAGTGACGATGCACCTTCGCCGTTTGCAATGCCTTTGTCCGTTTGTTTTCCAACCACAGCCGCACTTCATTCTCAAAATGTATAGTTAGTCTAAGTGATGTATACAAACTATATAGTATACTATGAGCAGGGATACAATCAGCCAGCGCAGTCGTCCCTCCATAGTGAAAAGTGACATTTTGTGTCTGCTGGTTTATTTATTTGCGGGAGTTCCAATGGCATTTTCCCGCACGTGAATTCTGACCAATCGAAAAGCAGTTTAGGAAATATGTTCAACAACATCTGGCCAATGAGTGATGTGGATTTTGTCACATGAAGGCATTTTGGTTCTTTTCAACTGCTTCGGACCAAAGCAACCAGTGTGGTGTGAAAGCGGCCAAAAGGCGCCATAAAATGCTACAATGTATCATTTATTGCCCTTGGTCCGAACCAAAAAAAGCGAACTACAGATGTGAAAGCACCCTTAAAGAGACTTTTGTTGTTCGTTTAAACTACTTATTTAAAATGTGCTGAAACAACACAATTCTTAAGGTTTTTTGGGACAACTTAACTATTTTATGTTCAATCCACTTTAATTTGTAAAAACTCAAAGATACCATAGTACCATACTCATAGACTCGAGATAACTTATTTCCTTCATGTTGCCCCAACACAAATCAATAGGGTGGAACCCAGCATTTTTTTTTTTGCTGTGTATAAATCCAAAAAGTTAAATTCTGAATCCTAGAGCCTTTTTAGCTTAAATTCTGAGCTTATTCTGTTTTAAATGTACTTGTTTGTACTAGTGTGATTGCACAGACGTCAGATTATGATATGACATCATCATAGTTATCTTTTTTTAATCCTGAGATGACATTAAAGCAACATACCATACATTATGACTATTCGACGAGCCTCTTTAAAGAAAAGTAAGCCGCTAATGGATCCAGTATTAGCCAGCATTCTGAAATATTACTCCTAAGACGGAACCAAACGCCCTTGCCATGGGCATCATCTAACATTTAGATTGGTGCACCATTTGCCAAACCCAACACAATGGGCTGAAATGAGAAACAGTAGCTCTGTGAAGTTAAATATTAGCTATTTAAATGAGTCTTTTGTAGTGCAGACCTCATGCCCTTTCTCTTTAGTAAAAGTGCACATTAACCAATCGCCTGTTCCTTTCATCTGGTTAGGAACAATATTCATAGTATTGCTTTGAGCTTACATGTATTCTTACTATCTAAACTGCCTTTTAAATCATGAATCACAAGCAATAACTGTGAAAGGAGACTGCCTATGTGATCTCCAAAATCAAAAATGCAGAAAAAGCACATAAATGATCAATAACATAGCAAAAAATTAAATCTTAACCTATAAACTCAGATTTTAAAGGAATAGTTCATTTACTCAGCCTCAGGCTATCAAAGATGACCTTTTAGTTTCAGTAGAACGCTGAAGAAGTTTTTTGCTGAAACTGTGATCCATGGTAATTCATAAAATGCAAGGCAATGGGCACCGTTCCTGAGAGTAAAATATACAAATCCAATTTAATAAACATGGCTCCTCCTGATAATATATTTTTGGTCTTTTGAAGCGAATTTTTTTCTTGTACTTGTACATGGAACTTGTACATGTACTTGTACAATTCATTTCCTTGTACTTGTACATGTGTGATGACAATAAAGTTGAATCTAATCTAATCTAATCTAATCTAATATATCAATTTGTGCAAAAATTTTTTAACAAAAAATTTTAAAGATACACAAAGTTAATAATAATTTATACAGCATATATTTATACAAGAGTTCTATCTGGTTCTCGAATCTGATTGGCTGATAGAGCCCTGAGATATTAAAGTAATATCAGCACTCATACTGCCTCCTCACCCTTGTGTATTACTCCGCCCACACTAGGACTAAAGAGGAACTAAACAACTCATTACAGTTGGACAAACAGTGCAGCGGTTGGACAACATAATATATTTTTGAGCCTTTTTAGGTGAGAATGTAGTTGTTTAGATTGCAACTATGCAGTTTATTTATAAGGATAGTGTATAGCCTATTTTAAATATTTATAATTTCAGAGATTCAGTGCGTTGGCAGCCATCTGCCTGTTATACTGAGCAGAGCAAAGATGGTTAGCGTTTCGCCACAAAATGGCGACAGAGATTGCTTAATAAGTCTTTAGGGCAGAAAAATTCTGTGTAAATTTCATGATCAAATCATTACAAAACAGGTAAGTGACAACATTTTAAGTCGATCTCTCTCTTTTGTATGTTGTAGTGCTGTTTTTATACTATAGTAATCTGGTAGTGTTTGTTTTGCTTTGACTTTTTCGGGGTTAATTATGGTGATATCCTGATTGCAACAAAATTACTGGGAAATCTTTGTAGACTGATGGCATGTCATGACATTCAGCCTTATAATCTTAAATTTGAGCAAAATCACCTGTTTTGTCATCACTTTAGTCATTACACAAGAGAATCATTTAAATATTAGCTCTAAAGTGACTCTGGTGAAGTTGCAATGGTTTCTGCTGTTCTGACGGTCAGCTGCAGATGTGAATGAATGGCGGAAGAAAGTAGTTCCTCGTACAAAAGGATTTTTGAGACTACGTGTTGGATTATCTTTTTTATATACACGATTATGATGTTGAACTGTTGTGTAAATGCAATATCACACTCATAGCAGCGTGCTATGGCTGTATATCATCACTGGTGGGATATTAAGGCGCTTGGCCTATAGCCTCGAGCCAACACACGCCTCTCACCAGTACTGATATACAGCCATATCGCACTGCTACGTGTGTGATATTGGTCATATATATAATTTTTATGTTCAAGAGATAGTTCATCCAAAAATGAAAGAAGAGAGAGAGAGGTGGGGGGGGGGGGGGGGCAGAAGACGTAGATTGCCAGAAGACGTAGATTGCCGTAGATGGCCAGTCTGCCCCTGGCTCAGAACACTCTTATTTTAAAATAAGAAAGAATTTTTTTTTTACTTTTTGTAAATATACATACATTATAATATAGTATAATAATAAGACAATAATATAATAAAGCATATAAATTATCGCCATTGCTATCATAATCACAATAACTACAGAAAATATGATGTAGATTTAACTCCATGTAGCTCATCAGTACTATGCAATATGCCACCATTCTATTGTGCTGTAAACGGTGGTAAAAGCTGTTACTGGATACAACTTGAACAGACAGGTTTTACAGGTAATCTGTCTTTTGCAGTACATCCTTGAATAGAAAAACACATGCTGCAACAATGGGAGGAGTGGCAATAGGTGGCTATATAAACACATTCTTTTTGTCATCATCATAATTGTGCACTCCAAAACACAGTAGAGATAATGAAACAGGCTTGCTGCTAAACAGGTCACCAAACGCAGGTTACTGCCGAAATGCACCAAAACCTTCAACCACATAAGACAGCTATCATTATCACATCAACCTCTGCCTGACCCCCGGGATCATTCACGGGGGCAATAAATCTGATTTGAGTGAAGCGCAGCAACAGGCAAGCTAGCATTACTCGATTATGTCCACAAGATCCCTCCAGAAGGGCAAATTGTTTCTATGTCGTCTGCAAAACACACACAGACCTTCCAGCCAACAGTCATGTAATGTAATTAGGGCGCAGAGAGGCTGAGTTTAGTGATTAAGCAATCAATTACAGCATAAGTTCTTCCTTCCCTTGCCAGCGACATGACTCACTGGTTTTGAAAAAAAAAATCATTTTTGTGACTTTGTAAAAACCCTACAATGCATATTTTAATGTAATTTAACAGAAGGGATGTATTTAATGGGCTTTAATGGGCTGTATTTGGTTTGGTTTGATCAAACAAACTCTGACTGGATTGCTCTGTAAATGCAGATCTTCTAAATACCCCCATCTGAACCAAATCTGAATAAGAGTTCAGTTGAAATTATAGAGTTTGATTAAAACATACCAAGGCCAATCTTTAAAGCACTTTCGATCCATTTCCAAATTAATTTTTGGTGTAGTTTAAGAGAAATGTGAAAGACTTCAAAGATGATCATGATTTAATGTCATTACAGCTCAGTACATGTTTGTGAGGAATTTCTGGCACCCTTTTGACTCCTTTAAAAATTTTATAAGCTCTTCCAAGTAGATCTCACGAGAATTGGTATTGTATTTTGGTATGTAGAAGTGTGGTTCTACAAAACATACAATTACTCACCTTTAATTGATACTAAAACATACAAAACGCAGGGCGTCAAGAGTAAATAATTTACTGTAAATTAAGTCAGGCTTTACTTTAAGGTACAGTTCTCGCTGTTAACAAAACAACATTATGAAAATTAAATTCGTGGATTTTTAGCCCATCATTAGGTTTATTTATTTATATTGTGCAAATGTGTGTAAATTTATATTTATTTAGTTTTTAAATAATTTTAGTAATATTATTGACTAACATGAAAATGATCAAATGATTTATTAACAATACAGTTTGTAAAGTAATATTTTCTGTTGTATAGTAGATATATTATTTGAGAGACTTGCTTTGTTTACCAATTAGGTAGATCTAACTGGATTTTGCATTGTTAACATTAAATAAAGTTTAAAAGGTATAGTTTTTTATTTCATATATTAAGTTTTTAGTTCGGGCAGTGCGGTGGCACAGTGGGTAGCGCTGTCGCCTCACAGCAAGAAGGTCACTGGTTCGAGCCTTGGCTGGGTTAGCTGGCATT
Source organism: Danio tinwini (assembly GCA_903798205.1). NCBI lineage: Eukaryota > Metazoa > Chordata > Actinopteri > Cypriniformes > Danionidae > Danio > Danio tinwini. Next base: position 15,844,312 of record CAIGQZ010034990.1, on the reverse strand, counting down.
TCTGTGTGAAGTTTGCATGTTCTCCGGGTGTTTCGGTTTCCCCCACAGTCCAAAGACATGTGCTATAGGTTAATTGAGTAAGCTAAATTGGCCGTAGTGTGTGTGTGTGTGTGTGTGTGTGTGTGTGCGCTGTGAGTGTGTGGATGTTTGATGCTGGAAGTTGGCAGTTTATTCTGCTATAGCAACCCCTGATTAATAAAGGGATTAAGCCGAAAAGAAAATGAATGAATGAAGTTTTAGTTATGATACTCCCAAAGTCATTCTGCATAAATCCACTGATTTTTTTACAAAATTCTCCACAGAAATAGCAAAACACGTCCACAGATTTGGTCCGGCCCTATTTATTAATAGCTATGAAGGTAGTTGTTAAGTTTGGGTAGTATTTTGGAAATAGACTAAGATCATGCAGAATATATACATTATGCGTACAGTAAAGTAATCGGCAAGTAATAAGCCACAAGACCATAGTGAGAATTTTGTTAATACCTATGAGACCAGACTTTTCACAAGTTCTCAAATAATATAAATACTGTCCCACCATTTACACACATACAATCGCATGCACACCCACATTGTAAAAAAAAATAATGACAAAAAGTCAAGACAACCAATATTTTTATGTTGCATTAACTTATTGGAATATTGTTTCAACTAATTTTTTAAGTTAAACTTTAGCTTAATATTTTTTGTCAGTTTGATTGATGTAAGTTGAGATAACTGGAAAAATTGTATTTGATTCAATTTGATTGAGTTTTACAGTGCATGATTAGCCCAGCATAGTGGATCATTTTGGAAGATCAGTAAGTTACACCAAAAGCATAAATCATATTTTTTTTTGGTGGTATCTTTAGGTTTTAAAAATGAAAATGTGCCAACTAGGGAAAAAACTTATTTGGTTTCTGACTAAACGAACCAAGAGAATCTCAAAGAGTCATTCTATCTCAAAACCAAAAATTAACAAGTCCTTAATAAGTCATTAGACCTGTCACAATAATCAATATATCGACATAAAAACCAAAGTCAGCAACATTTTAGTCACCTTATTCAATCGCTATTGAAGGTGTCAGTGTAAGTATGGTTAAAAGAAAATATATAGTTTTTACTATATAATTATTTACTATAAATTATTATAGTATATTGGGTGCATAACAACTGAAAATACAACTGGTAGCAGATGTGGACTGTTCAGTGTCCTGTGCCTCTATGTTTAAAATTCGAAATTGACTTTGTTAAACGTTTCTTTTTTCCTAGTTCTTGGTACCTTGGCGTTTTTGTTAACACTTTTTATTTATTTGTTTAGCATATATACGTTTTCACATTCTGATTCCAATGCCTAATTATTAAAGTTGCTATAATTATATTAATAAATAATAAAATATTAACTGTTCTTTGTAAGAGTGTACTTGCATTATGATGCTATTATGTTCATACTTTCATTATATGAGTGGCATCAATTGATTTTAAAAGGACAATAACATCGTTTATCGCAATAAATTGTGGTGCAATATATCGTACAACAAAAACTTGATATTGTGACAGGCCTAAATCCAGTGATGCTTTAAAAGGGATTAATTTACACCAACTTTTTCCAAGGAGATTATATTATGCAAAATGTCTAAAAGCTAAAGTACACATTTCAAAACAAATTTGTTTGGCTTTCTAACTGACCATCACCACTCCAGATACACAAATGTGTTTTTTTTGTGTTTCACCACAGCCCTCAGAGGACTCATTCAAACACATGCTGATGCCTCATGCATCTCCGAGGACCAACTGGTCATCCTTTTTTTATCACACCAACATGACTAGTGTTACACAACACAGGCCTGTGTGCTCTGCGGCAAAAGGAGTACTAAAATGACTAAAACTAACATTTCTAAATCCACCATAATCACATACACAGTGGTGCACACAGGAAATGCATCACTTCTCTAAAGCAGGAAAGGACAGGACAGGCTGAGGACGTTTCCACCAGCACAATAGAGAACCTCTCCATTAACAAACAGAGCACATGCTAAAATTAGAAGACAAACAATTAAGAAAGCAAACATATAAAATGACTGACAGGTGATCTTCTCTCAAAGACGCAAGTGGAGGCACTGTAATGACCACAAGTATGGCAATCACTCACAGTATTACCATCTACACGAAGATATAAAGACAAATAATAATATGAAAAACATCACAGATGTTTAACAGCTTTAAGAGGCTGGCACGTAGATTAAATTCAATTCAAGTTTATATGTATAGCACTTTTCGCAATAACTAACGTTACGTACACTGGCTGCCTAAATTTTTTAAGCTGAATCAAATTAACCTTATGAGTCCGTTGAACTTATATTATGGTAAACTGACTTAAAACAACTTGCGTTACTTATCAAATTAACTTATAATATGCTTACCTTAGTTTTATAAGTTACTATGAACTAAAAACATATGCTGTGATTATTAACTGATCATATGAGTTTTTACAGTGTAGTTGCAGACTAGACATAAGTCGACATTCAATATATTGTGATAATGAACATGCGCAATATTGATATCGTGGGCACTTTTTGACTGTCATTTAATATTTTTCAGATTGTTGTATTGGCAGGCGTTGTTCATAACAGTACCGAAAGGGTTCTGAACAGCCTTCCGTCCAGACTATACTGCTAAAAATGCACATCACGTGACCACACACACACACACACACACACACACACACACACAAACACACAAACACACAAACACACAAACACACACACTGTCATGTGCTTGTCTGGGCTCCAGGCAGTCAGCGGGTGCTTTGAGCACAAAACCCCAGAGAGCAGTGCACGTCGGACAGTATATCAAGAATGTATCGCTGGATCACATCTTACTACAGTTGTTAAACATGATATTTAATTAATCTTGTCTCTATCTAACAACTCTGCAGTCTTTTAAATCTATCAGGTAACGTGTCACAGCATCAGTACACTGCTTCAATCTTTCGCTTTCACGCTTCTACTTAGTAATTTTAGTGAAAACCTCAGATACTGTCAGTTGGTTGTGCAAGTTTGTCGAAGCCATTATACCGACACAGATCACTCTGCCTATTCATGTCAAAGTCCCACGGAAAAAGTGATTGACAGGTGGTAATTTGCGTGTAACTTATCTTTGTTTATTTATGATTTGGTCATGGGTCAAACAAAGACCAAGTGGGTCAGGTAGGTGAATTGGTTGTCTACAAATAATTAATTTGTCATGAATTAATAATTAATTCACTGCCACCTATGACGTCGATGCCATCGTCTATCACGATGTTTCACAATAGACATCGTACGATGCCAAATTGGTCGACATCGCCCAACCTTAAAAGTATTACAATATTGAGTTACTATCCAAAAACATAAGTAGTTGTGTTACTTAGTTACTTTTTATAGTAAGTAATGCATTAGATTACTTTTGCGTTACTTGTATTACCTGGCTAAGGATTGATCTCTTTCACCTTCATTTACCTTTAAAAAACACATAAAAAAATATTTTAGGATAATGTTATCTGAAAACTTCCTGACCCCAGAGCTGTTCATGCTGTATTTACAGATTACTGAATGTTTAAAGCAACGTGTTTGCTACTTTTGTACTATTTGTCTTAAACAAAATCACTGTCTAGTGTCCATTGACACAATCCCCTTTTCCTTTTGTTTGATGTGTTTAAAATGATGAACACATTCTCTCACTGACTGCGTGATTCATTGTGACTACTTTAATTTTAATCCAGCAATTTTTTTTCTAACAGCTAATTACTTAAACTAAAAAGTAACTCATAAAGTACTTAATTTTAAAAAGTAACATGTTACTTTACTCATTACTTAGAAAAGTAATATAATTACGTAACTCGCGTTTCTTGTAATGCGTTACCTCCAACACAGTGTACAGCAAATGTAATGACAACTATACATGCATTTACATGCTTAATACCTAATAACACATTAAAACAAAACTCGTAATCATTTTATCAAATAAAGTTGAGAACTAAAAAAATCCTATTGTATTTTTTTAATTAATTGAACACATAACTATAATATTGTTGTTTCTCATTGTTGCTCATTTTAATGCATTGGCTAACATTTATCTGATTTTATTGTAAAGAGTTGTTCCCTATAGACTAGGCTTGGACGGTAATACGGTAATATAGTATACCGCGGGATCTAAGAATAACAACGGTATCAGTTTGAATATTGTTATACCGTCATAAAAAACAATGCACTTACATAGGAGAGCCAAGCATTAAATATTATTTATTTAATGCCTAAAAAGGCATATGCGTGGTTGTGATCACTGGACAGCCTGGAGGAGAAAGAGAGAGGTGGGAAAAGATGGTAAGGTGCACACCAAGTGACTTGGTCTCGAAAAAATAAGTATTTCGGGCTTTCGACTGAACAAGAAGGGAGAGGTGGTAAATATGGCCAAGGCAATTTGTAAATTGTGCAACAAAAAGGTGACCACGAGAGATGGAAATAACTCGAACTTAAGGTCATATGGTATTCAGTTTCAGAACAGTTTAGGAACAAGTCAACAGTTTGGTGATGCTGTCTGAGCCTTACATCACAATTTATTATTATGCATGGTAATACCGTATACCAGGATAAAAAGGGAGGAAGTTTGATGGTATCAAAATTTGAAGACCGCCCAAGCCTACTATAAACCCTATTCACATTTACGGGTTTCTCAGTAGTGGAAGGCATCATAGTTGGGTAAACTTAGAGCGCAGTGAATCAGAGAGTATAACAAATAATACACTTACAACACTATTTGCTAAAATAATAAAAGAAAAATGCCACGATAGCGTTATCTAGACTTTCAGAAAAAGGATGGCAGCCAGAGGAGAAAATAATGTAAAATTTACTCTCAGGCCCATACATGCTGCATTAATAACTCCTCGCATAAGCGGTAATTTGTTTTTTGTAATTTGATGCAAAGATGATATAATACATTCATAAATGCATATAAATGTTCATACATTTTTTTTTATCCAAATATTAAAAACTTTCAAGGATTTAAGATTCTGATAACCAATAAACACATCATAACAGCCTTGTGAAAAACGTCCATTGTACTTTATCATCATTTTGCTAGTTCATTTATTTAAAAAAGTTATTTACTCTTTACATTATATAGGCCTACAGTTTTTTTTTTTGTTATTATACTTGTTAAAAATAAACGACCAAATTTGATACTATTGCAGACACAAAGGTACAACACCGAAAACAAATATGGATACCTGTGATATGATGTATCTTTTCAGACATTCTTCACAAACAGCCTTTTTGCAACAGTGTAGCGGCATGATTTGTTTGTCGTCAAGACAAATGCGACATGTCAACACCACAGACAAACTGTTGTCAGCATTATATGAGCTGTGTATTCCAGACACCATCAGGTCAGAGACTGTATAGGGCACTGGGTATGGATCATGATTGTCCAATTCTGAGTTTGGCAAGTCGGTGGGAGGTAAAACCAGTACATCTAAAGATGATGATGATGATGATGAAGTCTCGTGATTAGATGTTGTTTTCTGAACAGGTATCCTATAATTATCATTGGCAATACAGTATACAGTGCAGTAAACATGCTCTTTTGATTGGCTGGGATCTTCGCCACTCTTCAAATCAATATTATAATCAATATGATGATTCCCATCAGGATTTCCCAATCCTAGATTGCTCTCAACGTCTTGTTGGAGACTTTCTGTGCTACATTGCATCCTTTCATCATCCTTTTCATGATCCAAGTCGTATAGTTTGATGCCATTTCCTACTTTCTCTAGATCTTTAGGATCTTCTGTATCTCTGATAGTAGAACCAAAATTCCTTCTTAAAATATCCACAGCTCTTATGTTTTCCCTCTCGATATGTTCTCTGTGGCCACTTCCTGGTCCATGTTTGTGTTTATGAAATTCCAAAACATCCTTCGAGGATAATGATGATGACGGCACCTTCGCCTCACCATTGCGGACATCCCGGCCGAAATCAGTGCTCCGTGTCCCGCTGGATACATAAAAAGATTCCCCGTCGCGTCCGGAATAACCGGGCATATTTTGCGCGGTGTCATTCACTCGCACGGAAGACTCATCTTCCATTCCTGAGCGGTCAACTTTCCATTTGTGCGAAAAACACACACAGTCCGGTTTCAAACTCACAAACTAAAAACAGCGAGTAAAAACGAATACACCACTTCCGGGTTCTAAATCGCGAATCGTACTACGGCGAAGCCTCGGCTTATGAATATTAACTAACTTACGTTGACGTCACTTGGTAACGATCCAATGACACACGTCCATCTTATGAATATTAACTAGGCAGCTTTGACGTTGTGTCTTGCTTCCAATGAAACATTTCTTAATATTAATGAAAATCCGTCGTCAGCATAGTAGGATTTGTGAGCTCACAGCCGAGTGTTATGCTTATTTCGTTATTCTCGACTAGGTGAGAATTATTACTGTTAATAACCTATTAGATGCGCATCTAATTTATAGCACACACAATATTAGCTATTTGTGGCGTTTAACCAGTTGATTAGACCTACAATATGCAATAAATACATGCATAAAAAATGACGTTTTACATTATAAACAACTAAATGTGATTGAAGTCATACTCTTAATTTTATGTGTTTAATTTTAAATGTACGAGTGATTATTAGCTACTGCATGCTTGTTCCGTTTGAAATATGTTCTAGTTTCAAAACAACAGTTAAAGCATACATCAGAATGGGTCCTGTTTATAGTTTTTCTCAGTCGCTTTGGTGCATTTCTCACAACACTATTTACATTTGCACAACAGTTAATGCATTTCTTAAAACAATTAGTCATTTGTGCACATCATAGTAGCAGTTTCTCATTCCTTCCAGCAAATTGCAAATGCTTTTGGACATGCATCAATTGCTTTCATACAACTCTCTGCTGTTTGTAACATTATCATTTGCTTATGTCATGTCAGTCAAAATGAACTAAACTTGTGAATGCTGAATAGTCATTCCAAATAAAACTAACAGTCCTCATTTCATTACTTGAGTCATCACATACAAAAATGTTGAACTAGTTGTCAAATTCTGTCAAGCTCATTTGATTAAAAAAATTAAATATTTTTTTTTCTGAAAATGTCTTCTAAATTAAACAATTTAATGAATGATTTACAGACCTGTGTATGTTGTAGGTTCAGTTCCAATATGTACTGCAATATTGTTTACAGTTGTGCTCAGCTCTACCCAAATGGAGTTTTTGTTTGTTGTAAATAAGGGTGTATTTATTATTTTGCACAATGCTGTGAATAAATTTTAATTGTAAAGAGCATCTGCAGTAAAAATGTGAAACAAACATATTCAGTGTCTTGTACTCAGACACCTCACTAAATGCAGTGATGTCTAACTTTACTCTAGTTTTCAAATGGCTGTGCAAATAGTATATAGTGCTGTCTGGAGCATTTTCAGAACATGTCACTAAAATGGATGGATGGATGGATGGATGGATGGATGGATGGATGGATGGATG
>CAIGQZ010034990.1:15809797-15836789 GCA_903798205.1 Danio tinwini | reverse complement strand
ATAGATAGATAGATAGATAGATAGATAGATAGATAGATAGATAGATACATACATACATACATACATAGATAGACCTAAAATATTACTTAACTGTATAATATTTATAAGTTGCAACTATCTCTCAAAGCTGATATATAGAATAAAACTTAGCATTATCACCAGTGAGCATGCTATTTCATTTTTACATAGCTGTTATGTTGAATGACATTATTTTACCAACATTTAGCTTTTTCTGTACAGAAGTATAGAATATATATATTAGCCCCCGTATTTATTTTCCCCCCCAATTTCTGTTTAACAGAGAGAAGACTTTTTCAACACATTTCTAAACATAATAGTTTTAATAACTCATTTCTAACTGATTTATTTTACCTTTGCCATGATGACAGTAAATAATATTTGACTAGATATTTTTCAAGACACTTCTATACAGCTTAAAGTGACATTTGGCTTAACTAAATTAACTAGGCGGGTTAGGGTAATTAGGCAAGTTATTGTATAATAATGGCTTGTTCTGTAGACTAACGAAAAAAAAAGTAGTTTAAAGGGGTTAATAATTTTGACCTTAAAATGGTTGTTAAAACATTAAAAACTTCTTTGGTTCTAGCCGAAATAAAACAAATAAGACTTTTTCCAGAAGAACAAAATAATATCAGACATACTTTGAAAATTTCCTTGCTCTGTTAAGCATCATTTGAGAAATATTTAAAAAAGAACAAACAATCCAAATGGGGGCTAATAATTCTGACTTCAACTGTATGTATATGTAAGTTAAACATTTACTCAATAAATTTAAAAAGGATATTGATATAAATTGCTCATTTTGATCTTTGCAATTGGAAACTGTACCCCACATCTTTTGACACTGTGGTTATGTTAAAAAGCTTTGATATGATGCCTCTTTATCAAAGAAAGGATACTCTTTAATTTTTATTTGCATTTTGAAAACATCCTTTTTGAATATTTAAATTATGATAATCTGAATAATGAAGCTTTAGTTAATAATCTATTTATTTTGTTGATTAAGTTTTATATTTATGTTTGTTTTACTTAGTTTTATAATTACTTTTCAACATAGTACTAATAGAAAGGCCATTTAAACTGTAATACAAATTAATGCAATGGTCCTGCTTGTTTGTAAATGTAAGAATGTTATTTAATTATTTATACTCTTGTCTTTTTGGGTATTTGTTTTGTTTCTTTTTTATACTGTTATTATTATTTAACATCACTCTGGCATTACTTTGTTATGTTGTCATGTATCTGTTGTTAAAGCATTATATATATAATATATATATTCCTTCCCCACTCTGACAATCTTATCTTGATTAAATCTTAAACACTAGAGGGAGGAAGAGTGTAAAGTAAAAAATCTCCATTTGCTCGCCTTAGATTGGTTCCGCTTCAGTGCTTTTAAATGTTAGAAAAAGAGACACGAGAAAAAATTGCTGACTGTGATGTTTCCTCGGAAAAAGTAAAAGGTAAATTAACCCAGTAATAGGTCACTTGGGTATATTGTAGATGCTGAATCAACATTCTGCTCCACCTTGTTGATCTCCTTTAGGATAAAAAGGCTCCAGGGCCACTGATGATATTTGCACATTCACAGCATCTCACAAGGACAGAAATTAAACGAAAACTGTACACTATAAGCTATGAGCAATTACATAAATATCACAACTACTGTATATTTTACTTTGAAAGCCTTTATATTGATATTGCGTGGATTTAAACATGTTTTACCACAAAGCTATGTATTACTTTGTTTCAGTTTCTAACGTGGTTAGCAAATTCTTAGCACTTCAAAAACAGGCTTTAATGTGTTGGTCCCCTACATATAATTATATATTTTTTTCTCCTTGTACATATCTTATTTGTAACAATAAAAATATTAGATATAAAAAATAAATCTATTTTATTTTAATAACTGGTTTAATAAAAATAGACTTTTGTTAGTCAGCTCTTAGATGACTGTGGTGTCATTTTCTCATATGAAGAATTCATACATCAGTTTCCCCTAAAGAGCATGCCATTGTTTTTGGTGCAATCCTTGATTGTGTTATACCTTTAGTCAAATCTGTCCCTAAAGGTTCTTTAGATTCTTTTATTTTTGACAACACAAATCTTTTTATTGACCAAGCTCTATGTCAGTCAAAGATATTCGCTTAGTTATTAATAGTTCTCAGATCTCTTTACCTGCTTGCATATATTTTTGGAATAATATATTTGGTGATATAGATTGAGAACAGCTTTGGCTTCTTCTGAACTATTTTTTTAATCTAATAAAGCTGTTGAAGTCTCAATCAAAATCATTCATAATTGCTACCCAATACCAAACTTGCTAAATTTAATAACAATATTTCCCCTAAATGCTCATTTAGTACTCAATATGACAAAACACTAAATCATTTGTTTTGGGAGTGTACTTAAAGTGTTTTGAGTTGACTTTTCCAATTTCATTAAAAAATCTTATTTCCAAACTTTTGTATATCCCAAAAACTATTCTTTGGATACTCTCTAAACTTAGATCCTTCTCATTGTAAATGTATTGTTAATTTATTGCTTTTTCTAGCAAAATTTTACACCATGTATTATTTTCAAAAAGGATTTTGATTTATATGTGAACTCCTTAAAAGACTATAATAATTATCTTGCTAAAACCCTTTCTTGGTGTAAATCGATCAAATTTTATTTATGTAATCCTTTTTGTCTCTTTTTTTCATACTGTATTTTTGTAAATGTTCTTTCTTGCATAATATTTTTTTTAACACAAGCTAGCATAAAAAAACATTAGAATGAAAAGAATATTGTTAGCATGAATTATGGGTTAGAATCATAAGTTGCTAAAGTGTTTTATAGCATTAATTAGCATGTTGTTTCTAATGTGTTTCTAAAGGTGTTTCTAATATAAATTTTCAATTAGATTTTTTTTAATGACATGGTCCTGAAATATTTTTGCTAACACTATTGTTAGCATGAAGCAGTGTATTAATTTAATTAGCATGTTTTTAGCATGGATTACATAAAGCTAATGTGCAGCTAACGTATTTGAGCATGCTCTGCCACATGCCACACGTTTTAATGTGTATGGTAACTGATCTACTTTGAAAGCTTTCAGATTTATAATAGTAAGCAAATGCACCTTTTTGTATTACATCAATCAAATCACTTTCTAAAATGCTTTTTAAAATGGAGCGTGTTTGACAAATCCCAGTCAGTGTTGTGTGACAATTTATAAAAGCGTGACACGAACCCGTCATTAATTAATAAATCGAAATCAGGGTAATTAGTCATGCTTAAACGTCCATCTGTTAGTGGGCTAATTTTAAAAATTCTAAGGAGTGACCATCTGTTGTTATCTGTGATGAATCAAAGAGGGGTCGCAGTGTCGCAGAACGCATTCAATCTCGCGTCACACGTTCAAAGCCACCAAATCCTGCTCGACATGCAGGCTTGATGAAGAGGAGAGCGCCTCCCTGACTCTTCCTTAAGACTTCTACTGCAGTACATTCGTATTCGTATAGGCATTTTAGTGTCTAAGATAGATACAAAAGCTAGGAGAGATGGATTAAGAAAGATGGATACTTGTCATCACAAATGACATCATGTCCTGGGTGGTTTCCAGAGTATTGCTATGCGGTTGCAAAGGTGTTCAAACTATGGCAAGCCATTTAAACATTTAATGTATACAAAATGTTAGCATTTATTTTCATGCTACATTTTTTTAGATGCTAGTATATTTTACATTAATAGAACACACCACTTCCTATAGAGCCAAACAGTTTTTACCATTTTAAGTCCATTCAGCCAATCTCCGAGTCTGGCAGGAGCACTTTTAGCGTAGCTTAGCATAGATCATTGAATATGTTTGAATCATTAGCATCTCATTGCCCAAACTCAGTTCTGCAGGTTGGAGTTAAATTCTGCAGGACACCGGCCCTGCAGGACCAAGTTTGGGAACCCCTGATTTAGATAATTTTCTTATTATAAACTTGACTATTCTGTAGCTAGTTACATCGTGTGTTATCATTGTAGCTGCTGCAGCCATGTTAAGGCTGCAAAGTTCCTTAATTATTACCCCTGAATGAGACAAGCCATATCTGTCTAGAAAAAAGCAACTTTAATTTTTCCGTCAGTCTTAGTACATGATGTAACTACAGAAGCATCAAGCTTTAAATGAAAATATAATCTTTTAATTATTTTTTTTTTACTAATAATATGTCTAATCCGCTCCAGTGTCCCCCACAAGTCCAAAGACATGTGCTAGGTGAATTGGGTAAGCTAAATTGTCCGTAGTGTATGTGTGTGAATGAGTGTGTATAGATTTTTCACAGTGATGGGTTGCAGCTGGAAGGGCATCTGCTGCGTAAAACATATGCTGGATAAGTTGGTGGTTCATTCTGCTTTGGTGACCTAACATTATTAAAGGGACTAAGCAGAAAATAAAATTAATGAATGAATATGTCTAATTCGGTTCAATGATTTATGCTAAGCTAAGCTAAGCTAAAAGTACTCCTGTTAGATAGGTTGGATATTAAAAAGGTAAAACTGAACTGTTTAACTCTAGGGAGTTGTAAAATGAGCCTATTAAAAAAGTGGAGTGATTCATTCATTCATTCATTCATTTTTCTTCAGCTTAGTACATGATTGATCAGGGGTCAGTGTTTCTTTAAGTAATAGTAATTGCTTAATAGCTGCTTATTCTTTAAGTATTTATGCATCTTCTTCATTTAGTGACTTTGGTAACACTTTTTTTGTCGTTGTTACACATTCCATGTACATACTATTCATTCATTCATTTTCTTTTAGGCTTTGTCTCTTTATTAATCAATCACCACAGCGGTCAATGAACTGCCAACTTATCCAGCATATGTTTTACGCAGCGGATGCCCTTCCAGCTGCAACCCATCACTGGAAAACTGTACTTACTATAGTAAATCCAATTAATTATGCATAATTACATGCAACTAACCATAGAAAAAGGTTCATTTAATTAATTTATTTTACTCAATAGTTAAATGAATAGTTAAATTGTAACAAGGACACCTTGTAATAAAGTGTGACATAAACATAAATATTACTTATTTATTGGATATGCATTCATGCAATAAGCTCTTGGATTATTACTAGATATTAGCATTTATTGATTAGATACTTCATTTATTAGTGTCTAACTATTCTGTTGTTATTACTAACATGTTTAAAATGTTTGCCACTTTCAGAAATAAAAAGTGCCTTTACAAAAGATACATATTTGTACCCCAAAGAGTCCATAATGGTACCTCAAAGATACATAATAGTACGCAAATTTACCTAATAAGTACATCGAGGTACCATTATGGACCTATGCACCTTTTGAAAGGTTACTGCCCAAGTGACAGCTCCCATCCCTTTATTCCTGAAAGTGTACCATAGGGATCTTCTATTGGCTGTTTTGTTTAACTAGAAAGTGCAGTATTTAAATTGTTACTAGTAATAGTTATTCATTTGATACTAGTACCCATTATCAGATAATAATGCTTATAACCTACTGTAGTAGTGTTTATTCATTATAGGTTTTATTTATTACACAATAGCACTTTTTCATTATGTATTCTTATCTATGAAATCTATACTAGTAAAGTATATTTATTTATGTAATGGTAATTATATATTATTAAAAAAACTAACTAATACTAGTACCAATAAAATAGACGCAAGTACTGTTTATTGTTTAAATGTTAAAATGGCTTGCCATATACATAGTCAAGGTTTAATAATCAAATTATAATGGAACTCTTCAGAAAATGCAGGCCATAGCAATTAGATGATTCAGTCCTATGGTAAGTCATTACATTTTGTACAGTTCTTCCATCAGTGTTGCAGATAAAATATTATGCATCATAATAATAATTCAACTACTTATGGGGTCTGTGGCACAGAGCCCAGACTCAGCGTTTGATGGACAGGCATAAAAAAGATAAGCTAATAGGAGGGAATGCTTATGCCATCAAAACGTGCAGGGAACAGCTTCAGCAGCATTCTCTAGTGAAGTCTGGTCTTTCATCCCTATATATCACCTCTTTCCACAGCACAACTCCTCTGTGCTCTTCAAAGCACCCTACAGTCTTAATACAGAATGGAGCATTGAGATAGGATACTAGCTTTAGCCCTATAAAATATTGAAGTCAGATTGATCCCTGTTTTGCACGGTGAGTTTTCCGCACATCATCAATAGCTCTGAATGTTGTGGGGTTTTGGAGATTATGAAGTGACCTATGTGCTAAAAGCTCAGTTCTGATGCAGTGTCTCAGTAGTTTGAATTGATTCTCCCACACTTTCTTAACTCTCTTATTTCATCCTGTAGATTTTCTTTACTGAGTATCTGCTGAAGTGGGAACAAAGTAGCCATGTGTTTTCCCCCTTCTCTATTCCAAGAAAGGTTTCATCATCTTAACTACAGCAGATAAGTGATATTTGATGACAAACTTTGATGTTGGCTTGACAAAGTCGGGACTAAAAGTTTGAGAAAGTTTGTATGTCTGTGGTGTTTAGTTGATATTGCTTGCGTGGGTTAACACGTTTTAAACATGTTTTACCACATAGCTAATATGTTTCAGACTTTGTTTCAGTTTCTAACATGGTTAGCAAACTCTTAGCACAAATTAGTAAAAGACTATTGGAATATTTCTGGAAAGGATATTGTTAGCATGAATTATGGGTTAGAATTATCATGTTGCTACAGTGTTTTATAGCATGAATTAGCATGTGGTTAAGGTGTTTTTTTTACATGTATTTTGTTGAGTTTACAATTTTATAAATGATATCATCCATTTCATGAAAAACCTAAGCATATTCTAAGCATGAATTGCTATGTTGTTAGCATGTTTCGGTAACACTTAAAAGTGTTTTTAAAATAAAGGTGTCCCATATACAACTAACCCTAAACCTAACCTAAGTACAAGTAATTAATATTACTCAGTAGTTGATGAATAGATAATAACAAGGACACATTAAAATAATATCGGTTTCTATCATAAATTAACAGCACAAATAGATAGTACAAATTGCTAACATTAATTAACATGTTTCTAGCATATTACTAACATGTTCTAATGTAAATGGCCATCTGCCCAACTTAATTCTTACAACATGTTTGAGTTAGCATGTCTCTACCATGAATTAATATAGCAAAAATAAATGAATTACTAGCATAAATTTGCATGCAAATATGTTTCTAATATATAAAACATGCTAAGTTTAACTATTGTGTATAATCTGATTCTGAATGTTTTTGTAATCAATTATAGATGGGATCATCAATTTCATGAAAAACCTAAGCATACTCTAAGCATGCTGTTAGCATGTTTCGGTAACACTTTATTTTAAGGTTTTCTTAAAATAAAGGTGTTCCATACAACTAAACCTAACCTATATGTAACTAATATTACTCAGTAGTTAACGAACATAGATAATAACAAGGACACCCCTGCTAAAAATACAGCTTAAACCTAAGATGGTTGGCCTGGAAATGGCCAAAACCCCTCTAAAACCAGGCTGGTCGACCAGATAAAACCAGCCAGCCAGCTTAGGCTGGTTTAAGCTGTTTTTTTCAGCAGGGACATTAAAATAATATATATGTTTCTAACATAATTTACCATACTGATAGCACAAATTGCTAACATAAATTAGCACGTTTCACGGATATTGCTAACACGTTTTTGCAATAAATTAACATATTTCTAATGTAATTGGCCATCCTTACAGCCCATTGTAATTAATTACAAGTTTGTGTTAGCATGTCTCTAACATGAATTAATATAGCTAGAATAAATAAATTGCTAGCCCAAATTAGCATGCTAATATTTTTCTAATATATAACACGCATGCTAAACTATTGTTTATTGTCTGTATCTGAATGTTTTTGTAATCAATTATAGATGGGATCATCCAGTTCATGAAAAACCTTTAGAAAATATATAGCAAACTGAATCAGAACAAACCTGAGTTTGGTGTTTGCAGTTTAAGAACTCTAAGAGGAGATTCTTAATTAAATTGGATCTTAGTATGTTGGCTTTGTCAAGTCAAAATAACTAGAGATTTATTCAGATACGTCAGTTGATCTGTAGCTCAGGTAACCGCATCACTGCGTGTGATCTTTAATCACTTGTTCCCCACGGGCAACTGCACAACACATGACTGTAAAACAAATACTCGCCTGGAGTGTTTACAGAAGAACAAAAGGCAGTGTTCAAGCAGTAACATGTAATGCTGAAGCAGAGAGGGGAAGCTGTATGATTGACAGTTCTTCTTTCTTAAGTGGAGAGACAGTCATCATGACAATGTCAAGCGACAGTCTGTTGCTAGGCACGGTCGCCGTGTGCTGTATGACACGTTACTATACTTAGACATGACATAATAAGGCAAAGAAGTGAAGGCAAGAGAAGCAAAATGAAGAGTCATTGACACAGTCTGGTTTTATTTACAGTCAAGTAACAGAAATAGAAAAGGCCTAACTATTGAAAACTCAGCACTGAACCCGATAAAAACAACCTGCGTAAAAGCGTCTACCATGAGTGTCGTTTGTTTTTAGATTATCATAGTCCACCATTTAATTAACGAGAATGGGTAAGCTACAATATAGCGCCAAATAAAAGCTACGTTTGTGATTTTGTTCGGACCATGTCGTACACTTGACAAGAATTGCAACTAGTTTCTAAATCCATGTTGTTGTTGTTTTGTTATTATTTACAGTTTTGGTTAGAGCATCGTCATGGTGACGTCACATACACTCCTGGGTAGAAGCATCATGCAAGATTTCCAGTAGGAGATTCATTTTCATTCAGGATTCTTTACACTGGATAATTATGATAGTCAAATCTGACATTTACTGTAACAGCGTCAGGTTTTGATTTTACATGTGTTAATTCAAAGTGAATCTGACATTAGCGTAGACTGAGCCTTGCAACAGTTTTTTTTTTGCTTTAACTTTGCCCTGTTTATTTAATATCATCAAGTCTAATCAAGCACCATGTTGAATCAGGATGTATTTACAAATGTCTTAAAAGTCACTTGTACAGCAGACATGATTTAAGACTCGCTCATCTGGAATCTGCTAATCATTGAGAAGTGTAAGCCAACAAGAACCTTCAAACAATAGTAACAATAAAGAGGAATCCCTTGAAAACTTGAAAAGGTTCAATTTCATCCCAAAAAGCATCAAATCAAACCAAACCAAATAATTTGAAAAATACTGTATACAATAATACGAGTAAAGGCATATATATATATATATATATATATATATATATATATATATATACCATGTAAGAGTGCATGAATTCACACAAAGTAATTCAGAAGTAAAAATTAATCAATTAAAATGTTGTCATTTTATCAAGTTAAACATGTTTTACCACACGGCTAATATGTTTTAAACTTTATTTCAGTTTCTAACATGCTTGGCAAACTTGTAACTAAAATTAGCATAATAAAAGCTTATTAGAATGTTTATGGAAAGGATATAATTAGCATGACTTATGGGTAGGGCTAGACGGAATCTGCGGATGTTTTTTGCTATTTCTGTGGAGAATTTTGGTAAAAATCTGCAGATTTCTGCGGAATTATTTTGGGAATATCATAACTAAAACCCTAATATGTAAAATAAAAAAAATACTACCTTTTTAACTTTTATTTAATGTTTAAAATGCAAATCCAATTAGATCCACTTTATTTGGTAAACAAAGCAAGTCTCTCATATACTATATCTACTAAAAGACAGAAAATATTACTGTACAAACTGCATTGTACATAAATCAGATGAACATTTTCATATTAGTCAATAATATTACTGTAATTTAAAAATGGAATAAATTCAGATTTACACACATTTACTCAAGTAAATAAACATAATTAATGATGGGCTAAAAATCTGCGGAATTCTGCCCGTGCAGATTCTGTGTGGGCCTACTTATGGCTTAGAATTATCATGTTGCTACAACGTTTTTACAGCATCAATTAGCATGTGGTTAAGTTGTTTCCAACATGAATGATCTCAAATTTAGATTTTTTTAATGACATGAATCATGAAATGTTTTTGCTATCAGTATAATTTTAGCATGAAGCAGTGTATTCATTTAATTAGCATGTTTTTAGTATGAATTTCATGTTGTACCGCTAACATGTTTCTAGCATGCTTTGCAACATACATACAGTATATGTTTTAACATGTTGCTAGCATGAATTAACATGTTGGCAAATCAATCTCCACTTTGTAATAGGTGTAAAGCAGCAGAAGGATCCCTAACTCACTTGATATGGTTGTGTCCTAAATTACAAGAATATTGGGAAAATATATTTGAATGTTTTTCTAAAGCCCTCAAAAAATCTTGAACCATGTCCACATATAGCGGTTCTTGGGATATTTAGTTACTTAGAGATGTTTAATAAATATGAAAGACAAGCCATGTTTTTGGGTATGGTAATTGCCAAAAGGGTGATTTTGAGAATGTGGAAAACTGAATCTGTACCTAAATTTAGTATGTGGGGTAGAGATATTGTAAACACGCTTGCTTTGGAGAGGTTGAGATATATCAATAATGACAAATTGCAGATATTTGATAAAACATGGGGACAGATATTAGAACACCTTAATGCATTGGAAGAAACGCAAGCTAACCAATAACCCCCTTTCAATAACATAGTAATTAAAGATTTAGTGTAATTGATATTCACTATTCATAATCTATAATATTCTAAATAATGTGCGCAAACTATTATTTGACAATAAAACTGTAGTCAGGATAATGCATTTTTCTCGTGATACCAGTACAATGTTACTTTATAATTGCTTTTATTTATGCATTACCTGACCAGCAAAATTATAATTTTGCTTTCATGTGCATTTGTCCCTATGTGTTCTGTTGTTCCGTTGTTCTGTCATAGGTTAGTGTTTTTTTTTATTGTGTTTTATATGTATTATTATTGTAGTGTATTGAATTGGGTGTTTTTTTATTGTTGCTGTTTTTTTCTCTTCTGTATTTTGTTGTAGTTTATAAAAAGTAAAAAGCACATAAATAAACATGTTGGCAAATCAAATCAAAGATACTATATAAAAAAGTATAAATGAAGGGACATATACCATGTAAGAGTGCATGAATTCCCACGAAACAATTCAGAAGTAAAAATTAGATCCTTAATCCTGAAATAATCATATAAATCATTCATTACTTCACTTTTCTTCAGCTTAATCCCTTTATTCATTAGGGATCGCCACAGTGGAATGAACCGCTAACTTATCCAGCATATGTTTTACACAGCGGATGCCCTTCCAGCTGCAACCCAGTACTGGGAAACATCCATACACACTCATACACTATGGCCAGTTTAGTTTATTCAATTCACCTATAGCGCATGTCTTTGGACTTGTGGGGGAAACCAGAGCACCCACGTGAACACGGGGAGAACATGCAAACTCCACACAGAAACGGCATCTGGTCCAGCCGGGACTTGAACCAGCAACCTTCTTGCTGTGAGGCGACGGTGCTAACCACTGAGCCACCGTGTCGCCTAAATAAATAATATGTAGCATTTTTGGAAAACTATGTAAAATTACCGACTCATACATACATTTAATGTGACTACATGTATTTGCACTGAAAAAAAAAGAAAAATAAGAAATTAAATTAAATTATTTTATAATTTTATAATAAAGTACAATATTATTAAATAACTTTAAAAAAAAACACAAATTACAGAATTACTATACATAAAAGCTATTATACATATAGCAGACAATTTTAATAAAGAGAAAAAACGTATTATTATTAAAACTGATAGTTTGAAAAATGTAAGATATTCTGCAGCATTGCTTTGGTTTCCCTCTACAGTCCAAAGACAGTCCAAAGACGGTACAGGTAATTTGGGTAGGCTAAATTGTCCGTAGTGTATGAGTATGTGTGGATGTTTCCCAGAGATGGGTTGCAGCTGGAAGGGCATCTGCTGCGTAAAATCGTGCTGGATAAGTTGGCGGTTCATTCCGCTGTGGCGACCCTGGATTAATAAAGGGACTAAGCTGAAAAGAAAATGAATGAATGAATGAATTCTGCAGCATTGTTATGATTTTTTCTCTTTATGTTACCAGAATTCATACAGCTGTTTTTTTATTTTTATTTTAAATTATACAATAACATATTCTACTTAATAGTAAGCAAAATTAAAATAAAAAACTTAACATTCATTCACCACGCCACACTTTAAGCTAGACTTTTTTGTAGGGATGAAAGGGATGGTAAAAGAACAGTGGGATGAGAGAGAAGGGAAGTAAGAGGATAAACAATGAACAGGTAGGTAGGTTGATCGGGCATCCTACGATGATGCCCAGAGACTCAAAGTGGGGGTACAGTCTCTGTAATATTTTGGTAGAGTGATTGAACCCCCTGATTTAACCTAGG
This sequence comes from Danio tinwini, assembly GCA_903798205.1. Taxonomy (NCBI): domain Eukaryota; kingdom Metazoa; phylum Chordata; class Actinopteri; order Cypriniformes; family Danionidae; genus Danio; species Danio tinwini. The sequence goes on along the minus strand of CAIGQZ010034990.1, from coordinate 15,824,358 downwards.
ATGTAAGAGACGGTTATAGGATTGTTAATGGGAAGCAAAGAAAACAGAAAGATGGTGTGTTCGAGAGAACGAGAAGAACAGAGTGCTTAAATAAGTTTTAGGGAGTAGGTGATTGCTTTAGGAGGCAAAGTGGGGCGTGGTCCCACTGCCGAACGAACCGCCAACTATTCCAGCATATGTTTTATGCAGTGGATGCTCTTCCAACTGCAACCCATTACTGGGAAACACCCATACACACTCATTCACACAATAAGGCCAATTTTATTTATTAATTTAATCTATAGTGCATGTCTTTGGACTGTGAAACCAGAGCACATGGAGGAAACCCACGCGAACATGGGGAGAACATGCAAATGGTCCAGCCAAGACTCCCACCAATGACTCTCTTACTGTGAGGCGACCATGCTAACCACTGAGCCACTGTGCTGCCCTATACTATTGTGAGGTTGATGAACCAGGAAGGTTCGTAGTAGGTTCTCAATGGATGGTAATGCGAGAAAACCTCAGAAAAATGATGGAACTACTTTCTGATGGAAAGTGTAAAGTGATGGTTTATTTACAGTGTACGAGAGTGAAAACCAAATCAAACCCAGCAAAGTAACAAAATATCCAAAAATAAAAGAACAAATAAACAGCAAACAAACGATATATGTACAACCACACTATTATACATAGACAGGTCACAAATGGCTTACGGCTCCACAGTAGCTTCCTCGCTCGTCAGGTTAACTGATGCCGAATTTGAGTTTGAGGCCTCCTGCCTCTCGTAGACGTCTTGCAAGTTGCCATCCCACTTCTGACACCAAAATGTGAGGTTTTCTCGCATTACCATCCATCGAAAACCCACTATAAGCCTTCCTGGTTCGTCAACCTCACGTCAATACATGATTCTACTTAATACAAGACAAAAATGACAGAAATAAATATATTTTCTTAATGTTTCATTTGACTTTGGGATGAAATATAACCTTCTGGAAAGGTTTTGTGAGATCCACCTATATACTGTAGGTATCCTGTCCTCGTGGCATCATTGCATAACCCATACAAATAAATCTATAACTCCACCACACTGAGATGAATGCAAGCGCAAAGATTGCAGCGAAGGACTGCAGGGAATCATTTGCCAGCAAGGTCTGGAAAGTGGTGCGGCTAGAATATCTTTATTAATTATCAAAGCCACTCAGCTTTGCCAGTGCAGTTCACAAGGGGTTTGATCAAACACAGCTCAGTTGGAGCTTCTGTTTATGTACAGCCGGTCTGGCTAAGAGCAGATTTGCCATTTATTGGAATGTTAACAGGATGACATTTTAGGCACTTTCTCCTGGAAACTGCAGATGTATGCATATCGACCCAACACAGATACCAGAATCAAGATAAGATACATAATTCATCATCCATTTGTGTTGAAGAAAGGGGGGGGGGGGGGGGGGGGGGGGGGGGTTGGGCTTGAGGGGGGGGGGGTCAGATGTGTTTGTCATCGAAATGAAGATCTGATGCATTATCCGAGGGCTACAGTTTGCACAGGGTTTGAAAGTTTGAAAGTATTCTTTGAGGAGGAAGGTTACAAAAGAAGCTAAATCACCTAAACAGCTTTAGCATTTCATGTAATTCTAAGCTCTCAGTTAAAAGCTGGGGAACAAAAGAGATAGTTCACTCAAAAACTGTTTTTTTTGCTGTTTATTTAATTACCCTCAGGCCAGATGTAGATCAAGTTTTTTCTTCAGTAAAACTTTAAAGAATATATTTTTTAGCTGAAATCATGGTCCTTGGTGCTTCAAAGAATAGTTAGTGGTTAACACTTTGTCAAAAAGTGTGAACAGTAAATACAGATAAAGCAATTAATTAATATATGTGGCTTTTTTTCTGTGTTACTGGCTCTTTCGGAAAAAAATATTCACCATGAAATGACAAAAAGATTAAATTACATTGATTATTTTTTATAAAATTGTGTGCAGAAAAAGCAAAAGCAAAAAAAGTAGGTTCTGGAACTGGTAATATTGGCAACATATGACTCATTCTGAAATATATATATATATACACGTTTCTGGAGATCGCCAATTATGTAGCCAAAGCTACGTAAAGTTGCATTTCATCTTTAAAATGAACTCTACGGGGCGGTATGAAGCCATTCCTTTTCTCACTTACCAGCTGACCGCTTACCACTGTATGGGCGGCTTTTCCACTGTTACCAGTTTATCCAGCCTGATTTTACGAGGAAACGTAAGTATTTTACATTTTGTCAGTCTAGTGGCTAATTCGTACAAATTCGTACGAGTTGAGTCGTACGAAAATGTATGATTTTAAAAAGGAGGTGTGGCACCCAACCCCGCCTCTAAACCCAACTGTCATTGGGTGACGAGCAAATCATACTAAATGATACAAATTAGATCATACGAATTCATACGAATTAGCCACTAAATCAAAAAGTTACGAATTGTAAGATTGTGTTGGTTTATTGAGTTAGCTCGACTTGAGACGCAAAGCGAAGTTGACCATGACAACTGGGTTCGAGTCAGGTGAAGAACAGTTCCAGAAAGCAGGTAAGACAAAAACAAAAACCAAAAAATAAAATAAACAACTAAATAACAGGGTGAAATGTGGTAAAATCTGAAAACGTGGTAAAAATCAAGGGGCTTTTCTTTTTCTGGGCTGCTTTTTAAAACACTGCAGTTTGGTTTAGGGAAGGGGTAGGTCAATCTGTGCTTTTTAAAACACTATTGGTTGGGTTTAGGGGAAGGGAAAGAGTGGGGGGATCAGTTGCTTGGTCAGTCACCAAATCAGTCAGTCGACAGCGGCCTCTGGTGGATTTACAAAAGAAGAGCAGGCGCGAATGGCACTCGCGAGAGAAATTTGAGATCTGAAAAAGCGTACACAGCGGCCACTAGTGGATTCGCAAAAACAAAAACTGCAAGAAAACATAGCTTTTGGGACATATTTTGCTCTCTCCAGAATTGTATACAGGGGTACATAATCAGAATAAGCCTGGGTTGAATATTGCTGTTATTAATGTTTAGTTTCCTGCACAAACAATTGTTCCTCTCCATAACTCCATCAGCAGTTATATGAATTAATTCTGCTTTCCGTGATATGCTTTTTTAAATTCTCATTTCGATGTATACTATTGACTTGAATTTTAGAAATCACCAAGATCCATGGTTTCAACTAAAAATCTTCTTTAATGTTCTACTAAAGGAAAAGAAAGTCATCTACATCCCAAACGCCCCAAGGGTGAGTAAATCAACATCAGATGTTCCTTTTTAAACAAACTCTTCCTTTCAGAAATTACTGTTTGTCTCGTTACTACAGAAAAGGAAAGGCTCTAACCCGAGCAGACTCTTCCACACACCTCCTCGCACGTCACATCACTAGAAATACTGCATCTCTATACCCACCCCCCCTCAATATGTACAGGTATATCGAAAAGAAAGGCCCACTTACACACGGCATAATAAATTATTAGTCTACTAGAAAAGAGTGAACACTGGCACATGTTAAAAAAGGCGTAAAATAGAAAGAAGTTACAATTGGATTTCTATTCATAATTCTTGTTAACAAGACTCAACACCGTCTTTTAAAAAACGACAATATTCACAAGTAACCTTTCGGAGCGACTGTCACCCCTTCCAAAGGTCGGCCTACTGTACGTCTAGCTGAAAGATATTAAATACGCAACAGATTTCGGACACCTCATGCAAACAAATACGGCTGATCCAATGGCGGACGGATAAAATCATAAATTCTTTGTTTACTTTTTTTCCTCTGGCGTGTCGAAAAAAATATTAATCTCTTAGCAGCTACTTGTTTCTTTATTATTATTTTTTACCGTAACTGTTCTTGGCACTTTCAAGACAAGTACATCCAGGAGAAAGAAGAAGAAAGAAAATGACTTGGGTTGCAATTAAACATCGACGGTTAATCCCAAGTGTTGAGAATCGCCTTTTTTGCAAACGGGATTAACGACCCTCCGCTGCTGATTTGTTGGACTAGACAACTAATATACTGACTAGTTAAAGAACATTCTTTAAGTATGGGTGAAAAATCACACTGACACGATATCCACTCGCTCCATTGCACGATTCCAAGTCTTTCTTATTGCCGATCTGTCAGCAGACATAGACGCAATCTTCTCCTCCGGGTTTGCACTGCTAATGTCCAGAGCGAGATGAGAGCTTGCGAGGGTTTCCGGCCACACGAGGGCTCTCTCGTGCCAGACGCTCTGGTGGAGGATGAACTGGGTGTAAGACAAAGAAAACCCACTGTTGCTTGAGTTTTTGAGGTTAAAGTGTCGGTTCTGCGCTCCTCCGACAGTTCGTAAGACACAATCATGTTAAGACATTTACGTAGAAAGACAAGTTCAGACTTCAGTTCGTCGTTTTGATTGGCTGATAAGGCAGTTCTCCTTTTACTTTGACCTGTGGGAGAAGAAAACAAGCATTTAATACTGAATACAGTGCGTGTAATGAGATGGCAGATCTTAATTAAGCTCTGCAGGGTCAACCGATGTTGCCTCACTAAAATATATTGTATGAATGTCATTGCATTAGTTAACAAAATATTAAAACTAATGGCATTTATATACACAAAAGACAGCACACATCTTTAGTGATCATTCCCAGTTTCGGTTTGTGCTTAGCATGTAAACTTTTTTTAAAATTTAAAAAGGCAAATTTGCAACTAAATGTGAAAGCAATTGATCAGAAAAATGATAAATCTTTACTTGAAATATTTATGTTGCCTCACTTAAGTAACTAAATAAACAAAATTAAAATGTTGGGAAGTTAGAATAGACACTAGAGTCTGCCTATAACTATTAAAACATGTAATATTAAAACAATCAGATTTTTGCTTTCAATTGATAACAATATATGAACACTCTCAGAAATAAAGATACAGGAGCTGTCATTGGGGTGGTACCTTTTTGAAAGGTACATATTTGTACTTAAAGGGTCCTTATTAATACCTCAAGGGTACATATTAGTACCTACAAAGTACAAAAGTGTACCTCTTGAAATTTTTAGGTACTAATATATACCTTTGAGGTACCAAAATATACCCTTTAAGTACAAATATGTACCTTTCAAAAAGGTACCACCCCAGTGACAGCTCCTGTACCTTTATTTCTGAGAGTGTAGGTTTAGAAATGTAACCTTTATGGCAATGGATATGTTCTTTTCTTATTGTCTTCAAAATAAAATAACTGAATAAAAACTAAGGATGCTGAGAAGAAATGTTTATTTTTAGAAGAAATTTTCAGCAGCATTTAGAGGCTTTTGCATCTGAACACTTCATATTGACCTTATTCTTTGCGTACAAGCAAGCACAGCCGTTTGAATCTTTTTGGCTGGAGTCTTCCGTTCACTTCTCATTCACTTGTATTCATTTTAGACGTTAAAAGCAGCTCGATATGCTGCTTGATGTTGCAAGCTGATATTTTCTTATATTAATCTGCTTTGTCTGTATAGTCATAAACACACTTCTTTGTAGAGCAAGTAGTTTGATCGTTTTCTACTGTTTATTATTCCTAGTCATTTCTCCCATAGGCAACTGAATAAGAAGTTCTAAAACAATCAGAAAAAACGAGGGCACTTCCGTATTGAAGAATAAGGTCAATAGAGTATAAATAATGCCCCCCAAAAATCTATACAATGCCCAGTTGCTAGATGTAATTTAGCAACGTAATCGGCCTAGTCTCTGATTTATCAGGGGTCCCCACAGCCGAATGAACTATTCCGGCATATGTTTTGTGCAGCAGATGCCCTTCCAGCCACAACCCAGTACTGGGAAACACCCATACACACAGTCACACACTACATCCAATTTATTCAATTCACTTATAGCGCATGTCTTTGGACTGTGAGGGAAACAGGAGCACCCAGAGGAAATCCACGCAAACATGGGGAGAACATGCAAACTCCACACAGAAATGCCAACTGGCCCAGCCAGGACTCGAACCAGTGACCTTTTTTCTGTGAGATGACAGTGCTAACCACTGAGCCACCGTGCCACCTTGGCCAAGTTAAATAAAGTCTAATAGGCCAAGTCTTATAAAAACATACAATTTTACTTTAGGTAACTAATTAAAAAATGAAAATAAATAAATAAATAAAATAAAATAAATACAAATAAAGTGAAACATGTTTTTTTTTACATCATATGCAAACATATTGTGTGTTATGTGAGACTTTAAACATATACTTGACAACCAAAACAACAACAGCAGATTACAGGATTGTATGTTTTCAGATACACAGTGTTTCTTTACAAAGTTTGGTGGTCTGGAATGCAGAAAAAGAGGGTTTTAGACTTTTTTTTCAGATTTGTATGAGCAGGAATCATTTTGACAACATTGTCCTCTGTACACAATAATTCATCACTTCAAGTAAAACTGGTTCTTTTAAAAGTGACTTTTTAAAGGTGAAATTTGTACTTTTATAGATTCTATTGTATTTAGCAAAGTGGCTTTTTTTTGCGTTTTAGCCATCATGTGATTATGAACACAGACATTCTTAGACTGAGTTCCAGCATCAGAGGCAACAACAGCAAAATGGTTTAATTTTATATATGAAGGGAACATCCCAGAAAGAGTACGCAAAAACTTGCTTGTGAGTGTAAATCCTTTTTTCATTAGACTGTACTTCTATTGGACTGTACTTCTATCAAACTTCTAGGAATACGAAGCTGAACTCACATTAGAATTGCATTTAAAATGTTCTGTACCTATAATTTGTCTGGAAGATGTAAGTAATTTTATAAAATTCTTGATTGTTTCGTTTAATTATTGTTAGCAAACGTCAGCTTCATTTCACTAGTGTTTAGAATCAGATCATCATCCTCTCATGTGCAGAATTGTGTTGGTCAGTGTGATGTTGTGGTTTTCACACTAACCAGCACAGAGACCATGCAGCTGAGCATTTAAATGCAGTAGTTAATTTTTTTTATATGAATAGATGTTTGTTTGAATACATTTTACATTGATAATGGCAGGCTGCAATGTCAAGCAATGGTCAGTTATTATCATTCTTATTTAGTTTAACTTGTGCTACTGCACTTAAAAGATTCTGTAATCATTTTGTTATGAGCTTTAATTAAATACTGTAGTTTCTATGTGAGTATATGCGCCCAAGGTGCTTTGGTGCAATTTAAAATATTGTCATTATGAAGTGGAAACAGCTTCAAATACTCCATCCTGTCAGTCAAACATGTGTGTAGTGCACTGGTGAGCAGCACATTATTATCATTTAAAGGGACATGAAACCCCTCTCTTTCAGTTCAAGTCTACCTCAGAATTTTTTCAAAAAAATGCTTCATGATGGGCATGGAGCTCTGCGAGCAAAGGGAGGAGTGGGCGTGGCCAGCAGAGCACAGGAAAAAGAGAGGAGCGAACAACTGTTGTCAGTTGGCTCACAAAATGAGACATAAACCTTGAGAAGACCCATGATTTTATAGTTTACAAAAAAAATGCAAAGAAATAAACAGTACTTTAATGTCCTACATTTGTTAATCTTAATTGTATATACACATAACCACAATTTGTTATATCATTATAAAGATAATCGTGCTTGTTTAACACGATTATAGACCGGACACGGTCTCACCCAGTCATTGGGTCTCACAGGCAGGCAGGTCTGCCTTGCCTTCGAAAAACACGAGCTCTCATGAATAATTAAGAAGCAGGGTCATCTTATAGGATAAGAAAACTCAGCTAATAATGAGAAACTGACGCATCATCACTCCACTAGCAAATTCGCGTTACGTCACAGATTTTGATCCAGCTCCAAAAATTATTTTAAACCCGGAAGATGAATCAAAATGATCCAGTTTTCCCCACAATTAAAGCTGACAGGTGCTAACATTGTCTTAAATGATGATCTCAACACACACAAATCTGCCAAAGTAAAAAAAAAAGTACTTCAGGGTGTCTTGAACCTTTTAAGAGACATGCACCGAAATGGGTCACTGTGAACTGAGGTGTTTTTAACAGGGTAAAAATGGTTTTATTCATACTTATTAAAAAATGGTTACATTTGTGTCATGAAATGTGGGCCCAAACCCAATTCTACTCCTTAGCCCTTTCCCTGTTCCATACCCCTCGTTTTGCGTGTTTACGTCAAGGGGTAGTGGTGTCCCAATTCTCTTTAGCTTGAAGGCGTAGGGCTAAGGGCAAGGAGTATACACCCCTTCGAACGAAGGTTTATCAGGGGCACACTTGAAACGAAGGGGTAAGAAGTTTCCCAGAATACACCTGCCACAACGGCGGTATTGCTAAACCCGGAAGTAAGGAGATAAACAAATTAGTATTTTTTGTCATTATTACGAATTTTTACGACAAACAAACACATGTTTTATTATATTCATAACCGCGTTCGTGTTTTACCGTTATGCTTTAAAAAAAAGCACAAAAAAACACAAAGTTTTGCGATCTATAATCCATAATCATAACTCCTGTACAGCAGTTCCACAAAATTCTGACACTCGAATACCCTGTCAGAAAAGTCTAGTGGCTGAGAATGAGCCTTTTACAGTGTCTGCTCTATTGTTGATGTTGTTTTCGATTGTTTACATAGATGAATATGGCCACTGTGTAAATACACAGTACAGTTACGATCTTATTGCCACATTAGAAGATCGTTATGATAACATAATATATGCCTTCAGTGATTTCCTGAAGATAAATACCAAAAAATAACACAACTGGAATAACTACAGCAGTCGCCATCGTCTGATCTTATATGAAGCAAGAGATTGCGATGACGTATGATGACGTGTGCAGATGATGAAGTGCTGTCCCAATTCTTAGGGGTACGTTTTGAAGCACTTCCCCTTATTCCTCGGTTGTAAGGGCCAAGGTGAAGGGGAGGAGGTAGGGGTACAAAAATAGAATTGGGATTGGGTCATAATGTATTGTAATGTTTTGAGGAATGCACTTACTGTTTTGCAAATTTAAATTGCTGATCTGCGAAATGTATTAAAGAGACACAAAATGCGAAATGTACCAGAGAGAAAAACAGTAATTTGGTTACATTTTGTAATAAGTATAATTAATAAGTTACATACTTTTCATTACAGTTTTTCCTCAGTCGCTTTGGTACATTTCTCACAACACTACTTACATTTGCACAACAGTTAATGCATTTCTCAAAACAATTAGTCATTTTTGCACATCATAGTAGCAGTTTCTCATTCCTTCCAGCAAATTGCAAATGCTTTTGGACATGCATCTATTGCTTTCATACAACTCTCTGCTGTTTGTAACATTATCATTTGCTTATGTCATGTCAGTCAAAATTAACTAAACTTGTGAATGCTGAATAGTCATTCCAAATAAAACTAACAGTCCTCATTTCATTACTTGAGTCATCACATACAAAAATGTTGAACTAGTTGTCAAAATCTGTCAAGCTCATTTTATTTAAAAAATGTAATTCTTTTTTTTTGAAAATGTCTTCTAAATTAAACAATTTGATGAATGATTTACAGACCTGTGTATGTTGTAGGTTCAGTTCCAATATGTACTGCAATATTGTTTACAGTTGTGCTCAGCCCTACCCAAAGGAAGTTTGTTTGTTGTAAATAAGGGTGTATTTGTTCTTTTGCACAATGCTGTGAATAAATTAGAATTGTAAAGAGCATCTGCAGTAAAAATGTGAAACATACATATTCAGTGTCTTGTACTCAGATACCTCACTAAATGCAGTGATGTCTAACTTTACTGTAGTTTTCAAATGGCTGTGTAAATAGTATATAGTGCAGTCTTGAGCATTTTCAGGAAGTGTCACCAAAATCAGACTTTTTTGCATTGGAAAAAATGTACAGAGTAAAGGGTCATAATGAAAACATGACAACGCCATTTGACTATCTTGTTCATAAACTATGGTGGCAGGACTTTGCATTTTGATGACACTGACACTTTTTATTGACATGAATACTTGCTTTTGAGGAATGAGCTTTCCATTTTGAGCAAGTGACACGCTTTTGCAGGTTATCCACTAGGTTTTGCAGTTTGTACTAATTGTTTTGAGAAATGCATTAACTGTTGTGCAAATGTAAATAGTGTTGTGAGAAATGCACCAAAGCCACTGAGAAAAACTGTAAGACCCTAAAAATCATATAAACTTTTGTTAAACAGGCATTCAATGTCACCTCTAATAACTGACCACTGAAAACTAAAAGCTATTTTGAATCTAATGCAGTGAGACTAGTCCATAATTATGACCTGTATGTTTAAGCCTCCAAAAACTTTCCAGTCCACTGTAGGTCCGTGTGCTTCTCTGCATTGTGTTAAAGGGCTTCTGAGAGCGATCTACTCATTTCATTTCAGTTTTCTCATATCATCTTGCCCTTCTAACTAATTATTAGCTGTGACCTTTTCCACTTTTCATTATTCTATTTTTCTCCACACTGAATCTCAAAACTCACTAAACAATGCGCACACACACAGATTTTCACAAAGGCATGTGCAGAAAAACCTCCCTGAAATATTAAAATACGGCATCTGCTTATGGATGGACCTGCCATTCAAAGCACTCCAATGCATTATGGAGAAGTGAGAGTCTGACATTTACAAAGGCAAAAGACTCATGACGTGACAGAATGATTTAGTCAGCCGGCTATGTAATAAATACAAAACACTGTCTGACAGTGAATATTCAGTGCATCTTCAACAAGATCCTTTGAGGCGAGCACCGCGGGTACAAAAGGGTGCAGCTCTTTAACAATAATTAATTTTCGATGTAGTCTTTTCTCTGGATTCGCTGTAATCCTCATTAATCCCAATTTTACAGCATCTGCTCCCAGATGACAAGGATGGAGTTGTGTAAAGCATTGTTACGTGCCACTGATTTAAAATAGCATGTAATTGCACCTTTTGCTGTGTGCAGTAGTGGCAGAAAATAGAAATGCAATGCCAATTCTCAGCTTCTCTTAATTTGGGTTTTAAAGTTAAAGATGCTGTATGTAAGTTTTTGACTTCTAAAGCATAAAAATACTATAATCTGTTTGCAGATATAAGAAACATGCTAAGTGAACACTCTTGTTTGTCTGAAAAACAAGGCTGAAGTCAGATATTCTGCTTTGAAAATGTCTGTTACGTGCCAGAACATCTGTCTTTATTTTGGTTCTTTTAACTTGCCCACTGCCACTTTAACCCATTATATTTCAGCACCCCGGATTGCCTTGTTGAAAAAACCGAGTATTTAATTTAGTAATTCAGAAAGTCTCTCAAAGCATGCGTCCGTGACCGAAATCGACCTCCGGTGGACATTAACAGACTCTGAAATGAGACGCAGACTCAGAGTTCCCCATGAGGTTATTAATTAGCAAATGATATAAATATTCCGAGTGTAAACATTAGGTGAGCAGGTTACACTGTAACCGCGTGTCGTAACAACACGCTAAGTGACGAGATTTGATAAGCAATTTGGCTGTTTGCACCAGACAAAACACAACAGAAATAAAATACAGCCATTTAGAAGCACAGAGTATGCACTCACGAAACGGTAAGGTTTATAATATAATTATTACATTCTAAGCCTCTTTAACGTTAATAAATGTAGATGCTAAATCACTATGTGTTGGTTTTAAGTCACAGTTCTAAAGTTAAATTTGTAAAATGTTTTTTTTTTATTTTGAAGATCTGAGGTGAACTATCCGCTGCTGCCTTCAGTAGTATGGCAATAAATCTTATGTAAAATGGCATTCAAACTCACATGGTTAGCATTTAACCCTAAATAAAGCACATGAGGTGTACCTGAGGTGATCATTGTCCGCTTTCTGTTGTTCAGCTGCAAGAAATAGAAGCCGTTTCCAAAATATCAAATCGAGGAGTTGGTTAGAACAAAAATTGCTTTTAATATGAAGAATATTCCTTCTATTGCGTGCCGTTGCTTTTATATAGAACATGATTTAAATCAGCCTTTAGGCTCAATCGTCAGACTCGCTCCTGTTGGTCGTCAATCTGGCAACCTGCGGTTGTGTTTGTTTTGATCCAGGAGTGCAATACCTAGTTCAACCACTGGGTGTAAAATGTACATACTGCACCTTTAAACATATGCTTTTGAATAAAACATAATGTATGTTTTACTGTAAACTATGGAGGTATGTAATTCAAATAACTGTTTTCTATTTATAGAAAAAAATAATTTTAAAAGCAGTTTTTTTGTATCATTACTTCAGTCATATGATCCTTCAGAAATCATTTTAATATGCTTTGAGTTTCTTCTCAAAAATATATGTTTTTATAAGTTGAAAACATCCTTTTCAGATTTCTTTGTTGAGAAAAAAATGTTTAGAAGAACAGCATCGTTCAGACTGCAGTAAACATAAATTTTAAATAGTAAAACATTTTTGACAAATTTTATTTCCTAAATTTTATTCTTTTCACTGTACTTTGAATCAAATACATTCAGGCTTGATTAGCAGGAGAGACTTATTTAAAAACATTCAACATTTTACTCATCTAAAACTTTGGGCCGGTATAGTGTATGTTCTAAATAAAGACTTCTTATGTTCTTTTGATATTCCTATTTTTCAAAAAATTACGAAAAACAAAATATAACAAAAAATCAATTAAATTAATTAAATTAAGTTAAAAAAGTGTATTATTATTTAAGTTATTATTTAATATTATTATCATGTATATTTAATTGTATTTTGAACATTGTAGTGTATATTTATATTTATGTTTTGATGAACTATGAATTATTTGCTTTGTGCATATTTAGCTCAAAAAGGAAACAACAACAACAACAAATTACTCTATATATTTTTTATGTTATATCTTTTATATATGAAATATTTTTATATAACTCTATATAATAATATATATTCTTATATAATATTTTTATACAATTCTCTCTTAATCAGCTTCTTCGCATAAATACCTTACAGTAAATTGTTTAGAGACACAGAATAAATCAGTGTTATTGGTGAATCTGCTAAACAGTATTTTTAAATCATATGCAGCACAGCGCTGATCATATGTCACAGGCAGGACTCTGTGTCTGGACTGTGGTGACGGGCAGCTCTGCTCAGCTGTGTCTTTCAATCCCTGGAGGACTGTAGGAATGTTCTGGCTGGTGTTTTGCCATTGGTGTCACTTGTGTGCCAGCACTGGGGATTCTGACAGGCACATTTGGACCCCTGCCATATGTCATCAGCTGGGCTTATCTCACAGAGACCACTATAGATGAACTATAGACTGAAGTACAGTCTTATTTCTAAGTGTGTACAGTAAGTAGGTTAATTTTTAACAATGTCAAAAAAACCTACCTTTTCTTTTCTTATTGCTCATAATTCATCAATAGGGGCAGACTTACCATATAAGCGAGGTAAGCAGCCGCTTAGGGCCCCGGGGAATTAGGGGGCCCCGACCAATGCCAAGAAGCCTATGTTAATCATATAGCTCTTTTATACATTTTCTGTCATATGTTGTAAAATCTGTCTATAACTGTTAATATTTTAAAGTTTTTACTACTTTTCAAAACCGGGGGGCTCCCATGAATAATGGAACATTCTATCTGTACTGCACATGCGCGAGGTGTGAGCGCTTCAGTTCAATCAAATACATTGCCTGCCCGTGTTGTCAGCTTAGCGACTTTTCAGACTCCCTTAGTGCCAAATTGTCAAAAAAAAAAGACTAGCAAATTTTTTTAGGTGTTACTAGAGATTTTTAGGGTCTCTCGTGTCCGTGCTGTACTGTTCCTAACATTACTCTTTGCAACGAGCTGCGGGTGATGCCGACAGTCTCTCCCCCGCTCAGATCGCTCAAAGACGGCACATCGCTACCTAGCCGCCTCTCACACTGCAGCCTGAGAGCAGATCATCATACCTCTGCATATCGACGGCAAATGATTTACAACTACTGGCATAAGTTATTTCACTTGTACAGTCAAACCCATCTGCTTCTGTTTTAAATTTACTCATTTAAATGGAATGTTTATTATTATTTTCTTGCTGTTCACAATCAGAGATTTTAGTGACACCAGTCTGCCAGCGATCACAGTAGAGGCAGGTAGGGAGAATTTTGAGAACATTTGGGGAAAAAAGTAGAAATACGACATAGTTTGTGACCTTGTTTTTTAAATTAATTTCTTTTAATTGTACATTAGTAACTTAACATTAGGTTTCTTTAAATAATAAATTATAATATTTATTAAATTGTTAAATACCTGCTTTCTTATTGTATGTAGTTCCAAATGAAATGATAACTCCAGTCAATATTGATTTATTACTATTACAATTAATAATAATGATTATTATTAATATTAAACAGATTTCTTAAGGATCATGTGACTTTGAAGACTGGAGTACTGAAGCTGATAATTCATCATTAAAATCACTGGAATTAATGATTAAATGAAATGATAAACTACTTTTGAACCATTATTTTTAAAGTGCAATAACATTTCACAATTTTATAATTTGTACTGTATTTTTGATTAATCCTCCTTAACATTTAGCTAGTTGCTAAGACAGTCCAGTCTATTGACATTATCGGGCTACAATGTGGCCAAGGGGTACATCAAAGGCACATACTAAAGTCTAGGGACTTTGGTCACACCATC
>CAIGQZ010034990.1:15772259-15790362 GCA_903798205.1 Danio tinwini | reverse complement strand
CCATACCATACCATACCATACCATACCATACCATACCATACCATACCCTACCATACCAACTACCTTACAATACCAATGCTCCCCAAAATTTTTATACAATCTACAAACTGTAGTTCTTGTGTCTTCCTTCACTTTCACAAAGATCTGCACACTCTTACATAACCTACTTTCATGTTTTCTGTGCAGAATCACCTGGCCTAATCAATTTTATATGTTGAAACAGCATCAGTCAACCCATTTCTGTGCCAATGTGGACGGCTGCTTCAAACTGCGCTTCTGCACTTGGCGGCTTGGACTAATTCACATGTCCTTGACTTCCTCCTCGGGCATTGGGCTTCTCTCCAGGTGGGCCGTTCACTCCTGGCTTTTATAGACTGCGCTAGTGAGCTACTTAACATGCCAACAACCACCCATGTCCTGACGCACCAAACATCTTCTGCAATCTTCCGAGTGCAAACACTCATGGTCAACATGTATTTTTTTACACTGCACTCTCAACACAAATCAAGGGTGAATGGTTTATGCACTCTTTATGAAATGATTTAAATAGACAACCGGTTAGAGCACTCGTGTTCTTGTAAAACGCGGACAGCTGACAAGAAAGAATGCAGATTATATTGGAGCTGGGGTTGTTTATAGGGTGAGAGGAGAAGTAATGTGTTTTTTATGACTCATCGTGGTGAAGTCAAATAGTTGTTTTTTTTTCAGTAAAACAGCCCTGTTTCAAATGGATTGAGTGTTGCTTGGCTCAAAGCAAGACAGAATCTCACAAACAGGGATAATGCCTTTGATTGCTTCCTAGCTCAAGGGCACAGATGCTATAAATGCAAAAAAAAAATCTGTCTTCTTAGGAGTGAGACTACCTAAAAGCTTAATCTAAAAAGAGATGGAACAATAGTTTAACTAGTTAGTAAGCTTGCCAAGAACAAACATATTAACCACTGCTATTCCAACTTACACTCATAGAAAAAGGTACATAAGTCATTGGGCCTATGATCACTCTTATTTACTCCTAAAATGTTCTTTTCGGTTCATTACAATCTGTGTAAAATCAGAATGTACAATGTTTATTTTGCTAGCGTTGATTGATATTATTTAGGTGAACAAATCTGTGCTTAATGTTAACCTACTGTAAAAAAAATGTTTGATTTGGAAATCTTTAATCAAATTCTGACCATTTGTTTCCGTGTTTGGAGTGGAGGTCATTCTCTGTTGACATCAGTTTGACAGTATCAGCCACATTTTTAACCACGCCCCTCTTATGCGATGAGGGAATGATGTGCAGATAGAAAGCACAAAGTTGGAAGTACATTACCATTCTGAAATAAAAGTCAACAACATCCAGTTCATGCAGACTGTAAGGCCACTAAAACAACCATTTCAAACACACTATATATTGAATATTGTAGTAACCATCCAGAACTCACTAGAAAACACCTAGAATCCAGCCAGCATCCACTCGGTTTTCAATAACAACCACTCAGCAACCACCTAAACCCCCCTAACAATCATTTATGGAGCAAACATCCAATAAGATCCTAACAACAATTCAAAACTCTCTAGATAACACCTAGAAACACCAAAATAACCACCTAGAATCCAACAACATTCATCCTTACTAAAACCTTCAAGACAGATATTATTAGGCTTGTTCATAAAAAAACACATTGATTCTAGAAAATTTGTAAATTTCCAACCCATTTCAAATTTGCATTTTTTGTCAAAAATGAAGGTATCTGCTCTTATTGCACGATAATCAAGTCATTTAACTTTTATTCCTATAGTGTCAGATTCTGTCAAAGCATGGTAAGCTATACAGGGATGAACAGGGAATATTAATATAAAATCAGGTATGCATTTTCATCATCGTGAAGCAATGATGAAACTGTTCTACAGGCACATTCAGTTCTACAGAATGCTAGTTTTGTAGTAGTTCATTAATGAATCAGTTCAGTTCGATACGAATGTCAATGGTGAAGGAGAGCAGCTCTAAGCTAAACATTCATTCAATTATTTTCCTACAGCCAAGTCCCTTTTTTCATCAGGTTTCGCCACAGCAGAATGAACTGCCAACTTATCCAATAGAGTCTGGCTGCAGAATTGCACTTGCACTTTTAGGCCTGCCACCCTCAGGCAACCGCGCTCCTCTGCAAGTGACGTCATTTACAATCGACACCTGTGCATGCTGTCATTTAAATCCTTTAGTAATTTAACTAAAGGGTATCCCTGAGGGTGTAAAATCCCTGAGGTAATGGATTTCATTAAGAGCGTTGCAACAAACTTCTTATCTGTAACCCTTTTTTCTAAGCGTTTCACTGTAATTTCTGGCAACATACGACGACGAGCTCCACAGTTGCTATAGTTATGTAAACAGATCGTAATGAACCACGAATGTTTGCCTTAAAGCAGCTCTGCCGTGCACATCATCTGTGATGTTTTCTTTCCGTCAAGCGAGTTGAGTCGTTCCCTTATCGAGTCGATCTTGACATTATGTTTGGAGGACCTATAAAACTGGGCTGGGATCAAAAGTAGAGACTTTTTAGGCTGTAATGAAACTGCAATATGGATGCATTCCTGCACAGACACGGATATATTAGTTTATTTATTAAATGGTTTTATTAAATTATTTATTTACAGTCCCGTGAGTCTTTTATCTAAAACATTTTATTTGGGTGAGAATGCTTGCATTTTGAGAGTCAATTGTTCATTTAAGGGAGCTGATTAGGTCCCTTAAATGTTATAAGAGGAAATTGTTACTAAGGACTAAGAGGAAATACTTAATGGCAGCCTTAAATTCCTTAAGTTGATCTTTTTTGTTTTGTTCTTGCAACCTAACTTTTACTAAGGGTACCCTTAACCTTCAAAAAGGTAACTGGTTGCAAACAATTAAAATGGGCTGAATTTAAACAAACAAGTAATTTTTTTAAATGTTCAAATTAATTTGTTAAAACTTAACTTAATAACTTAAAAAATGTAGTAAATCCAATGAATCTTTTTTTCAGTGTAGAGGAAATATAAAACTGGATTAATCATAAACTTAAAATCCCTCCAGAAAAGTCTCTCAACCATTCAGTATACCCAGCAACCAGCAGTAAACTACCCACTCTAACAATCACTTAAACTAGACACAAGGGGTCGCACAGTCTAGTCGACTATTCAACTGGTTGACTTTTTGATTGATGTCGACTAGTTGCGCTGCTCAAATAACATGGTTTTTGACCTGAACTAGAGGGCAGCCTTACACATGAAGGTACTGCAAGTTCACCAAATGGAACTCCCCTCAGATTATTGAAATTAATTTAAATGTTCTTTTTCTAATGTCAGTGTCAATGATTCACATGAACTCTGAGTGAACTTCAGAGATGGGAAGAAACGAAGTACAAATGTATTTTTACTGTACTTAATTAGATTTTTCTGGTACACTGTAATAAATTCCCAGAATTTCACGTTACTGTAATTTTTCACAGTAAATTATATTAGTGTCACTTTACAGGACTGAACTGTTAAATTTGACCTATTCAGAATTTTATTGTAAAATTAGGCAGGCAACATGATTACAGCAAATTACTGTAAAAATGGCTATATCTTTTGCACGTTAGTAATAGGAATTCAAACACTATTAATATTTTATTTAACTTAGAAATTAATACACATTAACTTTTATGCTAGTACAGGCTATTTATTGATATTTAGAAATATTTACAGAATTATTGTTAATATGAAGTACCTCACAGTAATTTACTGTGAATTTACATACAGTACACTACTGTAAAGTAATGCAATTATTAGCCAGTAATTTACTGTAAATTTAGGGTAAAATATTTTACAGTGTGTCAATACTTTACTCCTCTATTTATTTTTCTGACAACTTCTTACTTTTAATCCACATTTTTACGCAAATATCTGTACTTTCTACTCCTTACAATTTTAAATTAGGCTCACGTTCGTTTTAATGTGTTTTGTGGCACAATCTATATTATTTCTTGTCATTGTGCAATTTAAATGCCTTTTTGATTAAGTTAATCTATTCTTTGACATTGCACGCCTGCATGCTGCAGTGCGCAGCTTTTTCAAACCCTGATCATGCACTGTAGGCTTGTTTATTTCAGCTTAACATGGGAACTGATAACAAGGATGAGACAGAGGGAGTCCGCGATGTAAACATGACTGACTGGTAATAAGATGCGTTTTGGTCGATCGGATCACAGGTAAAACAAGAGATACATTCTTGTTCAAATCTGGCATTTAAATTGGGTTAAAGACTTTTGTCCACTTCCGACCACAGTGCTTCTCTGATCTTTCAATCTAATACAGCAAAAAAAAAAACAACAACTAACAATCATGTGCTTTTTTTGTCAACGTTTGTACAGTTAGTACTAAAGCAATGCAATATGAATACGTTATGCAGTTTCTTTCCTTTAATGACCAGTGGTGTTTTAAACATGAGTATTTGTACTTCGACTTGAGTAAAGGATGTGTACACTTTTGCCATCTCTGATGAACTTTAAATTGTCAAACAGGTGTCAGTGAGTTAGATCGCCAGTTGTTTTCGCTTTGACATCGGATTATTTTGCTTATCCCATTGGCGGATGATTTTGCTTGTTTTAAGGAAAAACACCTAATTTTGCCATATTATTTCTGAAACAAAACAACATTTTTTGCTTGTCTAGAAAATGCTTCTTGATTTAAGAATTTTTACATATTTGGATTAGAAAGAAGACACAAAATCTAAGTAAGAAAAACATTTTTTGCAGTGCATGTGTTTTAATAGGGCCTTTGGCCACAGGCTGCAGAAGTAACAGACATGCCAGTTTTGACCTTCTTACTGTACCAGCTCCAGAACACAAAGAGCCAAAGGAATAACAGAATTAAACACACAAAGCCTCATTTACAATTCAGATCTTCTAAAATAAATGTCAGACTATTTTATAAACCTTACAAATGATTTAGTCCTTGTGTTTCTGGAGAGTCACTTTTTGACCTATATAATATCCTTCTCTTTAGTCCTCGGAAGAAACCAATTTGAGCGCTGACCTCCTTGGGCCTCGTCCACCTGGCTTTTAATCTAAATTAGACACAGTACATTAGTGTGGCTAAGGCCACGCTGTAGCTCGAAGCTAGCAAAAAGGAAGGCTTGTTAGCAATGCTAAATGAACCTTTTTAGCTTCTAAATCACGGTTAAGAACTCTCTTTACTCACTGCTTTGAGTTCTAAGTTTCCAAAGTGTCCTTTTGTTACAAAATGGATGCAAAGAGGGATTTGAGGTTGTTAAGACAACAAAGATAAATACGATTTGATAAACTGGTGGGCTAACACTTTATTTTGATGGTCCATTTGAGTATTATTAGACTGTCTGCTTAATATCTGTTGATACTGCTCCTTCAACAGACATTTAACTAACTATAAGAAACTTTGCAAGTACATGTCAACTTAAACTAAACCTAACCCCAACTCTAACCCAAACCTAACAGTCTACTTATAATCTAATGAGAATTAGTTGGCATGTAGATGCAATGAAACTTAATTCAACAAATGAACCATCAAAATAAAGAGTGACCATTGGGGGTATTACAATATTTGAAAAGTAAATGTTATGGAGATACGTCAGCTCAATGTGTTTAAAGTGTAATTTGACTTATTCAATGGTCTGTTGAAATTCTTAATTCTGATTGGCTGGAGGGTGTGCATTATTTTCATTGAAACGCACAGGTAGTTCCATCAATTTTAAATGCAGTTCGAAACAAACGCGCTTCCTCCGAACGTTTTTAGATAGCATATAGCAACTTGCATGTGCTGCACAGGAAACCAATGAAGACTGTTAATGGCGAACAGGAAATCCACACAATAAGCAACATAATCATCAATTATGCCACAAAATCAAGTTTGAAGAGTTTTTCAAGCAATATTTTAAAGTAAAATCGGCAGTTTATGTATTAGGAAAGTGCGTCTTTAATTATTTCGGAAGCTCCATGCTGTCACCGGTAGCTCCGCCAACAGCTCCCTTCAGAACAAAGCTTTATATCAGCCAGACCATCTCAAGGCCTGCCGTTGGAGTTCATCTCTTGCATCTCTGTTGTTAAAACGTGATATATAGTTAATCTTTGGTGTATCTAATGGTCAGTCTTTGGACTTTTGAACCTATTATTTGTTCTCAGCTGTATTTTTTTGGCAGATCACAAAAATATGATATTTCATAATTAATGTATGACCATAAATTACACTGATCCTGTGTGTTTGGCTGATTGTTTTTGATTTAAAGAAAAATAAAGTAGAATGTTCTCTTACCTGTCCCAATACGTTTTTTTTTTTTTTTTTTTTGCAAAATGTCCTTACATATTTAACAGCAGAGATTTCTGCTTTGGCTGCTTTCTCTTTAAAATGCATCTTATGTGCACTTGAACTGGTGTGTCATTAGTTTATAGCTTCGTGGAGGGACCACACTCTGCTGCGGGTTGTGTAGTCCTTCACCTCCATGTTGTGCATTAAAATCCTTTAACGCACAACAAGCCATTGATTATACCTTACATATAACACTGAATGTTGTATGTGGGTTTTTATATGGTACTCCATGGTGCATTTTAGAAATCATTAAAATGATATTATAGAAAATAAATAAGAATACATGATAATAATGAAAAATACAAATTATAGGAAAAAGTCTTTTTTATCAAATTTGTAAAGAAATATCTGAAATTATTGTTTTGATAATGACATTTATTCACTTTATTAAATAGCAATTTAATGTTCATTATCAAAAAGTCTTCACTTTAACAAGCATTTTGTCTGATAATTAATTGAATATGTATTTATTTATAAAAAATATATAACTATTTAAATTATTATTTCATATTATTTCATTTTATTTACTTTAAATAAATAACATATTATATTTCATAACCACATACATTTTTAACACATTACTATTTCAATTAAAAATAATATTAATAAAATTTAATAAAACATAATAAAATATTATAAATTATAATTAAATAAAACTCTATTACCAATTTTTTTATATAAATTAAATAAGTATAAACATTATAAATATATTAATAATAATAATAATAATAATAAATAAACAATATTAAATAAATATATACATAAATACAAAGTCAAATTTCATAAAATAAATACTTATGAATAGTTAAACAATTTTATAATAAACAAACACTACATAATTCAGTTAGTATCAAGTATAGCAACCATACGCTTTCTTAGAAAGTTAAGAACTAAATAAATGTCTGTGTGTGGCAGTTCATTTAATCCCCGTATTGGCTCGGAAATGAGCATCTAAAACCCCATTCAGCAACAAAAAAGACGAGAAAACAGTTGACTGGCCCTTCTTCAACATGTTTTAGTAATTTCTTCTCATAGATAACAGACTTTACTCTACATCTATAGCTGCCAATGCTTTTCTGAAGGGCAACAATCCGTGAGTCTGCTCAACACGCCAAGAGTTTTCGCTTTGTTGACAATTGGCAGAATTTGCTGGTGTTCATGAAGAAGGAACACAAAAAAGAGAGTAAAGCTGACACTTTCATCACAGGCGCTTTGATTTCCAAACAACACATCACACCCAATTTTCCACTTTCACAACTGAGCAGGCATTTAGCCAGAGGGATGAGCTTCTCCATGACAGAGCAGCAGTCGACGCTCTTCAGAAAAAAAAAAAACACACAACACAGACCTGCACAGACCACAGAAGACAGATCATAACCAGACCTGCTGTGGCATGAGAAGAGCGAATGAAGAAATCACACCTTCAAGCCCCAGATCAACCCACCAAAGCACACAGTGGAGGTCAGAAAATTAAAGCCTTGCTCCTGAATGGATACTGATCCTTTTCAGAAGACTGTTAAGATGCATTTCACAGTAATCAGCATCTTAAATCCATTTTTTAAATATTAACATAAAAAAGCATATGTACATTTATATGTAATTACATATATATTTTGTCATCTTTGCATCAAATGATAAAAAACAAAGTGAAGTTTTAGAGATTAATTTTGAGAGGAGCACATGATATGATTGATCGTGGCTGGTCTCTCATTTGTAATCAGCAATAATACAATCAGATTGATCTAAACCTACAATAAATAGACTGATTTCACCCTACTGCCTTATCTTCATTTTGGAAGAATACCTCCTTCCACCCCATCTCCTCCTTTTCCTCATTTTATCAGGGGGAGCTCTCGAGACCTATCTGATCTTGAACCCCCTTTATATGCTTCTTGACCAGGCGGGAGCCCTGAGCTTAATTATCTCAGAATTCTCTCCCAGGACAGCATGCCAAATCTGCTAATAACGTCATATCTAAGTGTGAACTATGGAGCAGGACAGTAAATTTGATGTTATTCTCTCTTTTTGCTGCCAAGATGTCTCACACATTTCTTTTTCCTTTTCCTTAAAGCCTTGATAACACTATCGTTGAGTTTTTCTTTTATTATTTGAGCAAATAGAATTGTAAAAACATTATTTGTTGTACTTTCCCATTCACTGTGCTTTTAAGTTTACCCAACTATGCTGAGAAACCTGGAAATGTGAAAAGGGTCCATTCCTCAAATGAATCATTAGTTTAACTTGATTTAATCATGACATTTGAGTGGTGTTATTTAAGCTTATTTTAGGCAAATAGAACCCAGGAGTAAAATTAATTTAGAATCAATGAGATCTCATTTAGATCACCTTGGAGTACTTTTAAGATTTTAACAGATTTGTGTGTGTTGAGCATCAGTTAAGACAACATTAGCACCTGTCAGCTTTAATTGTGGGGAAAACTGGATAATTTTGCACTTTTGTCAGCTAATTTTATCTTCCGGGTTTAAAATAATTTTTGGGGTGGGATCAAAATCTGAGATTTCTTATCCTATGAGAAGACCTGGCTTCCTAATTATTCATGAGAGCACGTGCTTTTTGAAGGCAAGGCAGACCCTGCCAAGTTGTGAGACCCAATGACTGGGTGAGATTGCGCACAGCACGGGTCGTACGTGTTTGTTTCCATGATCCATGGGGTTTGTTGCATGTTTATTCTGTGCAATTCTGTCAGGGCCGATACAACAAAGCTGTCGGTTTGCAGCAAGTATTTTTGTTGAAAGAGCTGTATAAATGACTTCCAAGATGGCGCCGAGCATGGCCGCCGTGTTGCGAGCTCCCAGCGAACTTCGTTGTGTTTTGTATGTTTTACTTGTATTTTTGTTGTTTTTCGTGCTGGATGTACACACTCTCATTGCCTACGACAGACACACACTTCGAGAAATTGGCTCCCTCGTCGCACACCGAAAACCGGACTTTGAGTTCTTCAACGACGCTCTGTTTACAAACACAACAACAGAGCCCTTTGTCTGGGCCACACAACCGAGGCGACGACGCAAACGCAGCCGGAAAAGAGGAAAGAGAGCCGGCGTCCTGGTCAGACTAAGACGCCGTGGATTTCGACCTCCGCTCCCCACCATTCTGCTGGCTAACGTTCAGTCACTGGACAACAAACTTTGCGAGCTACGGGCGCGCATTTCCTTCCAACGGGAAACAAGAAACTGCTGCATTATCTGTCTTACAGAAACCTGGCTATCTGCGGAGGTACCAGACACAGCTGCTGAACTTTCGGGATTCTCCTTGCACCGCGCGGATAGAACGAAAGAACTCACAGGGAAAAGCAAAGGAGGAGGTGTTTGTTTCTTTATTAACAACTTATGGTGTGATGAGAGAAACATACACCCAGTTAGATCATTTTGTTCTCCTGATCTGGAATACCTTATGCTTCGGTGTCGACCATACTGGCTACCAAGGGAATTTACATCGGTCATTATTACGGCTGTTTACATCCACCCTCAAGCCAACACAGAGCAGGCACTCAGAGAACTGTATGGGAGCATAAACGAGCAGGAAACCGCACACCCGGAGGCAGCGTTTATTGTTACAGGGGACTTTAACAACGCCAATCTCAGGAAAATCGCTCCAAAATACTTTCAACATATCACCACAAACACGCGTGGCGATCGTATTTTGGACCATTGCTACTCTCCGTTCCGGGATGCTTACAAATCCCTCCCCCGCCCACCATTTGGCAAATCAGATCACTCTTCTGTTCTGCTCTTGCCTGCTTACAGGCAGAAACTGAAACGGGAACCACCCACCCTCAGGACGTTTCAGAGCTGGTCAGACCAATCGGATTCCATACTTCAAGACTGTTTTGATGACGTTGACTGGGAGATGTTCCGGGCAGCTTCTGATGACGACATCGAAGTGTACTCAGACACAGTTACGAGCTTTATCAGGAAGTGCATAGAAGACGTGGTCCCAACAAAAACTGTCCGTATCTACCCCAACCAAAAACCATGGATCAACGGCGAAGTTCGAACAGCCCTATCAGTGCGAACTTCCGCCTATAAATCCAGAAATGCTGAGGAACAAAAACAAGCAAACTACAACCTCAGGAAAACGATCAAAGCAGCAAAACGTCAATACAAAGACAAGATAGAGGGTCAATTTAACACCAATAACGCAAGGAGCATGTGGCAGGGACTTAATTACATCACGGACTTTAAAAGTAATAAATCCACCACTGTGAACATTGCTGCGTCTCTCCCGGACGAGCTCAACTCATTCTACGCCCGCTTTGAAACCCAGGACAGCGCGCACACACAGCGCGCTCCCGCGGCCAATACAGAAACCGCCAGCACACTCACTGTTTCTGTAGCGGATGTAACGAGATCTTTCCGTCGCGTGAACATCCGAAAAGCTACGGGCCCAGATGGCATCCCTGGACGTGTACTTAAAGCATGCGCACACCAGCTAGCGGGGGTTTTCACGGACATCTTTAACCTCTCGCTCTCTCGGTCTGTGGTTCCCACATGCTTTAAGACAGCTACTACTGTGCCAATACCGAAATCAGCTAAAACCACATGCTTGAATGACTGGCGTCCGGTTGCACTGACACCCATCTTCAGCAAGTGCTTTGAGAAGCTGATTAAAAATCACATCTGCTCTGTACTGCCCGCTAACACTGACCCTCTGCAATTTGCATACAGAAACAACCGCTCCACTGATGATGCAATTGCTTTCACCTTGCACACTGCTCTGTCTCACCTGGAAAACAAAAACACATATGTGAGAATGCTGTTTGTGGACTACAGCTCAGCATTCAACACCATAGTGCCTGCCAAGCTGGTGGTGAAGCTCCAGGCTCTGGGCCTACACAGCTCTCTGTGCAACTGGATCCTGGACTTCCTGTCAAGCAGACGCCAGGTGGTCAGAATGAACAACATCACCTCATCCACACTGATCCTCAACACTGGTGCTCCACAGGGCTGTGTTCTCAGCCCACTCCTGTACTCCCTGTACACACATGACTGTACATCCAAACACAGCTCCAACGTCATCGTTAAATTTGCTGATGACACAACGGTGGTGGGCCTAATCACAGATGATGATGAGACGGCCTACAGAGAGGAGGTGCACACTCTGACGCAGTGGTGTCAGGAAAACCACCTCTCACTCAACATCAGCAAAACCAAGGAGCTGGTGGTGGATTTCAGGAGAGAGAAGAATGAACACACTCCCATAACCATCAACGGGACACCAGTGGAGAGAGTCAGCACTTTCAAGTTTCTTGGAGTACACATCGCTGAGGATCTGACATGGACTGCTCACACAGACGCAGTGTTAAGGAAGGCACAACAACGCCTCTTCTTCCTCAGGCGCCTCAGGAGGTTTGGAATGAGCCCCCACATCCTCCGCTCGTTCTACACCTGCACTGTGGAGAGCATCCTCACTGGCTGCATCACCACCTGGTACGGGAACAGCACCAGCAGCAATCGCAAAGGTCTACATAGGATTGTGCGAACTGCTGGACGTGTAGTAGGAGGTGAGCTTCCCTCCCTCCAGGACATCTACACCAGGAGGTGCATGAGAAAAGCCAAGAGAATCATCAGCGACTCCAGCCACCCAAGCCATAGACTTTTTTCTCTGCTACCCTCAGGCAGACGGTTCCGCAGCATTCGGTCACGCACCAGCCGACTGAAGGAAAGTTTCTTCCCTCAGACTATCAGGCTGATGAACACTTAACACACCCCACACAAACTCTCCCATACCCCACACTGCACACCATAAAGATGTAGCATGCACTGCACTTTAACCAATCTATACTTAAACAATACTGCCTACAACTATGTGTACACCTATCCATTGTACGCATCACTGTCACATTGCCAAATTTACACTGTTTTGTTTCTTTTTTGTGAGTATGATGTTGTATTTTGCACTGTCTGTATTTGCACTGTCTGTATTTTACACTGTCGCTGTATTTGCACTGTCTGTATTTTGCACTGTCTGTATTTTGCACTGTTGTTGTATTTGCACTGTCTGTTTTTTGCACTGTTGTTGTATTTGCACTATCTGTATTCTTCACTGTCTGGAGCCAGCACCTAAGCTTTTCACTCATCATAGCACACGTGCTGCTGATGATGTGACAATAAAAGTGATTTGATTTGATTTGATTTGATTTGATTTAAGAATTGGAGTATGGCAGACTTTCTCTTTTATCAGTTGAGTTCGTTACCATTCAGACACATCAACATGCTGCTGTGTTTGTCTATGTTTAAAATCCTCCAGATTACTGGCAAGGCTAATTGTTGGAAAAGACAGGGCAAGAGACCTGCTGCACTGAAATCCACTGTGTCTGCATTTAGACCTGGGTATTGAGGAGGAGAGAAGTCATCCTCATTTATAGTGTTTATATAAACACGATTCTCTTTATAATGATATAACAAACTGTGGTTATGTATGAAATTACGATTAACAAATGTAAAAGGACATTAAATTACTTAATGTTTATTTCTTTGCATTTTAACTTTGTAAACTATAAAATCATGCATCTCCTCATGGTTTGTGTCTCATTTTGTGAGCCAACTGACAACAGTTGTTTGCTCCCCTCTTTTTCCCCTGCTCTGCTGGTCACGCCCACTCTTCCCTCTGCTTGCAGCGATCCACGCACATTTTGGAGCATTTTTTTTTTTCGGAGGTAGACTTGAACCAAAATAGGGGGGTTCATGGCCCTTTTAACTATAGTCTGCAACACAGTTTACATTTGCTGAAGCAAACAATCTCAATCACATCTTTTGAACAACCAGAAATGTCTGTTAATTAATGCAGTTCAAACTTAACTTACATAAATTACATAAATTATGTAATGTAATGTGTATTTATATAGTGCATTTATCATGTATGGTCATACACCCAAAGCGCTTCATAAATATGAAGGGGGTCTCTCCATACCACCACCAGTGTGGATGATGCAACGGCAGCCACAGGACAATGGCACCAATGCACTCACCATACCTCAGATAGTGGAGAGACACTTATAGAGTCAATTTAGTGGATGGTGATGATTGGGAGGCCATGATGGGTAACCGGGGTTACACCCCTACCATTTACGAGAAGTGCCATGGGATTTTTAATGACCACAGAGATTCAGGACCTCGGTTTAACGTCTCATCCGAAAGATGCTTTAAATAATATTTTTTTAAAATGTAACACGTAATATGGGTAAATAAAAAGACGTTGATTTCAGAGCTGGCATTAGCACAGATATTGCTTATTGAGTGAATTAAAAACATTCTATTTGTTAATAAAGCTGCCAACACCTTAATGATGAGTGTTATTCTTCTGTACAGAGTGTTATGCTTCTGTACAGTTGTAACCTTAAAACTCAAAACCTTAGGCCATGTCTGATTTATACTTCTGTGTCAAGTGATCGCAGTACCACACAGTGCATACCTTGAATGTAGCTGACATGGTTGTGAGCCTTTATACTTCAGTGTCCTTTAATGTTGCTCTGCAAGAACACTTTTGAAATGCTAGTAGGCAGTGGAGTTTCATTTGTTCCACTGTGTTGAGTTTCGATGCATTCAATGCTATTACAGCAGTAGCTCAAACTCACACTCATTCATAAAAGAAAGTTGAATTACTTTAAAGATAAACACATTACAAAAGTATCTATCAGCAGCACTCAGTACTTATTAAACAACTCCAGCCAGCGGCATAACTCTCGGCTCCGCCCACACTCATCACTGATACCAAGCTGTCCAATCACAGATCTTGCACTCCACTTTGTTCTCAATATTTTGAGAGGTGCAGTGAAGGTTATGTGACTGCATTAAAGAGCCCCCTATTATGGGTTTTTGAAAATAGCCTTCCATGCAGTGTGCAGCACAGCTCTAGGTAAATGAAAACATCCAGCTGAGGGTTAAATCTGAAAATGCTTGTTTAAATATATCGATTTTTTTAAAATAAAAGATTCGATTCAGAGTCGTTTAAATGATTCATCGTTTGTCCAGATCTTTTGCCTGTTCGTATTGACGTCAACACAAAACAATACCAAATATAAACTACTGGATCTGGTAAAGTGTGAACGCACCTTTCCCTTCAGACACATCAGGAATTATGGGATTGATCATGACGTGAAGATTACTATCACTGAGAGATGGCCAGGCATGCGGCCATCTCATGCGGGAATAAAGGGTTAAAGTTAATTTTCACAACAACACCACAGTATAGCCAACCGTGTGCTCTATTTGTTCCTGTCATTTTCTGATGATTTATACAATAACCTAACCTGCAGCGCCGAATTCGCTGGCCGTTTGTTTCTTCTTCCCCCAGATCCTGTAAGTGTTTCTGCTTCCTACACAACGTGTGATTAAAATGGCTGACTCATTTTCTGCAAAATATGTATTTAATTGTGTGTTGTAACTTGTAATCGATGTAAACGGCTGTACGCAGTCAACAAATCATAACAGACTGGTCATCTGGGGTTTGAAAACAATTAAATCGCTGAACAAGTCATATGGGAGTCGTTGGGATAATTAGGTCAAAATGAATGTAATGTAATGTAATGTGTATTTATATAGCACATTTATTGTGTATCGCCATACACCCAAAGCACTGCACAATCATGAGGGGTTCTCTTCACACCACCACCAGTGTGTAGCATCCACTTGGATGATGCGACGGCAGCCACAGGACAATGGCTCACCACACACCAGCTATAGGTGGAGTGAAGAGACAGTGATAGAGCCAATTCGATGGATGGGGATGATTAGGAGGCCATGATGGGAAAGTGCCAAATGAAGGACTTTGGCCAGGACACAGAATATTATAAGACAATGAAAGTGTTTTTTGACCTTGCATGCATATCAGCATATTGTTGGAGACCCCCAAAACCAAATATGACCCTTTTATAATGCATAATAGGGGCTCTTTAAGGCTACGCCTAATCTACCACATGAACTTGACAGAGAAGCATACATTGGTCTTAATTATGTTTTCGCTTAAAAAATGCATATTGTTCTGTTAGTTTTGGCCTTGTCCACATTGAAACACTCTCTAAAATGGATAAAATTAGTCATGTGACCAAAAATTTGTCATGTGACCAATTCAGCTTAAATGATGTAGGACATTTTACAGCAGCTTTTTTTGGATGCTCTTCTTTTTGATAAAGGATGCGTAATGTTCACTCAGAGCTGTTGTTTTGTCATGTCTACCAGCCTATATTCTTGCTCACTTTGCATCTTTATACTCCTGTGTTATTCACAGTAACTCCAACAACTCACTGTCGGTCCATTAAAAAAATCTACATGTTGTGCATTTCAGGGTTGATGAACAATGTTTTGAAAACAACTGAAATCAATAGTTTGGATGCAGAGCATTTTTAGGTCCAATCCCAATATTATTTTTGTATTTTAGCATTATACCAGACACTGTAAAAGGCTCATTCTCAGCCACTAGGCTTTTCTGACAGGGTATTCAAGTGTCATCGAGTCTTTCCCTTGACTTAAGATTACTTTTATTGTCAACATTTTTCCCTCTTAATGCAATCCCATTCAAAGCATACTGGGAACTACACCTTCACTATACACATAGTTACAACACAATTTTCATCATTACTTTGTTCATCAAACACGAGGAGTAAAATCACAGTTTATTTCTGATATTCAACAAATGATTGCTGAGCTTTACGAAGTAGAAGTAGGGAGTCTAACATAATAAGTTAAACATTATATCAGATGTTTTTTTACATGCCAGTAATGAGTGCTGGGAGATGGGTTGTTTAATTAAATGTTATTAAAGTAAATTATGCAGAAATGTGATTAAAGAAAATTACACACTTCATTTTAATGCATTTCATTAATTACTTTATGATAGTAATGAGAATGTAATGAGACTCGTCAATGACAACAATTAGAATTCCACACAAACTAAGACGATAAAAGAAAAACATCTGGAAGGATGCAGATGAGAATTTGGTGGAAAAATGTGTTTATATAAATATCAACAATGGGAAAAAAATCATTGTCATTAAACAAAATAAATGTACTTTTTCCCCTGTTGGGGTGAAATATGTAAAATAAGCTTTCAAGAGTTAAATTAATTAATTAATTATAATATAATATAATATAATATAATATAATATAATATAATATAATATAATATAATATAATATAATATAATATAATATAATATAATGGCGACTCAGTGGCGCAGTAGGTAGTGCTGTCGCTTCACAGCAAGAAAGTTGCTGGTTCGAGCCTCGGCTGGGTCAGTTGGTGTTTCTATGTGCAGTGGCGGAGCTACACTTTTTTACATGGGGGGGCCAGGGGGTGGCCAATGCTATTTCAGGGGGTCCACACACACACACACACACACACACACACACACACACACACACACTCACACAATGAAAGTGTTTAGAATACCCAAATCTATTGCATTACCAACATATAATTCAAAATATGAAAATATAATAATTTACTCATCACTTTGTTGCGAGTTAATAAGTAGTGACAGGATTTGATTTATTTGGTGGAACATTCCTGAAGCTCAGCTTAAATTCTAACATTGGTTAAAACATGTGAATGCCTAGTATATGCTCTGACCTGATGGTGGACCTGAAGTCTGACCACACTAACTCTGACGAGTCTCAGGTATGAAGCTGCTGTGGGATCCAGTGCAAGGGGAAGGGTTTATTTAAACCTGATCTACCTGTTTGTGCTTCTTTATAAAGAAGTCTGATATCTCACCCTTCCTTTTAATTGACCCTGTGCTAAAATATTACAGTCTGGTTACATTTGATCCAGTTAGAAACACATTTATCCTAATTACAAATATCCATTATCATTCCTGCACATTAAAATCAGCAACCAATCTAAAAACATTTATCTGAAGAAAGTATATGAGCTGGCTAAGTCATTTCAAATAAATTTACCTCACAAACAGCTAGCCTAACAATACTTCCCCATATTAGCAAAACATTTGAGCATCGTAAATTAAATAATAACTTACATACATACATAGAATGTGCATGTAATACTAGCACCGATTAAGTATGTCGTTAACTGTTTGTAAAGAGCAAATTGATCTCTCTTATTAAGTTAACTGATGTTGTTGGTGCCTCGTTAACTTACACAGCACATAATAAAGCTTTCTAAGCAAATAAACCTTATACTAAACTATAAAACACATTTCAAATATTATGTTATGATGTATTATTATTCATCTTACTTGAAACAATGCTCTTGTCTTCGGCTTGTCATTGATTTGAAAATAGCTTGAGCGCAGTGTTGCCAGATGTAGCTGACTGATTCCAGCCCAAAAACTATCCAAAACCCGCTGAAATGCAAAAACAATCGAATTCAAAAACCGCCCAATCTGGCAACACTGCTTGAACGTTGCCGGCAAAATTCAATAACGTCTTTAGACAAATGAGATGTCAATCCGCTTCAGGAACTGCCAGCAGCAAATAAAATTTGCTGCTGGCCCCCCTCTGGCTCCGCCACTGTCTATATGGAGTTTGCATGTTCTCCCTGCGATCGCGTGGGTTTCCCCCGGGTGCTCCGGTTTCCCCCACAAGTCCAAAGACATGTAGTACAGGTGAATTGGGTAAGCTAAATTGAGTTGTCCGTAGTGTATGAGTGTGAATGAGTGTGTTTGAATGTTTCCCAGAGTTGGGCTGCGGCTGGAAGGGCATCCGCTGCGTAAAACATATGCTGGATAAGTTGCTGGTTCATTCCACTGTGGCGACCCCGGATTAATTAAGGGACTAAGCCGAAAA
>CAIGQZ010034990.1:15760899-15772159 GCA_903798205.1 Danio tinwini | reverse complement strand
TGTGGCGAGGGGGCGTGGCCGAGAGCCGTGGGAGCGAAACGAGGCCCGCCACAGATGAGATACACCTGTGGCGCGCACCTGCCTTCAATCCCACGGAAGGAGCTCTGGACTATAAGAGGAGGAACGATGGCAGAGGACAGAGAGAGAGGACCGGGCCCGGACATGTTGTGTTACTTTTGCTTTCAGTTTGACGGCAGTCTCCGTGAGGAGCTGCCGTCCGTTTGTTTTGATTTGATTTAGACGGCAGTCTCCTTGAGGAGCTGCCGTCCCTTTTATTAATAAATATTTCTTTAAAAGTCCGTCGGTTCTCCGCCTCCTTCTTCCCGGCGGCCAGGTGGCCGTAACATTATTACAATAATATAATATAATCTTAATTGTTATAATTAAATAAACTTAATTCTTGCTGTGAGGAATTGATATGTTTTCACTTTATTGTTAATGTGCTTCCTCCGCATTTTTGTCCTGGCATATACAGAGCTGCTTTTCCTTCACTTGATGTTAATTCATATTATGGCCCTGAGCCCCAGCACCATTGTGCCTGGATTGATTGTCTGCTGTAAAAGCCGACTCTCCAAGTAAAGAGCATAATTGCTCTTTGTTTACAGTAATGAATTCAGACATCTCATTGATCTTGACAAAATAATGGCTGAATACCTGCTCCTCACACTGGCTGCCGGAAACCAGGAGATGCAGCGCTGAATGTCTGCTTTAGATTTCAGCTTTGAAACTCAGCAAAGCGACAAAAGCACCTGCAGGAGTAATGCTACTGAATCATGACCTCTATAAAGATCTATATAAAACGGACAAATCATAACAGCAGCTTTATGAACTCGTTCAGACAGCTGACGAAAAGCAGTGAGAACATTAGTCTCCAGACTGTTGGCAGAACATCAGATGTATTTAGTACAAATAACTAGAAAAACTTAACAGGTTTAAAGTTATCCTCTGAATTTTACATCCTGCAGGGTGTTTTTTTTTACAGTTCACACAAAGCTATTTCATGGCTTTTTGTAACTTTTTGGTTTTGTGGCTAACTCATATGAATTTGTAGGATGTCATTTGTGACCCTGGACTACAAAACCATTCACAAGGAACAGCTTTTTTTAAAATTTGAGTATTATACATCATCTGGAAGCTGAATTAATAAGCTTTTCATTTACTTATTTGTCAGACAATATTTGGGAGAGAAACAACTATTTGATAATTTGAAATCTGAGGGTTAAAAAAATCTGAACATTAATAAAATCACATTTAAAGTTGAACAAATAAAGTTTTTGGCAATGCATATTACTAATAAAGCATTGCGTTTTTATGTAATCGTAGTGGGAAATGTACAAACTAAATACTATTTACTTACTAATCTAATGATTTTGACATAAAAAATTTAATTTAGACCCATGCAGATTATTATTGACTAGTCCTACAAGTTCAATATTAACTACGATCCAGGAAAGGGCGAGTACATATCCAATTGCAGCTAATTTATTTAAATGAAACACAAAACAAAGGCTAGAATGAAATAGAACAAAAACCAAGGAACACGGGTAAAAGACTTCCAACAGAGAACAGACAGTGACTACATACAAACATTCAACAGCTAACAAACACAGACACACTATGCACTTCTGCACTATTATGCGCCTATACACTCAGCAGCATAGCATATAATGTAGTGTCGTCCCAAATGGAACACTAATGTTTTTTATTACTAAGCGAAAATAAAAACCGTTTCCCTGATGACGTTTGACAGTAGCTAAATTAGCTAAATAAATGACCAAACTACCAAATAACACCTGCTATGAGTATAACCGCATTCACCATCAGCAGGCGCTATAATCACTCTCGTAGAAGAATTTTGCTTTCACAATCCAAAACAAATAATCCAAAATCTGTGACTGAAAGCTCCGCCCCTTCCACGAAGTGAGCAAAGCAGCGACCGTTGAGTGCGTGAAGAGTCATTCCACACTTCATTTTACCGGTTGAATAAGTGCATCATCCGGGTATTTAAAGTGCACTTATTCTTTTTAGAGTTTTCAGTGTGAATGCACTACTTACACTATTTCTACTACAAAATGGCGTAAAATAGTGTTTAAGTATGCAATTTGGGACACACATATAGTGTGTGATAATGAGCTGCAAGTGCAGTGTAATCCAAGTTCATGAACAGCAGGTGGGGACTCCAAAAGATTGTGGGATGTATAGTCCGCTTTAGTGGCAGATGTGATGTGTAGAGTGTGTCGGATGACCGTGACAGTCACATTTGTACAGTTTACTATGATTAGCTCAAGTCCTACTGAGAGGAGGGTTTAGGGCACATTATATTAGGAATGAAATCGTATGAGTTTGTACGAATCAACCACTTTTTCGCCAATATGTAAAATAAACACATCATCAGAATGAAGAAGAAAGCTGACTTGTGTACTTATCTGACAAAGAGTGTTTCTGGAGACAGACTAAATGCAGGATTCTTAAAAGTATGCAATATTCATGGCATAAACTCTTTACAAGACATCCAAGTTGTCACGGTTGTAGATCTGTCTGTACCTCTTGTGTTTGCTGTGTGTGTGTGTTTGCTGTGTGTATGTGTGTGTGTGTGTGTGTGTGTGTGTGTGTGTGTTTGTGTGTGTGTGTATGATTGAATCGCTTGGCTGTCAGTTGTGTTTACATGTGGTCAGCTGTGTGGTCACGTGAATGGTTTGCCGGCACTTGCCGTTGCCTAGCACCACTCAGCTGATTATCAGCATGCACAGGTGTAGCGCATTACTGCGCCTTTATCAGTCCAGCGTTCCTGTTTCACTTTGTTAGTTCGTTGTTGTTCATGTCTGTGTCTATGTCCTGTCAGGCTCTCGTTGTTGATTTTGCTGGTGGTGAGTTGCTGTTGAGGCTTGTGCCTTCGGAGTTTGTCTTCACATCTTATGACGCCTTCATGAACTTTTGCCGCTGTTGAGCGCTGTTTGATTCCAATAAGAGATTCACCTTTGACCTTGCTATACTCACGTGCTATGACTAGCGAACACTATTCCTGCTGTTGAGCTCTGTTTGATTCCAGTTCAATAAATCATATTGCTATCACTTGCAATTGGGTTCTTTAATTAAGGAAATGAGAGAGATATTTTAACAGTTTACTATGATTTGCTCAAGTCCCAATGAGAGGAGGGTTTAGGGCACATGCCTTCTTTTAAAAATCACACATTATATTAGGAATGAAATCGTATGAATTTGTACGAATGAACCACTTTTTCGCCAATATGTAAAATAAGTTGACTCGTGTAATTTACTGACAAAGAGTGTTTCTGGAGACAGACTAAATGCAGCATTCCTAAAATTATGTGAGATTCATGGCATAAACACTTTACAAGACATCCAAGTATTTTGATTAAGGAAATGAGAGAGATATTTCAACTTGTTTGCCAACAGGAAATGGCAAACGAATCTTATTTTCTAAGCCTGTCTGACCGTTTATCAGAATTTTGAAGGTTTCTCTAAAGATCCAATTTTTACATCAGCTGAATATTAAAGAAATAGACAATGACTAAGAAGTTTGATGATTTAGCCTTGTGTTCGTTTCACCAGAACTGCTTGTTGGACTTGAAAAGCAGCAAGATATGCTTCAAACAGATGTTTACCCAGTGTCTTACTAGCATTGCTGTCAATAAAAAATAGCAGAATAATAATATTCTTTGTTCAGTTTCTGTTTTTTTTTAGTAGAAATCTCTTTTGAGACATTTTTGAAGGAATGATTTACTGCTTGCACATCTGTTTGTTGTTGTCAAGATTTTCCATGCCACTAAACTTTGGTGACAATACCTAAAAGACATTTTACTTAAAAATCATTTGTGGCCTGTACCATCTGGAAGTTGAATAAATAAGCTTTCCATTGATGTATGGGTTGTCAGGATATTTGGCTCAGATACAATTATTAAAAAAATCTAAATACAGTGGTCCCTTGCTATAAAGCCATTCACTTTTCAGAGCCTTGCATTTTTGCAGATTTTTTTCGTGCAATTTGACGTGCTTGTTTCTACAGCGCATTGTGTTCTGCATCCTGACTGACTGTAGACCATTATCAATCAATCTCCTCAGTGCCATGTCTCCTGCATAAAATGTGTTTAGCTTGCTAAATTTACATAAATCTTTGATCACTAGCAGTATGAGTCTGAAGTGCTGTACTTTATGTTTGCAACTTTTATTCCCACAATGTTGGTGAAACGTTCTGCACCATCAAAGGCACCTGTGATAGCACCCAAAAGGCAGAGGAAGATGCTAATCATCTCACAAAAAGTTGAACTGGACATGTTAAAAGAAGGTAGAAGTTTCGTGGCTGTATACGGAATAAAATAATGAAATATCAAATGGTTTTATATCTTATTCATTCTATAATACTGGACTTATTTTCTACGAAGGTTTGACCTTTGAGAGTGTTTAAAGAAGAGAGAAAAGTGTGAAAATGTTAATTCCTATCTGAGAAAATTGTATAAAGTGTGTAGTGAGGGGTTTTACAGCCTTTAAACAAATACAATAATTGTAAAAAATAAAGATGACTACTTTGCAGATTTCACCTATTGCGGTTATTTTTAGAATGTAACTCCTGTGAATAACGAGTGACCACTGTATGAGAAAAAAAACATCTTTAAAGTTGAACAAATTAAGTTCTTAGCAATGCATGTTACTAAGCAAAAATTAAGTTTTTACATATTTATGGTAGAAGATTTACAAAATTGTATCATGAAAGGTACTCTTTACTTAATAAAAAGAAAATCAATGATTACGACCTATTGCCAAAAACATACCTCTGCAACATAATGCTGTGTTCACACCAGACACGGCAAGCGCAGATAAATCGCGATACTTGCGCACAAAAGTAGACGCCTGAACATTTTGAGATTACTCGCTTCATTCGTGCGTCAAATTCACTTCACAACGAATGCGGATTCGTGTCATGGGTATGGCTTCTGACTTTAGCTTTGTTGCTAAATGGCTAACAAGGACTTTATTGAGAATATATCTGTGTTTATGTGCTTTAGGAAGACTAAAAAACAGCATTGATTAGTTTGGAGCCGTGTCTGAGTCCACTAGATACTTTCACTTGTGCACCCAGCTCTGTGAGCTCATAAACTCCTCCAGAAACGTAACCTGGATGATGGAAGCTTTCAGCGTTGACTGAGCCAAGCCCAGTTTGATCAACTGTTGCCAGTGTCGGCAGGAGAATTTTCCCCTGGGACACCAACATCAATCGATACGTCATAATCACAGCCCCAAAAGAGCAAGCTCCTGATTGGTTACCGTGGCACGAATGTCTGCTGAAGTTCAGATTTTTGAACTCAAGTGATTCACGCAAAACATGCGATATGCGCGTTAAGTGCATCAATCGCACGAAACACAATATGCACCTTAAGAGCGTCAAACACGCAAAACGCTCAACTCTTTGCATTGACTTAACATGTAAATCACTTGCGCTTGATGCTTCTTACGTGTCTGGTGTGAACGCATCATTTCACGTGTCAAATTTACTGAGCAATAGATGCAGATTCGTGTGATGGGCAGGGCTTCTGTCTGCCCGGTGACTCTAGCTTTGTTGCTAAATGGCTAACATGGATTTTACTAAGAGAATAGCTGTGTTTATGTGCTTTAGGAAGGCTGATAAACACCGTTGATACATTTGAAGCCGTGTCTGAGTCCACTAGATCCATTCTGAGATGCACTTAGCTCTGTGAGCACATAAACTCCTCCAGAAACTGTACCTGGATGATGGAGGCTTTTAGCGGTGCTTCGACTGAGCCGAGCCTAGTTTGATCAACTGTTGTCGGTGTCGGCAGGAGGAATTTCCCCCAGGACACCAACAACAGACGCTATATCTTAATCACACCCCTACAAGAGAAAGCTCCTGATTGGTTAACGCGGCGCGAATGTCTACTAAAGTTCAGATTATTCAACTCGAGCAATTCGCATTAAGCACAATCGGATCACTCTTTCGCACGTATCGTTCCGCAGGATGTCTATTCCCGTCTTTGCATTGACTTAACATGTAAATCACTCATGCTTGACGCTTCCTCTGCGTCTGGTACGAATGCAACATTACCAACAGTACACATTTTCAAACTTTCCCTAATCAAATACACCTAAATCAACTCGTTAGAACATAAGAAGAGACTTCAAAACCTGAAACGAATGGGTCAGATAAGAGAGACATACAAAATATGTACTGTTGGTGTGCCATCAGAAACAGGGTTGGAAAACACTGCTCTAAGGTTGCAAACTTTCAACAAAATCATTTGCATCCAATCCTTTGGGACACTGACTGTTGTTGTAAACGGTTGTTGTTAATTTTATTTATTCGCTTACACTTATGATAAGTTAATATGTGGACATTTTCACGTCCCTAAACCTGATGCGGCACAAATCATAACGTGATTGGCTGCTTCACCCATCAGTCAAATGTAATTATGGCCAGTCCTTGAGCATTAAAAGAGGCCAAGATCTGACTATACGCTAGAGCAGGAGAATAAACTCATTGAATAAGTCACAGCACATAACGCCTGTCAGAGCTCACAGCCTCCTGACGTGTTAGCGGTCATATTTGAGAAGGAAGAGATAGGTGGTGGGCAGATGTCCAGATCAGAGATCCAGAGGTCAGGCATGGCTTGGAGCAAAGCTGCCACGACTCCGGGATAATTGCTTCAGTGACCTCCCGAAGCCCTCCATCAGTAATGGCAATTTTATAACACACCCGAGATATTTCCTTTCCTGCTCGAGTATAACTGTGTAAGTGAAAGGTTCAATCCTGACAAACAATAGAACAGACAAAAGGATTTCAAGCTGAAGCCCGCGGGTGCTGGTTTGCTTGATGTTGGATGGCGAAGATACTGGATGATACAGAGATCAAATAATCACAGCAAAAAAAAAAAAAAGGAAAAAAGGCTGTTTGTGATTCCAGTAAATAAATTGCACATGCTTGTTTTGACAGGGCTTTGGAATAATCTCTCTGTGTCATAACAGATGAGACACCGAAAAAAAAGAAGAAAAAAAATCAGCACTGCCTACAATAACAATGACGGACAGTTATTTGGTTTGAGTCTGACATCAGAGTCCAGCAGCTAATAGTGTTTGTCATCAGTGAAGAACATTGATCTCGTCCAGACGCTGAGGTGTGAGTGAAATCTTAGACTGACAGCATTCAGATGAGATAAGCCTTCTTTTACCACTTCCCTATCTTGCTGGATTATGCACATTAATGACACTGGAAAAAACAAAATCAGCTTAAAATACATTATGTGCGCATGTTTTATATTCAGTGTTATTTCAATCGCTTTCAATATTCTAATGATTCTGACAAACAAAAAAATGACAGAGGATCAATGACCAATGTTTCTTCCATGGATTTTTACCATTTCCCTTTCTCGCTGGATTTCTTACAATAATGACAGTGCTGAAAAAAATCTGCCTTAAATACATTATATGGGTCTGTTTTATATTCAGTGTTATTTCAGTCACTAAGTAACTTATGTGCTTTTATTAAAAGGATAATTCATCCAAAACTGAAAATTCTGTCATGATTTATTCATCCTCAAAATATTTAGAAAAAAGTATCCCTGTAACAGATTTTTTTTTTGTAAAATGTTAATTATTTTTTTTGTGTTTCATTTTATTGAATAATTTCTTAGTTTCATTGTAGTTCTATGTGTATGTATTTTAGCTTTAAAATAGTTACTAAAACTAGCTATCTGAAAAAAAATCCTTTTATTTCTACACTGTACAAATTATGTTGCTTACTTAAATTTTTAAGTTGAACCAAATGAAATAGTCATTTTAACTAGCATCAATTAAGCAGCCTTAAACATAAATGTAAAATGTGTTTAACTTAATAAAATAAGATAAACCTGACTAACTTTCTACATTAGATTTCAATAATGTAAAAACATAAGTTGTCATGACTTTTTATTAGTTCATTTTTACAGTGTAGTTATTTTAGATGTAGTTTAAGCTAAATCTATCATAACTATTATAATTATATATATTTATGATATATAGTAGATAATAAACTGCTTGCCATATGTTAATAGATTATTCTGTGGTCATTTGAAAGGGAACACACGAGAGAGATCATGTTCATGCATGTTTATGACATGGGCATATCTAATAACTCATAGTAACGTATTAGCTACCTTGACGCAGATATTTTTTAGCATATTTGTGAGTTGGTTGATCAATATTGGCTACTTGTGAATTAAACAATTTTATTTTACCATCCAGCTAGTATATTATAGAAACAAAAACAGTGGTTTTCTTCAAATACATAATACACACATACTATGTATGACCCGCTGTGCTCTTGTCAGTTAATTATATTTTTAGTGTTTCAATGTAATTAATTATTTCTTAGTTTTATCATAATTCCATTTGTATGTATTTTAGCTTCAATGTAAAGTAAAGAAAAAATAAATAAACTAGCTATCAGAAAAAAATTAATATATATATATATATATATATATATACACAGTTGAAGTCAGAATTATTTGCCCCCCTTTGATTTTTTTTCTTTTTTTAAATATTTCCCAAATGATGTTTAACAGAGCAAGAAAATTTTCACAGTATGTCTGATAATATTTTTTCTTAGAGGAAGTCTTACTTGTTTTATATCGGCTAGAATAAAAGCATTTAAAAAATTTTAAAAAAGCATTTTAGGGTCAAAATTATTAGTCACTTTAAGCTATATATTTTTTATATATTCTACAGAACAAACCATCGCTATACAATAACTTGCCTAATTACCCTAACCTGCCTAGTTAACCTAATTAACCTAGTTAAGCCTTTAAATGTCACTTTAAGCTGTATAGAAGTGTCTTGAAAAATATCTAGTCAAATATTATTTACTGTCATCACGGCAAAGATAAAATAAATCAGTTATTAGAGATAAGTTATTAAAACTATTATGCTTAGAAATGTGTTAAAAAAAATCTTCTCTCCATTAAACAGATATTGGGAAAAAAAAATAAACAGGGGGCTAATAATTCTGACTTCAAATGTATGTTATATATATTTTTTTCACTTTTATTTGTTGTTATTTTATATGTAATTTAAGCTAAATTAACATGAGAAGAGGACAACCAACAACTTGCTGCATGTTAAAGGATTTCTCTGTGGTCATCCGAGAGGGAACACATCTGAGAGAGATCATGTGCATGCATGTTTATGACATGGACATATCTAATAGCTCATAGTAACATGTGTTAGTTACCTCGACGCAAATATTTTTGAGCATATTTGTGAGTTGGTTGATTAATATCGCCTACTTGTGCATTAAAAGTCTTGTGAAGTGCTTTGAAATGTGCATTTTTATTCAATGTTTTAAGTAATCTCAACTAAAACATGAAGAGAGGGTGGGACATAGAGTAGCTTCTGCCTTTTTAAAAAGCAGCCAATAGCATTTTGCTTTATTACCCCTCTGCCAGGCTCAAGTGTTTGAGCTCAAGTGCATCAAATGTGAAGAGTCTTGAAGGGGGCGGGGCATGTCAGATACTAGAGAGCATTTGTTTGGTCAAGATTTGATGAGAAACTGAAGTATGAGGTGATGTGAAGAAGAAAAAAAAAATTGTTGTTCCATCTAGGCAGAAGTGACAAACTACAAGCTTTACATGTTTATATCAGGTTTATATCTTCTAAATACGAATTTTGTCCTTGTTTTGGAGCACACTAGCTTATAGATATCCTAAAAACTAACAATACTGATATTAACATGTAAAAAAATAATTTTAATTTCATGGGACCTTGATTTTATTTAAGAATCAACACTTTCAACAGATCAATATTATAGAAACAAAAACAGTGGCTCTTTACAGATACATAGTACACATATATGTACGATCCACTGTGCTCTTGTCAGTTTAGTGCTGGCGTTGTGTGTGATGTTTGAGTAATAGGGCTCTGCCATTCAACTGTGGTCAGACTTATCAGATAAGATGTGATATCAGACCTGCTGTCAGTCATTCGCGGCCTGGCTCCGTTCCTCACCCCGCCACAAAACAGCAAGACAAGAGAGAGAATGAAAGGGTCAAGAAATGGATAAAGAGAAACAAAAATAGACTTTGAATAAGATCAGCGGGGAGTTCGGCCCAGTGTTGACATTTACGAGAGCTGATGGCAATCGCCTGCCGCACTGGCATCTGCCAAGATGATGATTTGCCCAGCACAACTCATCCTCGCCACCAAATTAAGTCCTGAATGGAAATTGGCTGTGGCAATAGAGGTCTTGAGGGATTGGCACGTAATGAGGTCGATTGATTTTCTTTTCCTCCGGGTGTTATGTTTTGTCAAAACAGTTACCGGTTCTTCTTTAGGCACTCTGTGACTGACAGCTT
This sequence comes from Danio tinwini, assembly GCA_903798205.1. Lineage (NCBI taxonomy): Eukaryota > Metazoa > Chordata > Actinopteri > Cypriniformes > Danionidae > Danio > Danio tinwini. The sequence continues at coordinate 15,761,804 of CAIGQZ010034990.1, read as the reverse complement.
AGGAAAGGTTATTGTTGTTTCAATAGAAATGCAATTGAATGATCACATCTGTATAATGGCTAATGGGAGATGAATGCATCAGATTTCAAATGCTTTTTAGGGAGGATATGACAACAAATTGATCTGGAGAAATACATGAGATTTGCTAAATTTTTTTTTGGTGAAGAAACAAGTTAGAAAGTCACAACTAACAAACTAGCCAACTAAGTAACAAACTAAATGCAGGAGAAGTCTGAAGTTTGGATAGACAAATAAAGAAAAATATGTTTAGGATTGAAAAAACCATTAAACATAATAAATAAGTAGATTTACAGGTAAATCAATAAACATATTTTACATTAGGTTAAATAAAAGGTTTAAATTACAAATAACTAAATACATTTACTTAACATAAGCTGAAATAAGCAAATTTTATAAACAATTTTACTCCATTAATAAAAAATAAATACATTCATTTTACATTCTTTAAAATTAATGTTTTAAAATTAAATAACTTAATTACAAATAAATAAATTTGTTTTAACATAAGTTAAAATAAGCAAAATTTATATACAATTTAACTTCATTAAACATATGTAAAAGGTCCTAATCTGAAGGTAAATTAATGAAATGTAAATAAATAAATAATTTTAAATTAATACATTCAAATAAATACATTTATTTTACATTGAAATAAATAAATAAATTGATTAATTAATTTAAAATATCAATTAATTAATTAATAAACTGAATGAATGAATGAATTATATAAATGGACCAGGAATTAATGGATAAAGATGATTTATTAGGGTTTTTTTTTTTCATTGGAATAAACAAAATGTTACAAATAAATATCAATCAATCAATCAATCAATCAATCAATCAATCAATCAATCAATCAATCAATCAATCAATCAATCAATCAA
>CAIGQZ010034990.1:15742203-15755933 GCA_903798205.1 Danio tinwini | reverse complement strand
AAAAAAAACAAATAACAAAAAAACAAAGGCAGAGGATTGTTAAAAAAATCCTCAAAAAGTATGTGTATATACAGTATATATATATATATATATATATATATTTTTTTTAACCAACTAGTAAATTTGATTAATACATCTTTCTCTTTATAATTAAAAGGATAGTTTAATAATTATTTTGTTAATTTAAAATAATTTAAATTGTGGTTTAAAACCTTCATGAGTTTCTTTTTTCTGTTAAACACAAAAGAAGATATTTTGAAGAAAGCAGAAAGCCTGTAACAACTGACTTCCATAGTAGGAAAAACTACTACAATGGAAGTCAATGAAGTCAAAATAACAGTTTTCTAGCTTTCTTCAAATATCTTATTTTGTGTTCAACAACAACAACAACAACAATAAAAGAAAAAAAATGAAGGATGAGTAAACGATGACAAAATGTTCATTTTTGGGTGAACTATTCCTTTAATAATAATATTGACATATTAATTTATAAGAAAAAAGACAAAAAAAAAAGGAAAAATTAATGAACAGATGGATCTCCAGACTGAAATAAGGAGATGTGCCGTTACTAAACCGGTCTTGAGTGATTATAAGTGTCACTGAAAATCTCCTCAGAAGCTCATCAGTAGCAGCTAAAAGAGCGTCTCATTAATGGCTGGACTCGGCTACGGTGACCTGTTGAGGTTTGGGACGAATATAATACCCAAAAGGACATGACTCAGACTCCCCAGCTGTCAGAAAAACAGCACAAGTACTCTAAACCCGACATGACCAAGTCATCCTGTTACCGTCCTCAGCAGGAGAACAGAGAGCAGCTCTGACACAAACACACACTCTCTGAGGTTTCATATGTGTCGCTGTACAGTCCTGACAGCTTATGTGGATGAGAATACACACACATCAGGTTATTCAAAATCTTGATAGTCCAGATGCTTGAGCTGCCTGAAGCTGCTCGTTATCATTACCGTAACGTTTCGGTAATAGAGATGGCATTGAATATTTAAAACAGCATGCAAGATGAATAAAAAAGCAACAGTGGGAAATACTGAAGATCTCATTGCAGCTTCTAGTGTGCTGAGTTGATGTCTGTAGGCAATTACTTTCTGAGAAGACACACACAGTACACACATACTATATTATTATTTAAGCACAAACTTTAACAATTGGATGCTATTAATCATGATTGGTGGTTTGACAGCACTACAGTATACAAAATTATAAGCCCCCCTGTGAAAATGTCATTCTTTTTTGTCAAATATTTCCTAAATGATGTTTAATCAAGTGAGGAAATGTTCACAATATTTTCAATTTTGTTTCTTTTTTTTGGGTAGAAAAAAAAACATTTTTAACTTAAAAAAACCATTAAGGTCAATATTATCAGCAGTGTTGGGGGCAGTTACTTTAGAAAGTAATGCACTGAAATCTTCCAGCGAATGATTGATGTGACTATTTTCAATTTCATAAGATAAAGATAAAGATCAGATCTTTAAGAAACATCCAAAGAAAACATACTTTTTTTAACTGAAAAACAATGCTGGAGTCAGATATGCTGCTTTGAAAATGTTTTTTTCCATGCCGGAACGCTGCCTTTGTTTAGGTAAATTTAACCTGCACAGTGCCAGTTTAGCCAATTATAATTCAGCACTCCGGGTTGCCTTGTTGTAAAACTGAGTATTTAATTTATTCATTTAGAAAGGCTCTGAAAGCATGCATCAGTGACCAAAAATGCATACTCTGGTGGACATAGCAGACATCGAAATAAGACAGATTCAGTTACACATGAGATTATTAATTAGCAAATGATATAAATATTACAAACGTAAACATTAGGTGAGCAGGTTACATTGTACCCGTGTGTCCTAACAACACACTTTGTGATGAGAAACGCAGTAATGAGCAATCTGGCTGTTTGCACCAGACGAAACACAACAGAACATAAAAATACAGCCTTTCAGAAGCACAGAATATGCACTCACTCACGAAACGGTAAGGTTTAGAATATATTTAATACATGTTAACCCTCTTTAACACCATTAAACATAGATTCTGAATAACTCAATCAATAATGAGTTTAGTTCTAAAGTTCAATTTTAAACGGTTTATTGTATTTTCAAGATCTGAGGTGAACTATCTGCTGCTGCTTTCAGTGAATGGCAATAAATGTCATGTAAAATGGCATTCAAACTCACATTGTTAGCATTTAGCACTGAATAAAGCACACAATGTTTACCTGAGGTGATCACTGTCATATGTTTGTGTTGTTCAGCTGTGAGAAATAGAAGCTGTTTCTAATATATCAATTCGAGGTGTTGGTTAGAAAAAAAAATCACTTGCTCTTGTACTCAATCTGGCAGCCTGCGCTTGCGTTTATTTTGATCCAGGAGTGCAATACCTAGTTCAGCCACTGGGTGTCAAACTTACATACTGCACCTTTAATTTTACTGACAACTTTGTTCTACAGAAGACAGAAACCCATACAACTATGCAGCTACAGGAGGGTGAGTAAATATAATGTTAAATTTTAAATAGACGATTCCTTTAATTCAAATCCAAGAATTGATTCAATTGACCAAATGGCACACAACCATGACAGAGAGCAGGTCTTTTGACTAGACTACTGGAAGCCCTTGTGGTTCCTCAGTCTGCTCATGGCCAGGCAGATCCCAGGGCAGTGCAACATCAGTGCTGCTCTGGTGTGCAGGACACAGCTCATTTGCTGAAGCATCCATGCATATGAGCCCCTGACTCTCTGCTTCATATCTGTGTTTGTGTGAAAGAGAGAGAGAGAGAGAGAGAGAGAGAGAGAGAGAGAGAGAGAGAGAGAGAGAGAGGAGCTGCCAACACTCTCTCCTTCTGTCTGACTGTGAAGGAGAAATCTGCCCAGGAACAGTTCCCAACGCCCCAGAGGTGGACGCTCCAAAATGAATATGAGCCAGACATTCAGCTAAACCCCACAAAGGACTTTTGTGCAGAACTGTCAGTTAGAGGTGTGCTTTTTTTTAGTGAATTTGTGTTGAAAAAAAATAGGAATATTTTACGCCATGGAATTTAAAATAAATTAACTTTTATGTAACAAATTTTGAGATTATACAGTGCATCTGTATTCATACAAGTATTCATAGCGCTTCATTTTTTCCACATTTTTTTATGTTACAGCCTTATTCCAAAATGGATTAAGTTAACTTATTTCCTCAAAATTCTACACACAATACCCCATAATGACAATGTGAAAAAATATTTTTTGAAATTGTTGCAAATTTAATAAAAATAAAAAACCTGAAAAATCACATGTACATAAGTATTCACAGCCTTTGCCGTCTGTTTCCACTGATCATTCTTGAGATGTTTCAGCAGCTTAATTGGAGTTCGCCTGTGGTAAATTCAATTGACTAGACATGATTTGAAAAGGCATGTACCTGTCTATATAAGGTCTCAGGGTTGACAGTGCATGTCAAAGCACAAACCAAGCATGAAGACAAAGGATTTGTCTGTAGACCTCCGAGACAGGATTGTCTTGAGGCACAAGGCTGGGGAAGGTTACAGAAAAAAATCTGCTGCTCTGAAAGTTACAATGAGCACAGTGGCCTCCATCATCCGTAAGTGGAAGATGTTTGGAACCACCAGGAGTCTTCCTAGAGCTGGCCAGCCATCTAAGCTGAGTAATCGGGGGAGAAAGGCCTTAGTCAGGGAGGTAATTAATAAACTGATGGTCACACTGTCTGAGCTCCAGAGTTCTTCTGTGGAAAGAGGAGAACCGTACAGAAGGACAACCATCTGTGCAGCAATCCACCAACCAAGCCTGTATGGTAGAGTGACCAAACGGAAGCCACTCCCCACCTGGAATTTGCCAAAAGGCATCTGAAGGGCTCTCAGCTAATAAGAAACAAAATTCTCTGGTCTGATGAGACTAAAATTGAACTCTTTGGAGTGAAGGCCAGACATTACGATTGGAGAATACCAGGCACCGCTCATCACCAGGCTAATACCATCCCTACAGTGAAGCATGGTGGAGGCAGCATCATGTTGTGGAGATGTTTTTTTAGCTGCAGGAACTGGAAGACTAGTCAGGATAAAGGAAAGATGAATGCAGCGATGTACAGAGATATCCTGAATCAAAACCTGCTTCAGAGTGCTCTTGACCTCAGACTGGGGTGACGGCTCATCTTTCAGCAGAACAATGACCCAAAGCACACCGCCATTATATCAATGGAGTGGCTTCACAACAACTACGTGAATGTCTTTAAGTGGCCCAGCCAGAGCCCAGACCTAAATCCTATTGAACATATCTGGAGAGATCTGAAAATGGCTGTACACCGTCGCTTCCCATCCAACCTGATAGAGCTTGAAAGGTACTGAGCTTGAGAGGCTGTGTTTCTTGACCCTCGTTCAGTTTATTTTTTATGTTGTTAGCCGCCCGGACCAATCTATTTGCCTGTGAAACTACTTACAGTATTTAAAATGAGTTGTAACAACACAATTCTTATGTTTTTTGTTTTTATGCAATTAATTCGAGTTAATTGTTTTTTGTTCAATGCACTTAAATTGGTAAAAACAATTAAGTTAACTTAATCAAATTTTGTTGGGACAACATGAAGGTTTTTCAAATTGTGTATCAGAAATAAGCTTCCACAAGGAAGGCGAGTCCTATTTTGTGCATGACACAGGAGCGTCTCCTCCTCCTGCTGGATGGCAACACAACAGACCTCACGAGTACTCAGGGCAGGAGGTGAGGGAGAGAGCATTAATCACAGATGAGAAGTGTTATCCCACCATCAGTGCTCTCTTCGCCTCTTTCCCACAATGCACTTGCTGCAAACAGCACCAGCAGACACAAGTGCATACACACTGCTTCCAAGCACCTGAGCAAATTAACACACTCTCCTCTAAAGGACCTCCAAAGTTGCTGTCTGGAGAAGGGTTATTCAAAAATAAGTTTGAAATCCACTGTGGCAGCTTCAAATGAGGAGATGCATCACACGAGAGCTGCAATATATTTCTCTACCTTTCAAACGGCTGGAGATTTAGGAAACAACTTCTAAAAGTGAACAATAAACAAACTTCCAGTTCTAACTACGCAATACAGTGGCATGAAACCTCCATTTTCTGAAAGGTTAGACCACCAACTACTTTAATAATGCCCACATGGTACATGATGTTATGTATTTCTATTCATTCATTCCTTTTCCTTCGGCTTACTGCCTTATTTATCAGGGGTCACCACAGCAGAACGAACCACCAACTATTCCAGAGATGTTTTATGCAGCGGATACCCTTCCAGCTGCAACCTAGTACTGGGAAACACCTATACACTCTCACATTCACACACACTCATACACAGTTCATCCAATACACTTATAGTGCATGTCTTTGGATTGTGGGGGTCACTGGAGCACCCAGAGGAAACCCACACCAACACGGGGAGAACATGCTAACTCCACACAGACTTTCCAACTGACTCAGCCGGGACTCGAACCAGCGACCATCTTGCTGTGAGATGACTGTGCTGCCCACTGAGCCACTGTGTCGTCATGTACTTCCATATGAAACAATAAAGAAATCAACTTTCTTTCTATGGCAGTAAGAATGTATATATGAGAGGGAATCACTGAGTTCCCACAATACAATATCATCAGGATACTTGTGTCACAATACAATATTATTGCAATTTTAAATATATTGAGATTTTCTGTAATATATTGTAATATATTTTAACTTCAAATTATGCCCACAAAGAAAAAATGACAAGACTTTATAATAACTGCACACTGGACCATTTATTAAGCATTAGCAAATAGTGAATTCATTATCTGTTAAGCATTAACTCTACATTAATAAATGTTAGTAAGCAGTTTATAACTGCAGCTACAAATGCTCTATTCTTCACTTATAACCACATTTATAATGTGCTTAATAATTGTACTTTCATACTTTGTTAATGATTTATTTTTCATTACTAAATTAAGTATTGCATTATTTACAGTACATACCAGTTATTTAAGCATAATTGGTGATTTTATAAGATAATCCAGAATAAGTTAGTAAATTATTAATATTAATTATTAATATTAATGATTAATACCTATTCAAATTAACATTCATATATCTTATTATTTAGGCATATTCTAATAGTTAATTTGTATGTTAATAAATGCTTTATTAACTCAATTTCATCCAGTTTTGTGACCTAATCTAAAGTGAGGACTATTTATGCTTTATAAATCCCTTATAAATGACAATTAAAGAGTCAGTTAAATTCTAAACAGAAATAAAAAAACATAAATGACATTATTCATTTGAAGATACACAAATAAAAATAAAGTTTATCAAATAAAAATAAAGTTTTGCAACCTTATCTAAAATAAAAATACTGTACAGTTTAAACATTGCATCCTATTATATTGTTAAATTATTATATTGTTGTTGTTTTATCAAATTTTATGTCATGTTTTGACACTCCTGTTATTCAGCGATGTTTAAACTTTTCATATTTTTACAAATGTTACTTTTTAGATAAGATTGCAAAGATTATTAATACTAAGCCTTTAATTGTCATTTATAAGGGATTTATAAAGCATAAATAGTCCTCACTAGATTAGGTCACAAAACTGCAAGAAGTTGAGCTAATTAAGCATTTATTAACATACATAGTAACTATTACTATATGCCTGAATAATAAGATATATAAATGTTAATTCAATAGTTTATTAATAATTTACTAACTTACTCTAAATGATCTTAAAAACCTCCAACTACTCCTAAATACAAATGGTTTGTAAATAATGCAATACTTAATTTAGTCATGAAAAATTAACCAGTCACAAAGTATGAAAGTACAATTATTAAGCACATTATAAATGTGGTTATAAGTCAATAATACAGCATTCGTAGCTGCAGTTATAAACTGCTTACTAACGTTTGTTAATGTGAAGTTAATGCTTAACAAATAATGAATTCATTATATGCTAATGCTTATTAAATGATTTATAGTGTGTAGTGATTATAAAGTCTTACCGGAAAAAATGATCAACATCTGTTTTAAAGGGCACCTATGATGCAAAATCTACTTTTTCAATGTTTGAACAGAACTGTGGGTAGTTATAGTGTCCACTGTTATTCTGGAGTGATATAAAAACAACACACCTCTTTTTTTAAATTTACTGATGTTACAATAGGAGCAAAATCCCAGTGATTTTGAGGCTCACTGCATTGTGATATAAAATTTGTTGATAAATTTTCCCTGCCCACCGAATTGAGTGACAGTCACATATTAACATGTCCACAGAACAGGATTTGCAAAGAAACTAGGATTACAGCACAATTCATCTAGCTGTATACGTATTTACAGGATTTTATGTACATCTTTACTGTAAAATATACAGTAATTTTCACAATGCAACTTTAAAATACAGTAGCATGCTACATAACTACCCCACAGTAAAATACAGTTCATATTACAGTTAAATATTGTGTAATTGACAAAAATCATTAACAGTGTACAGTATGTAACCCACGCTGGTCCTAGACCACCCAACCCACTCCGAGCTGGGATCAAACAAGGTTGCTCTAACGAGGAGGTTAAAAACCATGGCCTCTAGCGTCTGTCGCTAGAGCACCTTTTTAGAGGTCACAGGAGTGAGGTTTACCTGCATAGCCCTTCACTAGCTGGCCTCTGTTACACTCACCCCCTAAACTTCACTCCCATCCAGGTCACGAGCACTTCACTTGCTGGCCTCTGTTATGCTGCATTCACACCAGACGCAGAAGAAGTGTCAAGTGTGAGTGATTTACATGTCAAGTCAATGCAAAGACGCGAATAGACATCCTGCGGATTCATACGCGCGAAAGAGACGGCGCGAATGATGCGATTTGCGCGAATAAATCAGCGCGATTTGAGCTTTTTGTGTGATTGACGTGCTTATTGTGCGTATCGTGTGTGTATCACGTGCGTATCGCAAATCGATCAAGTTAAAAAATCTGAACTTTAGCAGATATTTGCATTGCATTAACCAATCAGGAGCTTGCTCTTGTGGGGGTGTGATTATGACGGGGAAAAATCCTTCTGCCGACACCGACAACAGTTGATCAAACTGGGTTCGGCTTAGTCAGAAGCACCGCTGAAAGCTTCCATCATCCAGGTTAAGTTTCTGGAGGAGTTTATGAGCTCACAGAGCTAAGTGCACAAGTTAAAGGATCTAGTGGACTCAGACACGGCTCCAAACGAATCAACGCTGTTTTTCAGTCTTCATAAAGCACATAAACAAAGTTATTCTCTCTATAAATCCATGTTAGCCATTAAGCAACGAAGCTAAAGTCAACAGGCAGACAGAAGTCCTGCCCATCACGCTAATCCGCATATGTTGTGGAGTAAATTTGACGCGTGAATAAAATGGATTTGATTTGAAAAAACTCAAAATGTTCACGCGTCTATTTACACACGAATATTGCAATTTATCCGCACTTGCCGGTCTGGTGTGAACACAGCATTACACTCACCCACTAAACCTCACTCACCTCCGGGTCACGGCACCAACGTAACCCCCGCCGGTATTACACCACCCAACCTGCTCCGAGGTGGGATTAAACCGGCGACTCTCTGCATGAGAGTCAGCTGCTCTAACAAGGAGGCTAAAGACCATGGCCTGTAGTGTCTGTCGATAGAGCACCTTTTTAGAGGTCAGAGGAGTGAGGTTTACCTGCACAGCACTTCACTAGCTGGCCTCTGTTACACTTACCCCCCCCTAAACCTCACTCCTATCTGGGTCACGACACCAATGTAAGTCTGCCAGTCCCACACCACCCAATCCACTCCGAGTTTGGATCAAACCGGTGACTATATACGCCTGGGAGTCGGTTGCTCTAACAAGGAGCTGGCCTCTGTTACATATAGAGTTGAGAAAAGTGCATTTTATAATAAGCTTCATTTGCATAAAAAAGCGGGTGTATCTGAGCTGACAAGAATGTGACAAGTGACTTCATTTAAATACATATGCCAGTGCATAAACCAAGTTGGCCTGCAATGGCGTTAGTGAATATTACAAATAGCTAGTTACACCAGAAATACAATGCTAAGTTTCTATGCATTGGGTCCTATGAGGAAAGCTGGGGATTATCACGAAACGATCAGCGAACAATTCCGATATTAGCTCACATCACAGGCCTTTCATTATCATACAACTCTTCTTAATTACTTTCAGACCGACGCTCCCTTACTGTGTAATGATGCATGCAGCCTTACTAATGTCTGAGATGCTTGTAAATAAATGGTCGAAGGCTCCACATCCATTTCGGCTGGCAGAGAAACCTAATTAACTGAAGGTGCCGCACTGTTGCTCTGACGCTGGAAAACAATGGCACCGATGGCGCGTCTCACAGCTTGCTGCAGGTGCCATTCGCACAAAAAAAAGGAAGAAGAAGAAAAAAGGCGCAAAGCGGCTGGCTAGCAGGGAAATGACAGCACTCCCTCCCAGATGCCTCCTCTGTAATCCACATAATTATCTCTGTGTGTGTGAAGATCGAGCTGTCATTACTGTAGTTCACATCAACGCCCTTTCAACGAGACACATCCATCTCCATATTACTGAATCGAATTAACCCCTGGGTTATTTTCATTAATAAATATGAGATAAGAATTATTGCTTGGACACTCTGTGTTTTGTCAAATGACTGTGTTTTAGGCGAAAGGAAAGACTGGCAAATTTTGCTGATCAATTGTATTCTTGTCAGCCCGATGAAATAAGAATTGCGAGAGAGAGAGAGAGAAAGAGAGAGAGAGTGCTTGTCTCCGTAGTTAACTGATCAAAGAGGCACTTATTCGCTTTAGGAGAAAATAATGAACAAGTCAATTTTTTCGACACCCCGATTCCTATGTGAGGAACAAAGGCGATCATTATGTATCTGAGAGCTCGAGGTTATGATTGAAAACGTTGTCTGTGCTTACAGATGCAACTGTGTGTCTAGGGAGGGTCTGGAAAACATAAAGGAACACGTTGTGAGGCGGTAAAAAAGTGCTGGCACATGTTTCTAGCTCCAATTATCAATTTCTTCTTCGTGATGTTGCCGCAAACAAAGACGCTTCTAGAGAAAACACATTTCGAATGAGCATATGAGGTCACTTGGTTGCATAAACAAGTGGCAAGACAAAGGCGGTTGCTACGCTGCGGATAAAGCTTTTGAAGAACTTGTGCCTGAGCTGTGACAGTCTCCACAAAAGCTTGTGAACGTTGTGCAATAAATAGATTCTGACTGCAACATTACTGTATGTTAATAATACAAATATCACACAGACAAATACTGTCATTATCCCAAAACTGCTAATCTTGCTTCATCCTAAAAGAGTTTTATTTATGTGTTTTTATCTGTGCAATAAATGAATGGCGGATTGATGACCAAATGCAGTAGATCTTTAATAAATAGAGAACGTTTTGTCATTGAACATTCATTGAAAAACTAATATTTTATTTTTCATCATTTAACCAAGCCAATGAATCATTGATAAACAAACATATTTGATGTTTATTTTATGCATAAATAAAAAATCTAATAGAAAATAAACACACATAAAAAAGAAAAATTCTGAATACCACTGAAGGAGAAAATAATAGACAAGGGTCTAGCTGCAGACTGGGTACAGATGCGTACACCTAACCCCCAAGGTTATAATAGTTTTGGATTTTTCCTTAATTTTAGTTTTTATTTCGTTTTGACTTTTTGTTTTCAAATTCAGTTCGTTTTAATGAGTTTTTAGAGGCAGATTCACACATTTTAATTAGTTTCTATATTAGTTTCTAAAGCCATCCTTAAATTTAAATACAAGATAGCAAGAAAACAAGATAGCCTTAAGTAAAATCTGTGTGCAAGGCTGCTTCTGAGGTTAGATACATAGTAGTGATGGGAAGTTTGGATCTTTAATGGAAACCTGATCTTTTGTGACAATCCTTCCATGTTAGGACTCAACATATCAAAAATATGTAGTCAGCAAACATAATTTCAGTCAGTTAAAACATCACCGTGATCTGAAAATTTTCTTACAATTAAGTTATGCAACCCAACTGAAGCATGATTTACCTTACTTTAAATTCCATTACGACCTTCTGTTATGAAATAAATTCAAATCTGATCTATGTGTACTGTTCTAATAACTGATTAACTCAGTATATATTGATTTATTTAAAGTCAGAGGGGGTATCAGGTATGTTAAAAAGCTGGTTGTTTGTGAATAAGTGCTTAACGTTACTGGAGACGCAAATCATTTCAAATGATTCAGTTCGATTTGATGAATTAGCTTAACTGATTCACTTAGAAGTTCTGGTTAAGAAGAATGATTTGTTCAAATTTGACAAATGTGTTAAATTAATACTTTTAAGTGTCTGCTTGGGTTGTATTTAATGTTTTCACTGTGCTGTTGTCATGTCCAGCCGTTGTTTTTGTCGTGGGAGCGACAGCAAAGACTGACTGACTGGAGGAGGACCAGCTTGATCTGGCCAATGGCATCAGAATTACAGACTCTGAGGTGCCATATGGGTTAAACACCTGGCAGCGAGAAGTAAATAGATTTACTTCTAAAAGGCATACAGTAAGATTATGTATTAAATAAGTTCACAAAGACGAAAACGAAGGACATTATAATTTTAGTTAGTTTTAGTTAGTTATAGTTTTCTTTAAAAACTCTCGTTTTTAATTTTATTTCAGATAATGAAAATGTCTTTCAATTCTAGCTTTTGTTTTTCAATTATTTTCATTAACTATAAAAACCTTGCTAACTCCGCCCCTCACAGTGATGTCATTAGCTCTATTGAGTGCATTGCTGCGTCCCAATTCACAAACTATCCATCCTAAATAGTATCTGAAAATATAGTTTGTCCCAAACCATAGTTTGCTGAAAAGAGCATGCCAAGGGTTATTTCCGGTAAAGTTTTAAGTGTAGAACCGTCAATACTAATATTGCCCACAATACATTGTGCATTGGATGTGTATTGATTCGATTAGAACTACAAACTTGGGTAAAAAGTGTAAATAAACTACAAACATGATGGACGTGCGAGAGCAATCGTCAATTAAATAGGCTTCAGTAAAATTGTTTGAATGACTATTAATTAATATCTAGCCAATTGTAAAATATTTAAATCATGTTTCCCGTTTTATATTTATTCTGCAACAACAATGTGAACTTATATCAAGATATGTCTGGACATTAACTTCTGAATGCATAATTATCCAAACATCTTAGGAGATTTCTCTCAATGAAAGACTCACAAATGGCAGATCAAGCTGCTGATGCTTCTGCAAAAAGGTAGGTAATTTAATATGAAAGAAATGTGTTGAGATGATTGACAAGCGACGTAACTATGCAACATACCACCAGTTAACAAGGTAGTAGTATATCTTAAAGCTTGCATACTCTTCTGCTCCTTTACAAAAAAAGTACATGCTTTTAGGGCATAGTATGAATATGCAAACTGGGATGCAGCGCATGTGTCTGAGACTGCATGTAAATATTGAAATATTAAGGGATAATGTCCATAAGCGAAGGGTTGTCATAGACTGAAGGGCTTTATTTTGCATAAACAATTACTTAGACGTACATTATTCTGCTTGTTACATGGCTGCTTGCCTAAAAGTAAACAATACACAAAAATGATCCGAGGTGTAATAATTTACTAACTCTTTCATTAAATGTAGCGCTTGCGGAAAGAAAAACAACTGCAACTACCTAAGGATTGTTTAGTCACAAGATGGCGCTAAACAGTCAAAAAAAGGGTTGTGTGTGTAATTGGGTGGTCACATAGTTAGCGCGCAATTAGACACAAGAACATTTTGAGTTTACTCGCTTTATTCGCACGTGAAATTCACTTCACAATAGATGTAGATTTGTGTCATGGGAGGTGTCTGTCTGACTAGTGACTCAGTTTCATTGCTATCATGGATTTTATTGAGAGAGTAGCCGTGCTTTATGTGCTTTATAAGGCTGAAAAACAGCGTAGATTAGTTTGGCGCCATGTCTGGGTCCATTAGATTCTTTAGGAGTATATTGACTTAACATGTAAATCATTCGCACTTGAGGCTTTATCTGCGTTTATTTTAGCGGTAGTTATCTGGGAACAACATTATTTAGAATGTCGTTATCGACCAATCAGAATCAAGCATTCCAGAGAGTCATGTAAAGAATAGAAAAGTAAAGAATAATCCATGGCTAGCTGTGGATTAAAGCTGAGGTAAAACCCAATGCTGAGGTAAAACCCAGTGGAGTGCATTAAAATCATTATATGCACAGCTAGATGTGAATTATACTGCTTATACCATCGCCATCTGTCCGCATCGACAAGGCAAATGTGTTAATGTGTAAATGTGGTTTTTTTCAGTGCAATATTTTATCGAACAGGCAAATATTACGGCTAGTTAGATCTAGCATTGTGTCAAATTTAAATAAGACTTAGAGTGTGGTGAAATTACATTTATTAAAATAAATTATAGTAATTATTTAAAAACATTATTGCAATAGAGAACACAAGAGAGATTTTTGTGTGTTCGCTCGAGTAGCTCTCTTCAACAAACAATGACGTTGTGATTTTTGTTACTTTAACCTGAGAAATAACTGTGATTCATTAACAGCTACTTAAAAAAAAAGTAGAGCAGTGGTACAAAAACTGAAGCTTTTGTGCAGCACATTCAATTTAATCTGTGCTAGTGTGTGTGTGTGTGTGTGTGTGTGTGTGTGTGTGTGTGTGTGTGTG
>CAIGQZ010034990.1:15694209-15704395 GCA_903798205.1 Danio tinwini | reverse complement strand
AATTCTTTAAGGAAAAAATTAATCTGTGTTAGTTAATCAACTGAAAAATAAGTTTGTTTTGACCATTTGCTTCCATGTTTGGAGTGGTGGTTCTTCACTGATGATGTCAGTTTGACAGCTTTAGCCAGAATATTATTAGTCACGCCCTTTTACCTTTAGTTTGCTATGAGGGAATGATGGTAAAAAGGGCCATCCCCTACTCAATATTCGATTGTTGCAGTTGTAAGCACATCAACATACTGAAAAAATAATAATAATCGCAGCACCCTACGTTTCATGGTGACTTTAATAATAATGGTTACAAAATGTGATTTTTGTTAGTATTAAGATAATTTTAATAAGCAATTAAAAATCATTTGTATACCATATTTAGTGCTATGGAGAGGTTGTATGAATGCTCAATAAAGAACCTTTCATTTTAATATTTAATACTGTATTTCTAATTTTCTGGCCTTTTTGACAGATTAATATACACTACCTGACAAAAGTCTTGTCGTCAATCCCAGTGGTAAGAGCAACAAATAATAACTTGACTTCTAGTTAATCGTTTTGAAAAGTGTCAGAAAGTAGATTTTTTCTATGGATGAACTGCATCCCAATCATCACACATACTGCAGAAGACATTTTGGAACTCTCATGGACCAAAGATTCTCACAGAAATCAGTCAAGTTTGGTGAAGGAAAAATCATGGTTTGGGGTTACATTCAGTATGGGGCGTGCGAGAGATCTGCAGAGTG
Source organism: Danio tinwini (assembly GCA_903798205.1). Taxonomy (NCBI): domain Eukaryota; kingdom Metazoa; phylum Chordata; class Actinopteri; order Cypriniformes; family Danionidae; genus Danio; species Danio tinwini. Next base: position 15,703,658 of record CAIGQZ010034990.1, on the reverse strand, counting down.
GATGGCAACATCAACAGCCTGAGGTATTAAGACATTTGTGCTGCCCATTACATTACAAACCACAGGGCAGGGCAAATTCTTCATACAAAATATATATATTTTTTCCACTACACCTTGACTTCATATACTAAACTGTACATTATTACTGTTTAGTGACAAGACTTTTGTCAGATCTTATTGTCCTAATTAAATAAATAAAAATCAAAGCAAGATCATATTTTATTTTGGTAAATCTAGAAACCTTAGCATTTCAGATAAGCCACTTCTAATACCACATGATCAACTAGAAGTCAAGTTATTATTTGTTGTTACTAAAACTTGAATAGGCGACAAGACTTTTGTCAGGCAGTGAATGTTTGTTTTAATTTGAAATAAAAGGTGTCATGTGATCCTTTAGAAACAATACTTATATGCTGATTTTGGTGCTTAAGTAACATTACTCATTATTGCAAAATAAAAAAGTAGAGCTGCTTAATATATTTATGTGATATTTTCGAGATTATTTGATTGATTGAAAGTTAAACAGAGCATCAGCTATAGACTTAGAAAGCTTTTGCAATCATGCAAGTATTATTGCTACTTTTGATCAATTTAAATGGATAGACATCCCAAAAATGAAAATCATGTCATCAAATTATGTTTATTCAAAACCTGCACAGTATGACTTTCTTACTCCTGTGGTTCACACACAAATATATAATGTGATAAATGTTGGCTTATTTGTCCATTATACTTTAAAGTCTTATTGAATTCAAAATTATGATTTCAGCTTCTTGTCAGATATTATATCCAATCAAATGCTCTCTAGAATTTGGTCCTCCTCAAAGGACCTTAAAATGTGAGTTTCAGAGTTGTCTCTTTCCTCTGCACAGTGCATGCATGGTGCAATAAATAAAAAAACTATGGTGACCCATTACTGTTGCCAGATCTCACAAGAAAAATACATCATATAATAATAATAATAATAATTTAATCGAAATACTTTATTGCACATAAACAGCAAACCACATACCAAAATATATGCAAGTGCCTACTTTATTAAATCCATAAACTGAATCATTTAAGCCCAAAGATGGTTAATATGTGCTGCTCATAGTAAAAGGACATGGCAACACATCTTTGAAGCAACTTTAAAACATGAACACAACAAAATCACTGACCATAACAAATCGTTTGTTTCTTAATAGTCCAAAAAATTGTTGATGCCAAGTTTTCAAGGGATGCCCAAAACAATTTCCCTCATTACTAAAACTATATGTGAACAATAGGACTAATAGGATCTTACTGAGAGTCAAGTTCAAAGATCGAATTTGAAAAAACATCAGAATTGAGTGCGATGTGAACAAAGCCTTATATGCTAATGATATAAAAAAAAAAGTACCCTGGAATGCTTTGATATATCTTGGAATACCATGCTGCCTATATATATCAAAGTACCAAGGTATTACCCTCTGACACACCTGGTATCAGCCTGGTACTTTGAGCGAGAGACAGAATAGAGACAGAAGAAGAAAGAAAAACAGAGAAAATGAGAAGGGGGTGGAGAAGCTTCCAAAGCAGTCACCGCTCATCAGTTCCTCGGGCATTGTATTGATCGGCTCAGCAGGCTGGATATTAGAGAGGTAATTCACTTTTTAGATAGAAAGCGTAGGGGAGCAAGGGCTGCCCCATTTGTTACCCAGGCTGAGGAAATCATTGATACTGCCACACTGTCAGGGGGAGCCCTGCGGAGGACAGGTGCTTGATGAGGTGGGACTTCTTCATCTCTTCAACTCACACGCAAAACAACAGATCAAGCTGGACACTTTACAGAGGAACAATGGAGAGTTTTGGCTATAGAGGGAAACTTTCAGTATGAAAATTTTGGAAAAATAAGAAATGATCATTTTACAGAAGTCAGTAGCTAAATTTAAACACAGCTCCAAATGAAAAATGGGTGTATTAAAAAAAATCAATCAATCAATAAACAAAAACACCACATAAATAAAATGTTAATATAATTTAATTTAATTTCAGTTATTTTTCGGGTGAACTTCAGTTCACTATCTGTTCAGCATTCCTGTTTTACTTTGTCAGTTCGTTGTGGTTCATGTCTGTGTCTGTTTCCTGTTAGGCAGCTCTTGCTGAATCCGCTGGTGGTGAGTCATCATAGAGTCTGTTGCCTTTGGACTTGTCAAGCACGGCTTTGTTTCATTTATGTTGTTACCTCTGTTTGCACGGATGACACCCACAAGAGATTCACTTTGTTTTGCTGCTCCGAAGAACTATTACCACTGTTAAGCGTTGTCGACTTGAGAGATGCACCATTGCTTTACCCCTTCCCTCGATATCTGGTGAGATATCTGTAAGAGACTTCACTCTGGATCTGTTGTTCTGAAGAACTATTACCGCTGTTTAGCGTGTCGATTTCCTTGAGAGATGCATCATTGCTCTTCCCTATTCCTCGAGATCTGGTGAGATCTTTACCAGTTGTTATTTCCTGTTATCCCTGTTATTAAATCTATTTGCATTCACTTGCACTTGGGTCTCCTGCGTATTTGTGACAGAACTATCACTTTTATTTTTGTTTATTTTATTTTTTTTATTAAATTTTATTTTATTTTTAATCATTTAAAATCACAATAAATTTGTAATATTTGGTAAACTCTCCCTTTATTTTTTTATACATTTACATTTTTATACAATATTTACACATACAAATGTGAAGCAAATCTTGCAATTTCTTAAATAACAATAATAATAATAATGCAACTAACTAACCTTTTGTGGGATTTGTAGTTTATTTTTTATTTTAAGAATAGGACTGAAAATAACTGACTAGCATGAGGGATTCATTTGGAAATTTGACTACACTACTGAAACTGTAATAGATTCGCTACAAAATGATTCATATGAACGATTCAGGAACACTATTGACTGATCTACTAGTTTTTGATTGACTAAGAGAGCTTTCACACCTTTGGTTCAGTTTATTTGATACATTGTATCCTCTTTCTGCCATTTCTTTTCAGCCCACAATGGTTGTTTTTTTACATTACAATGTACCAAAATGCAGTCATGTGACAACATCCACATCACTCATTGGCCAGATGTCTCATTAAACCACTGATCTATAATATAGAATTATGTATTGATCAGTGCATTAAACATATTTCGATTGGTCAGAATTAAAGTGCATGAATATTCCTGTGGAACTCGCATAAGTAAACAAAGACATGAGGAAAATTCAGAAAACAACCTAACCATTGTTATTAAGCTGAGACAATTGCATTGGCTGATGCATTTCAAATGGCAAAGGTGCATCGCAAGTCACTTCTGAAGTTTGTCCGCTCATCCTCATAATACACAGTGTAGCTATGAACGATTACTGGTTTAAGCCAGGTCAGTCCAGTTTTCAGAGTTGAAGTTCAGTTTAGTTCAGTTCAGTGTGGATTAATTTTCACTGCTGAAAGTCCAAACACTGAAGAGCAAATCCATTGATGCGCAGCTCCACAAGTCTCAAACCAAGCAAGCCAGTGGTGACAGTGGTGTGTAACAAACTTCACCAATTGATGAAAGTGAAGGAAAAAACCTCAAGAAAAACCAGGCTCAGTTGGGCACGACCATTTCTCCTCTGGTCAAACATCTTGTGCAGAGATGCAGTCTAGGCGCCAGAAGCTGGAGAACGATGAGCATGTGTCATGGAAAAGCTGCAGGTCTGAGTAGGTCACCAGCGGGTTTTCAGGCTGACCCACGGGATCAGTGCGAAGACTCGTCTGTCACTGGGGTCTTTCAGGAGTGTGTCTCATTTCTCTACAGGGAAAGATTCATTTGGGCAAAAGACTACTGTGCAGTCAATTTATGATTTCAATTTTCTAAAAATAACTCAAAAGTAGGTATTCAGTTTAGAATCAGACTACACTGTAACAAAAAAGACACTTAAGAGAGATTAAGTAACTGGACCTCACTGGTTGCACTTTCAGCTTTTGATTCACTAAATGAAGAGAGCAATAAATTGTTGCAATTTTGTGACTTTCCAGCAATCTTCTTGCTGTGAGGCGACAAAGATAAACACTGAGCCACCGTGCCGGCTAATTTAGATATAATAAAAAAAGAGAGAGAGAAAATTTGTTTCAAGGATTGGAATCAGGGCCAATCAGGCATATGTGTACATTAACTGTACAGTACAGTAAACTGAACTGAATCAGTTTTAATTTAACTAAAACTACACCAACACCCTGCCACTGCTCTGCTCCCTGCCTGATACACTGAAACGTTCCACAATCTGAAACATTGCTATAGCTTTTTAATGCTCTTTTCTTCACCTATGATAAGTTGCTTTGACACAATCTATAAAAGTGCTATAGAAATAAAGATAACTCGACTTAAGCTTCATCCTTTTTTTACATCAGCTGTCATGCTCAATTACTCTACTGCACAAATGCTGTATTTAATGACCCAGATCAGAGCGGGGCACGGAAACCTGATCAGGACATCCCCCCCCAAAAAATCTTGGTCCAATATGTTTTTGATTCAATAAAAAAGAATCAGAAGAATTCATTTGTTTGTCAGATTCCTGGACCACCAACACCTCCAGCCTGGTCAAGAAGGCTCACCAGCGCCTATTTTTCTTAAGGCAACTTAAGAAGAACCAGCTGTCATCAGCTGTCTTGGTGAACTTCTAACGCTGCACTATAGAAAGCATCCTGACAAACTGTGTCACAGTCTGGTATGGAAGCTGCTCTGTTGCGGAGTGTAAGGCGCTGCAGCGGGTGGTGAAAACTGCCCAACGCATCACAGGGACTACACTGCCAGCCATAGAGGACATCCAGAGGAAACACTGTCTGCGCCGAGCATGCAGTATTCTTAAAGATTCCTCTCACCCTGCTCACAGACTGTTTTCTCTCCTGCCTTCTGGCAGGCGCTTCAGGCTCCCCCGGACAAAAACCAGCAGACTAAAGAACAGCTTCATCCCCAGAGCTGTCTCCCTTTTGAACTCTGCCCCCCACTGACTTTTTGCCTCCCTAATACACTCCCCGCTCTCCTCATAATCACTGCACTACTTAACATTTGCACATTTAAAAATTGCACTGATTGATTCACTTATTTGATCTGTACATACCTACTGCACATGTACATTTGTAATTATGTACACACCCACTGTACATATACATTTGTAATTATGTTTATCTATCTGCACACTTCTGATTATTAATAGCAACCTGTACATTTATCCATCTATTGTAAATCTCTGTTCATAGCTAACACAACCTGTATATAATGTTGATAGTACATCCATTTGTAAATATCACCATAGTGTTTCTATAACTGCACTTTATAACTTATACCTGTATCCTGCACTTGCTGCTATTGCACTCCTGGTTAGACCTAAACTGCATTTCGTTTCCTTGTACTTGTACATGTGTAATGACAATAAAGTTGAATCTAATCTAATCTAATTACACAACAGGGATTCATTTAAGAGTTAGAATACAATATAGAGATTTGTTCTTGAATCAGACTTCATTGGTGACATTATGTCTTTCAAATTCATCTACAAACAAAACAAAAAACTGTATAAGAAGGATTAATTTAGGAATCTGAATACACTGTTGACACTTTTGATTCGTTAAAAAGAATCAATGTTCATAGAATCAGATTAGATAATGTAATTATGAAATGCATAAAACACCTAAAAGAAGAAAAGCAACTTCTAATTTTATTTTTACATTGTTCTTTCTTCTTCATCATCAAAAGAATGCATTCCATTACCGAATTTATTGTCCTCTGTTTCTGAAGTTGTTGTTTACCTCACGTCAGCCATCAATCACCAAACACGTCTTAAAATGCCGTCTCATCACAAACAACCTCAGGAGAAACATATTTGGTAAAAATATTAAAATCGGCAGAATGAATTAAAGTTTCATTTCCTAACACCTTACAGATGAAAATGATATTGACATGTTTTTCAATATCCTCTGTTGCGTGTGAAATACAATAATGTCTGGCCTAGGAAAATTAACAATAGTTCAGACATTCATTTCAATACTAACGATATCAATGTTTGAAAGCTGAATTGATGTTTTGATGTCTAAATCTGATACATCATAATCACTGATATTTCCCGTTACAATGTGACAGGTGCTGTGGTATGAATACCAATTAATATGTTTGATTCTCAACTGAAAAGTTGCATAGCTTTTCTTTAAAAAATGAAATAACCACCTGAAAATTGTCAGATTTTTATAGATTTACTGCATCTATTAGGTATGGGTTTGAGTTAAATATTACATCAAACTTTATTTTAATGTACAATTCATGTATTAACAAATCATTTACAAACCACTCTTTAGGTATTGGGTAGGATTAGGTATTGGGTAGGGATTTAAAATAAGATCATACTTTGTAAATGCTAATAAATAGCTAATACTTAAAACATAGGCAATTAATAAGCCAGTAGCAAATACACTACCTGACAAAGTTCTTGTCGCCTATCCAAGTTTTAGTAAGAACAAATAATAACTTGACTTCTAGTTGATCATGTGGTATTAGAAGTGGCTTATATGAAAGGCAAAGCCCTCTAGATTATGCTTATTTTACCAAAATAAAATATAATCATGCCTTGCTCTTTTAATTATTGAATTAGGATAGAAAGGTCTGACTTTGCTTAGACAAAAGTATTGTCATTTAACAGAGACAATGTACTATATAGAATATAAATAATTAATATTGTGTATGACTCCCATGAGTTTAGACGACTGCATCCATACATCTCTGCAATTTACTTATTAATAAAATCATCTGGAATGGCAAAGAAAGCGTTCTTGCAGGACTCCAAGAGTTCATTAAGATTCTCTGGGTTCATCTTCAATGTCTCCTCCTTCATCGTACCTCAGACATGCTCAATAATGTTCATGTCAGGTGACTGAGCTGGCCAATCCCAGCACCTTGACCTTCTCTGCTTTCAGGAACTTTGATGCAGAGGCTGAAGTATGAGAAGGAGTGTGAATCCGTGTGGTTTGTAATGTAATGGGCAGCACAAATGTCTTAATACCCCAGGCTGTTAATGTTGCCATCTACTCTGCAAATCTCTCACAGACCCCCACACTGAATGTAACATCAAATATCATGATTTCTCCATTACCAGACTTAAGCGATTTCTGTTAGAATCTTGGGTCCATGCGGGTTCCAATAGGTCTTCTGCAGTATTTGTGATGATTGGGATGTAGATCAACAGATGATTCATCAGAAAAATCTACCTTCTGCCACTTTTCCAAATGATCAACTAGAAGTCAAGTTTTTATTTGTTGCTCTTACAACTGGGATCGACGACAAGACTTTTGTCAGGTAGTGTAGTATGAATTAGTATTACCAAATGTAATTTTTGTTTTATTTTATAAAGCTTTATCATTTACATTTTTAGTAAATGTTTTCAGTTAATTTCTAAACCAGCTGGAGGTTAAAACACAAGTACCGTGCTGTCTAAAAACTAATATAAACATGTAATCAGTAACCAAAATCACTTTTTACTCATACAGACATCCAGAGAAACAGATCATTTTTTAAGTGGTCTATATATTTCTTTTCCACAGCAAAATATTTGAAAAAAGAAAGCAAAAAAAAGTGTTAATAATAAAATATTGGATTACATCAGAACTTCATATTTCAAAGCAAGAAAACTTAGTAGGGTGGTTCTAGTGCCATGATGTAATTTTCTCTCCAGTGACATAAATAAGACTCAGAATGAGTTCAATTGAGAGGGAATCACATGTTATTTGGTGAACAATGCAGACGGGCCAGAGGCACCTTCTATGTGACACAAGCCCTCTTTTTCGGTCATTATTGAGAGCAGACTATGGATGATCAAAACAAAAGAAGAGGGTTGAAGATGAAAGCAACAGCCAAATCAAAAGCCACTGAGCCTCGCAAGAAAAAAATAGGCCAAGTTACAGCAAAACTCTTATCTGCATGTCATTTACACAGCGAATTGGATGAGAATCATGGGAAATGATAGAAAAGGGGACGTGAAAGGGAAGATGAGAGTGAAAGGGCTTCCAACCTCTGAAGTCTGTGACTGCTTTCTGGAGGGCGGACAGGAAAAAGTGCAGGGGACGAGAGTTATAAATGAGACAAGGGCAAAAGAGAATGTGGGTTGTTTCATAGAAGATACATGGCACTTCAGGGTGACTAATTGCTGTTGAGTTTTCACTGTGCACAATCCTGGTTGGTTGCCCTCCGATAGAGATGCACAGGTCGACTGGCCAGAGATCGGAAATTGGACGATATTTTGCTCCAACCACGAGATCGGCAACTTCATGTTTTTTTCAACCCAGGCTCATTCTGATTACGTACCCTTATATACATTTCTGGAGAGCGCCAAATACATCCCAGGAGCTACGTTTTTTAGCAGGTTTTTTTCAGATCTCAAATTTTCTACCTGCTTTTCTCAGGTAAATCCGCCTCTGTCGACTGACTGATTTACTGACCAATTGACTGACCCACCCTCCTCCTTTCCTAAACCCAAGCAATAGTGTTTTAAAAAGCAACGATTGATCTGCCCACCCACTTCCCTAAACCCAACCGACAGTTTTAAAAGCAATCTAGAAAAAGAAAAGCCATTGCCTGATGTTTACCACATTTTTAGATTTTACCACATTCTCATCCTGTTATTTACTTGTTATTTTAGTTTTTGGCTTTTGTTCCTGTCTTTCCTGCTTTCTGGAACCATTCATCACCGGACTCAAACCCCGTTGTCATGGTCAACTCTGCGTCTCAAGTTCGCCAATGTACATGGCGAGCCACTGAACAAACTGGTAACAGCAGAAAAGCCGTCCACAAGGAGGTAAGCGGTCAGCTGGTAAGCGGGAAAAGGAACCATGTCAAACCGCCCCGTAGCCTTCGTTTTAAAGACAAAATGCAGCCATACTTTCCTCTATCTACATAATTTACGATCTCCAGAAATGTATATAGGGCTACGTTTTAAGAATGAGCCTTTGTTGGTTTTTTGCTTTGTTTTTTTTTCTTTGGTTGATCTCAATTATTTTATATTACAAAGTGTGTAAAAGACTAACAGCACTCAAAAAACAATGTTTGTTGTTTGTTCAAACAAGTGAAAAAACAAAACACAAGTTTTTTGGGGACAACTTCATTGTTTTAAGTTCAGTTTACTTAAATTTGTAAAAAACTAATAGGTTAACATAATTCCTTCATGTTGTCCCAACACAAATTTATTGTGTGGAACCTAGCATAGTTTTACACTCTGTAAAAAGTGAAAACTTAATCACATTACTTCAGCTTGTTACAAATACATGAATTAATTAGTCTCCACTTAATTTATTATGGTTATCTAAGTAATAAATAAGTAGGAAGTTGAAGTAATTTAATAAGTTGATCAAATTTTTTTTTTGTGAGAGGCCAGGGATGGATTAAAGATGCGCCAGTGGACATAGTCACACGACAATAAAAAAAAA
>CAIGQZ010034990.1:15678393-15689209 GCA_903798205.1 Danio tinwini | reverse complement strand
AGACGAGATGACGAGATTGGGTTCACAAGAACGAGACGAGACTAGATTTTCACACTATTTTAAAGAAATCCTTAATGATGAATATCAATGGAATAATCTTAGAATTCAAATATTTTGTTAATATATAAATGGAAAATAGATTATTTAAAAAAATGACAAAATGCAAAACAATTTAGGTGGTTTTTAATTAACTTGTAATGAACTTACTTTTATTTTTATGTATACAATTTCCATAATTATTTCCATAATTTTATGTATGCAATAGTTTTATATTAGTTTAAATTGAATTCTATGCAATGAACATGCAAACACTGCAAAATATTTGTTAATATTCAAATAGAAAATAGCAAACTCTACTGACAAGCTTTTCTCCTATAGCATTTCAGAGTATTTACATTGCAGATCTTGATGGTCAATTCGGATTTTCTGACAGTGTCCGAATTTTTTTGATGACCTGCTTACATTTATCATCTTTTAAATGTGACTCGTACATGATTGACTGCAATTACACAGCACATGGCAAAAGGCGCAATGACCAGAAAAAAAAGCGGGTGCTGACTAACAGCTCATAATGAAGCACTCTTTTTTTCTCCATTCCTGTATTTATTCAGTTCGCAAGGTTTCATTTTTTTATTTTCTTCTTGACAAGTTGTTTTGCTGTAGTTTATGACAAAAAAAACATTCTCATTTGGCCATTTCTTTTTTAATCTAGGCCTTTTTAAACCAGTAGGCATCTTGATGTAATGTCCATGGCGTGATTTCTGCATGTGCTGTATGCAACAGTATTACGTGGCGGATGTTGCGCTCTCCTTCTCTCTCCTGAACATGCTTAAATACTTGTGCATTAATATTTTTGATCAACAAGTGCTTTGCATTTATTGATGGTTGGGAATTGCTTTATGGCACCGTAATCTCTGTTACTTCAACTTTTGATGTTGAAAATTCAACTCTACTGTATAACAAAGTGGCTTTTATTTTATGTATACTTGCATTTTAGTCATGTGAAATAATATAATGTATAAGAAATAACATAGAAAGAAATAAGTCTGTAAAATAACTGAAAATGTTTTGGCAGTTTATTACAAGGCTTTTTGTACCTTATTATTGTTGTTATCGTCAGCTGTGTTTTCTCCACTGGAGATTACTTCCAGTATTCTTACCAAAATACAACTCCCAAAACTCTTTGCGCCCATCAACTCAACCTGCAACAGCTGACAATAATCCAGACATTCACACACAAACACAGCTGTAGCTCATTTCACAGATTACATAGACTATGTATACATGTCACTTTTGCATTGCTGATTCTTGTTTCTTCACGAACATTACAAAGCGTTTTTCCTTGCTTGATTTCCTGTGTTTATGATTTTTGCCTTGTCCCTCGTTTCGATCTGTTGCTGCCTAGCCTGACCTCTTGCTTGTATTTTGACCACGTTTATTGGATTACCTTTCGTGCTACTGTTTTGCTCCTATTTTTGACCATTGCCTGTACGACCTTGCTTTTATTAAACTGCATTTGGATCAGCATGTCTGTTGTCAGCATCTGCTTCGTACAAATATACAAGACCAACTCAGACAATAAACTGCTTTAAACTATTAAAACAATGCTCACAAAAGTCTCTTTTTTCAATTTTCTACGGTTAAAAGTTTGGAAGAGAGAGCAAGGTCTACTAGGCAACTATAAACCTTTAATGTATACAAACATTTGCACATGTTACAGAATATATTAAACAGTGTTCAATTATAGTAGAACTGAGAACCTTGAACAGTAACTTTCAAAGAGAGGCGTATCAAAGCCAGCCTTTAAATAAAATGAATGGTCTAATTGAGGTCAGAAATGCTGGGCAAATAAAAAGCATGTGATTTTTGTTTTCCTTTTTTGCAAGGCTCTTCAGAGAGAGCTGAAGATTGTGGTCTATTGTGCTTTTGACTTTGACCATAATGCTTAGTGATATTAATAGACATTTGGGGAAAATGAAAGCATGCACAAATGATTAATTATATATTTTTAAAGAATCTTGAAAGCACTGCTAAAAGCTGATGCTTTTGTCTGTTGTCCAAAGACCGACTCACTAAAGAAGTCCTAGTGACTTGCTCAAGGGCAACATGACCAGACGTGGGTGGTTTCAAAATAGTTTTTATTGTTTTTGTGTGCGTGTGTGTGGAAATGTAATACTATAAGAGAAGATTTAAATAGTTTTTAATGGGAATTGTTTTTACAGTTATGTGGTATGTACGGAAAACTAAAAACATGTAAACATAATTTTTGTCAAAGTTTGTGATTACGCAAAAGTGCAAGATCATTTATTGTGACAATAGCTGGGCTTCCATCATCCTGTGATAATGCACAGTTTGAAGTATTGCATGAGAAACGAGTGATGGAAATCCCACATTTCATATAAAAGTCCTTTAAATTGAAAAAATATATATTTGCGCTTACTTGATGTGGTTTTGGAATTGTGCAAAAAAGGGTTAATGTGAATAACGATAGATGGAAATGCATTTGCCCAATAAACTCTGACGTTGTGAACATTAGAACTGTGTGACCAATCAGCTGTCTCCTTGTTTGTGCAGGGCGCAAAAGCAATAAGGCCCTGTCCAAATCCACTTTTGCTATTTTAAGGACGGCTTATTCTCTTAATGAGTTATGGGTGTGTTTTGAGAAGAAAAAACAATCAGAGCAATCATCAGAACAATCATCAACAATGCGTCGTGCCATGTCGCATTTGCTAATTGGAAAAACTGAACGCTTCACTAGGGAGAAAACAGACCATCTGCAGCGCGAGGATAAATAATGAGCATCCTCCATTCGGCCTTTACTTTCACTTTCTCTTTCTCTCTTTCGTGGATAAGGAAATGGTGTTCTACACACAGACATCCATTAGCCTATGTAATTAATTGAATTTGTTAAGCGCAAATATTTGTTCCAAAACTATTTTTAAATTAATTTCTAATTTCTAACAAACACATGAGCAAGAATAACGAAGTGTGGTCAAAAAACTGAGTTATATCCAAACACACATGCTATTCACCATATGGTCCAAAACCAGACAGGTGGACAATCTAAGCTTGTTTTTAATAAAACAAATATAAATATGCAAATAATAAATACTACTACTAATAATAATAACATTATACAAAAGCACGTTGTCATGGATAAACTAAAAAAACTAAATCAAGGTGTTCAAGTCTACTAGAAACTATTAAGCAGGTGCGAGTAGGAGGTGGTTTAGCTAAACCGTGCAGAGTTGTGGCCCTCCAGGAATTGAGTTTGAGACCATTGCTGTACATCCTGTGTGTATTAAGCAATGTGTGAGGCGCACAACTAATGTGCTTTGCACTGGACTTTAGACCTGCTTTCAGCTGCTCTATTGCAGAGTGTATTTTAGTTCCTCAAAATAGCAACTCGCCAACAATGTGCCTTAACACACCTCTTTTGATGATAGGGCCCATAGTGTATAAATATTCATTCAAATGTAGCTGCACTTAGGTCTGCCACAATAATCAATATTTTGGCTTATCATGCAATGCCCTCAATCATTTTTGCCATTGCAATACATATTTACAATTTCAAAAATAAAATTAAAGCCATTTTACAATGACATATATATTCTACCTCACTGATGTCAAATTTTATAAATAGAGATTTAGCTAATAGGTCCAGTGTTCTCCCCGTGTTTGGATGGGTTTCCTCCAAGTGCTCCGGTTTCCCCCACAGTCCAAAGACATGTGCTATAGGTGAATTGAATAAACTAAACTGGCCATAGTCTATGTGTGTGAATGAGTGTGTTTGGATGTTTCCCAGTACTGGGTTGCAGCTGGCAGGGCATCAGCTGTGTAAAACATATGCTGGATAAGTTGGCGGTCCATTCTGCTGTGGCAACCCCTGATGAATAAAGGGACTAAGCCGAAGGTAAATGAATGAATGAATATAATAGGACATTTTCCTTTTTAACATCCAGTTATAGAATAGAAATAACCTTAAGAATGAAAAGTATTTTATAGTGTTTATGGCTATTTGCATTATTATGCTGTTATATAATCATTATATAATCAGTGGCATAAAATGATCTCAAAATTGAAATAATATTGCTTATCAAAACAATTTCTGTGACAATATCTTGTACAACAAAAATTCCTTATCGTGACAGGCCTAGCTGCATTTATTATGTTTATTAAGACATGTATTGATATTTAAAATGCCAAGAACATCTGCTTTTGATGCAAAGATCATATAATAATTTAAATTAATTAAATACTATCCAAATTAAAATGCTATTGTACAATATACAACCATTGCAATTTATTGTGACACCGGCTAAATAAACGTAGCTGCTTATATTACTACACAAAACACCAAATATGCAACGATATTATGGCTACAGATGAAATAGCGGGATCTGAAAACAAAGTGTTTGAAATTTTGCAAAGGTAATTAACTAGTAATCATTAATTAATTATTAACTAATAATTAGTGCTGGGCAAAGATTAACCAAAATAAAATTTAGCTTATATATATATTATGCATATGTGATAGAAACAAAACTATGAAATGCAAGAAAGTTTTGTGTTTAATGCCTAGATAAAAATTATGATAATAATATACTTTTTATAAACAAATCGAGTACTAAGTATCTATATTATAGCCCTTGTCTATAATTTGAACTAACTCACTACACCTTGGTAATTTTTTTAGAACAGTTAGAAGTAACTATTCAGATTATAACTTTTACTTGTATAATTCTCTCTAGTATGCAAGAGCAGTTTAGACTCTCCGTTTTCTTCTGAATGCAACTGTAGAAGCAGATAGTAATATCAGTAATGCCTCATCTTGTTCACTTCCATTCCTCTTCAGTATTGAAACACTAACCTTTCAGCTGACAGCCTACATCATTAACCACTAAGCTACTTGTGGCAGTGGGTACAATTGGTGAAGAAAAGTCTATTTGAAGAACACTGAGAAAAGCAGGTTAGCCTGATGTGTTTAATCTGTTCAGAGACATCCAAAGAACTTTATTTTGACCTTTTATAGGTAGAAATCAAAAATGGGACCAGAAAGCTGTGTTTTTTTATGAACGATATTATGAATTACATAAATTATGTTAAGTTGTATGACTGCAAAACACTATTATCTATGGTGTAAAGCTAATCCCCTCCTCCAATAAGATCTAGAATATTTCAGTTTAAATTTTTTATACTTAGCAATATATGTATTTGCTTAACACCGAATTAAATGGCAGGTGTAGTATATTTTGTAACTCAACAATAATATAGGAATTTTGGACAATCTTTAATTTAAAATACTCATTCAGTCTTAAAAGTGATACAAAATGCATGCTCTATAAGCTATATGAAATATTATAAAACACCATTAACATCAACAATCACTTGGCTTAAATGTGTGGTAATCATAGGTTAGTAAGCGCTCGGAAACGGCAAGCCTATGAAAGGCACAGTCACATTTTATTTTTAACACAAAACACTCATATTTTATTTAATGTAATTGTATTTAATGAATGTATAAAATGTATTTAATGTTATAATCTTCTTCAACTGTAATGATCACATAAGCTTATGTCTGAAAAGGTCTGAAATAATAAAGACTTACGTTTTTTATTACCTTAAATCTGGATTTGGATAAAATAAAGGAAAATAAAATAAAATAAAAAATAAACAAAAAATGTATTAATATAAAATAAAAGTAATTAATTAATTAATATGAAATTATTAATACAAATTATAAAAAAATAATATAAAATAAAATTTATTAATTAATTAATATAAAATTAAATTAAATAAAAATAAATAAAATAAATAAAGATAAAATAAAATAATAACATATTTTCTTAACACAAAATTAAATGGCAGGTGCAGTATATTTTGTAACTGATAAAACAAAAGTATTTTTTTTATTTCATTAATTATTGATATTAATATATCAATTAATGATACATGTATCAATAAAAAAATAATAATAATAAATTAAATTAAATTAAAATGTATTAATGCTTCCCAAATACTGACCTTCTACTCGCATACTAAAACATTTATTGTACAGTTTCCACCTGTACTTAACTAAAACTGAAGCCACTGTTATTTACCATACAAGAAACAATAATAAAATAAAATTTTATAATTTACAATATATACAAATATTAAAACTCTCATTTAGTTTAACAATGCATAACATAACTAAAACGCTAAATATAACAACTAAAGCAAATTGACCAATTAACAAAAACAACAAACCACAATGTTCTGACCAAAGTAAACACATAAAAACAAACATTTACAAAACATAAAATGAAAACTCAACAATGCTAAAACACTGCAACACAATCTCAATAATGCTAAAACAACACAAATTGCATACCCATATTTTAATATAACATTATTGAGACCTGCATTCAAACCCGAGATGGCAAACAGAGGGCAAGAGGTCATAGATGTTCAAGCTCCACCAGCATCTGTTTCACATCCATTAAACCCCCCCTCACCACAAACAGCAGAAGGAGTGAGCAGGTGAAGCTTTCAGTCGGACACAAAAGAGAAAATTACATCTTAAATACGAGCTTTAAGCCATAAAACTAAATCAATTGAAGAAAGAACTCCTTCATCCTTTAACTCTAGAGTCTGTGCACGACTCGGGCTTAGATGTGGAAAGTGGGTCAAATGGATATAGCTACTTCTCTGGAGGGGCTCTTTCTGCCTTTCTGGAGTTTTTTTCTCCTCTCGGGAGACTCGGCCGCTACGACCGACTTGTGTGCAAACCTCGTTGTTGAAACGCTGCCAGGGCATAGCTGGGCATCGACGAGAGAAATGTCAGACACTTTCTACAACTAGACCATGACCTCTCAAACCTGGAAATCACACTTATATTGTGAGCTGAGATCGCTCAATGCATCAATTGTTTTCAAATAGCATAGAAATGAGCTTTAAGGTCATTTGAATCTAGCTGTTTTGATCAAATGTCATTAATACATGGATATATACATTCAATATCGCATACTGACCCTGAGCATGCGTCAATACCGCTGCCACATTTGTACAGTGCTCCCAGGACAAAAGTCATTTAACCGCACTAGTCAAGACTAAAACCAATCTGAATATGCTGGACTTTTGCGCTGCATATGCATGTAACGAGCAAACAAAGAAAACAAAGCACAAAGGCAGAACATTTCATAGGTAAGATTACGTTTTTTACGATTTTGTATGTTACAAACTTTTGTGCTCAACAAGTAACGTTATTGATGATAATACAGTCACTTACTGCACTAGCCATAAGGCAAAGGAGCACCAACTTGCACTAAATTCAAGGCTTATGCTAGTTTTGTTGAATAAAATCAGCAAACAAAGTAAATTAAATATGACAACAAGACACTGCGGTGACAGAAACTTGTATTATTGGTCGTAGTGAAGTAACGACTAGTTTTTGTAGTAACGTGTAAGGGTGCCTGCGCCTCAATATGCATACTGCCCACCCTAAATTATTGCATATTACAAATGTTATATACTATTTAGATCAGAATTGTGGATATGCACAATGAGACGCAAGGATATCAATAATTCACACGAGTTGATCATAATGGAGATTCATTCACAAATGAATTGCTCCCTCCATTAAACTCCCAATCAAATATGTTTATATGTGTACATATCTATGGCTCCGGATGGCCAGTCCTACACTGCACCTTGGGCCACATTCATTTCAAAGGAGCGCTACCCTGCACTAAAATGGCAACTTTGTTGACACATTCCTTCCTATAGACAACAACAGTGTAGGCGACATATAATGTAAATATCTATGAACCCAAAATCCTAAATCAACATGCTTTAAAGTCTACATTCTGGAATAAAATGACATTTGGAATAAAATAGCAGGTTGTCTGAGGATAAAAAAATGTACTGTATTATGAATTACTACTTATAAACTTTATCATATTTATGTTCATTTCTAATTATACTATATACAGTTGAAGTCAGAATTATTAGCCCCCCTGAATTATTAGCCCTCTTGCTTATTTTTCCCTGTTTTTCTGTTTAACAGAAAGCTGATTTTTTAACACATTTCTAAACAGAATAGTTTTAATAACTCATCTCTAATAACTGATTTATTTTATCTTTGCCATGATGACAGTAAAACATATTTTATTAGACACTTAAAGGCTTAACTAGGTTAATTAGTTAACTAGGCAGGTTAGGGTAATTAGGCAAGTTATTGTATAATGATTGTATAAAATTTGCCTCAAGGGGTGTCCTTAAAAAGGTTTTGAAAAAATTTTAAACTGCTTTTATTCTAGTCGAAATAAAACAAATAAGACTTTCTCTAGAATAAAAAATATTATCAGACATACTGTGAAAAATCCTCCTGAAGACCAAATTAAATTATGATTTTTTCAAAAAAAATTATTAAAATGTAAGTTTATATAAATACACACAACAGTTCTGTCTGGTTCTCAATTCTGATTGGCTGAGAGCAGTGTGATATTCTGCAATAACGGCACTCGTACAGCCTCTTCACCTTTATGTATTACTCCGCCCACATAGAGTGACAGCAGATCAATAAACTCACTACAGTTTGGTGGGACGCTAAGGCACTCGGCATGCAGCCTTGTACCAACGCACGCCTCCAACCAGTGCTGATATACAGCTATATCGCACTGCTACGTGTGTGATATTGCACATATATATATATATACAGTTAAAGTCAGAATTATTAACCCCTCTTTGAATTTTTTTGTCTTTTTAAAATATTTCCCAAATGATGTTTAACAGAGAAAGGAAATTTTTACAATATGTCTGATAATATTTTTTCTTTCTAAAAAAAGTCTTATTTGTTTTATTTCGACTAGAACAAAAACAGTTTTAAATGTTTTAAGAACCATTTTAAAGTCTAAATGATTAGCCCCTTTAAGGTATATATATATATTTTTTTTTTGCAATTGTCTACAGAACAAACCATCATTATACAATAACTTGCCGAATTGCCCTAACCTAATTAACCTAGTTAAGCCTTCAAATGTCACTTTAAGCTGTATAGAAGTGTCTTGAAAAATATCTAGTCAAATATTATTTACTGTCATCATGGCAAAGATAAAATAAATCAGTGATTAGTAATGAGTTATTAAAACCTTTATGTTTAAAAATGTGTTGAAAAAATCTTCTCTCCGTTCAACAGAAATTGGGGGAAAAATAAACAGGGGGGCTTATAATTCAGGGGGGCTAATAATTCTGACTTTAAGTGTATATCTATATATATATATATATATATATATATATATATATATATATATTTATACTTTTACACTGTGTCAGAATTCTTTGATGAATATTAAGCTCAAACAAACATACAGCAACTTTATTTCAAAATGCTTCTGTAACATTATACATGCCTTTACGGTAATTTCTGATTAATGTAATCCGTCATTGCTCACTAATATCATTTATTACTGACTCAAAACCTTTGAAAAGCACTATAAATAAATGTACATGTGTATATGATGATGAACATTCATATTTTAAGTAAAAAATAGGTTTATACAAGAACAAATAATACAATCTAAAGGCTTTAAAAGAAACACCACTCTTTTGGAAGTCACCTAGAGATAAACAGTTGAGTTTTACAATTTAAGAATCCGTTCAGGCAATCTCCCGGTCTGGCGGGAGCACCTTTAGCTTAGCTTAGCATAAATCATTGAATTTAATTAGACCATTAGCATTTCACTCAAAAAAAAAAAAACATAACTCTCTCACCAGACCTGGATATTAGATGAATGGATTCAAAACATGGTAAAAAATCAACTGTTTAACTCTAGGGAAGTTGTAAAATGAGCCAATCAGCCACCAAAAAAAGTGATGTGTTCCTTTAAAAAGTAGTTAAAAGAGTTACTAATAAATTAGGTACCGCATGGAGATAAAAGTGTCTACAGGGGGAAAAAAACACAAAGTACACAATTATCATTTATGCAAATTACTGAATATCTGTATTTGTTCCACATTTAGTTTGTTTTTCTAGTCGAAATGGAACATTAGTAAAGCAAGTCTATCGATTCACTTCCTTGCAGGCGCAAACATTAACTGTTTATGCAAATGAGTCTGATTTATACACAACTAAAAAGTGAAAATGAAAAAAATTGCTAAATTGTACATGTGGAAATTTGAAGAGTTTTACATACTGCTCAATAGATGAAGTGTCAGCGTTTTAAATTGCTGGGCAGAGAAACATGAAGCAATCTCTATCCTGCACACACACACACACACACACGGCTAGACTCATCAAAAAGCAATAACACCATCTCATCATTAGCCTCCTGTAAGATACACGGCTCACACACCAAATACGTGCCTCGGGATGTCCCAGTGAAAGCAGCATGTCACCCCTAATGCAGAGAACAGGAGCTGTTCTGAAATGCATTGCCAGCCATGGAGACTGAATTTATTCCAGCGGCAAAGGCCATTTCTGAAGCTGCTTAAGGTCAAACTAATGCCCAGCAGACGCCGAACAAAAGGATTTACAGGCAGCTGCGCAATTCACAGGAACTAATACAGTACAGCGCTCTGAGCAATTCAAATAAATAATCGCTAAGCACAATCGCATGGTGACATAATCCAGAGCAAAGTTCGGGAAACAAATGTCGAACATATTTCTCTGTAATATCTTGTAAGGGCATTTTTAAAGGGATAGTTCACCCAACATTCTGCCATCAGTTACTCATTCTCCACTTGTTCTAAACCTGCTTCTTGTTTCTTTCTTCTGTTGAACACAAAATAAGATATTTTGAAGAATGTTGGAAACCTGTAACCAATGATTTTCTTA
>CAIGQZ010034990.1:15663251-15678383 GCA_903798205.1 Danio tinwini | reverse complement strand
TGCTATTGAAGTAAATGGTTACAGGTTTTCAACATTCTTCAAAATATCTTATATTTTGTTCAAAAAAATCTAACTGGTTTGGATCAAGTGAAGAGTGAGTAAAAGATGACAGAATTTAAATTCTGGGGAGAACTATTCCTTTAAGGGCTGCAAGGGTCATTCTAAACTTTAAAAAAATGCATGTTCAATAAACAAATACACAAAGACAAGTAAAAAGTAAAAAGTAAACTCTTACAGTCCTACCTAACAGCATTATTATGCAAATTCTACACACTTGAACAATGAATCATGAGGAGAACAAATTCAGCAAACTGTGAGTATCTGATGTGTTTTTAAACATATTTATCACAACAACATGTAAAAACTTCATTACGAGACAAATCCCCCACTGACTGTCTTTTGTATAGGAACTGATTAAATTGCACTGTATTTTTCATATTCTGAGAGCTTTTGTTGCAGATGTGAACAAAGACAGATGGAAAAGCAATGTGCAAATATCTAATATTCACGCAGACGAGTCAGATATTCAGCTTTTGTTTCTTTTTTTTATGTAACTTATTGAACCTTAAACTGTTTTTTGTTTTGCAAAAAGCCCTGTAAACACAAATCACATAACATGTTCACATTGTAATCTCACTGTAATCTCTAGATCTTGAGGGGGAAAACACGTTTTCATTAGTAAATAAGAATAAATATAGAGAAAAATATATTTTGTTTAAAACTCTATTAGACTTTAGCATTTAACTTGTATAATTTTTACCAAGACTGCAATAAAAATATAACAGTCGCTTCTGTTTCATTCTCCAATCAAATTAAAGCTGAGGCGGGGTTTCCATTTAGGTGCCTGCAGTGTTTGTGTTGTCAGAACAACCACAAAGACTTTTGAAGATAGAGGAGAGACTAGTGGTTGCTGTTTTGAGATATCCACAGCTCTATGACTTCACAAATCTTGAATATCACAATATTAATAAATATTAAAATTATATTAATATCAACAGCAACACTCTCGCACAATACCTAGCTGATCCAGTCGTTGCCTAGCAACATAAAAAAGCGCATTGCGCTTCTTTTTTTTTCTTGTCAACAAAAAAGGCAGTGAGGTGCGCCTTACGTTTTTGGAACATAAATGTGCGTTCGGTGTGATCGGCCCCTATGGCAAGTCATTTCACTCGGCGGCCATCTTTAAAATGCCTCTTGGGCGGTATGCTCGGGCATTCTGTCTGAATGGGGAAACATCAAATTCTTCAACACTGTTAGCCAAGCATTACAATTACATTACATATTTGGAATCACCAATAAAATTAAACACCAACTGTCTCATAAGTTTAATTTCTAAACATTTGAATCAAACAAAATCTGCATATTTTCAGGTCAATAGAGGGCGCTGGGGCGCCGCTCCCTTCAAGTTAGACCCCTTTAATATGTTAATATTTCTTATCAGAAATATTAACAAAATAAATTGATTTAATTATATCATTCTAACATTTATTGTAGTCATACTAACATTTATTGAAAAAAATTTATGAACAATATTTTTTCATATGTGTGTGGGGCGGCGGACTAATGAGTGTCTATGTAGGTACACGTACTTTTGCAAGGCACGAGATATAACGATAAGCTCTAATTGGCTGGTTTTAAATTGTCCTTGGGGTGCATCGCTCTGCGTCCCGAACCTTCCCATTTTTATTGTTAGAACGAATCATATTTGTTTTTTATATGATTGGCCTTATGTGATTGGACCATTCTCACTTAGACCGTTCAGCAGCAGCTCATTAGTTAACTGTGCCGACTTTTAATCAATTGAAAGCAAGTGCAATTTCTCGAGATGAAGGAAAATTTTGTTGTATCTTTGCAAAGATATTCGTTCACAAGGCGTTTGGATGAAGAAAAAAAAAAAGAATCAAGGAGCTTGGACCAGATCGACCGTCCTTGCATGTCACCAGACGTGAAGTGATCGCGAGCGCACGTACACTCTGGGCTTTTCCAGCACTTGTTATGACAAACGGAGTTGGCTGGCAGGTTGCGATGCAAGTGACGCCTTTTACTGTTTTCCGTGTTTGCTGTTTCAAACAGCATGACGCAAGAGAGGCTGAATGCATTGGCCATGCTGTCAATAGAGAAGAGACTGGTGACTGAGATGACTGACTTTAACCAAAACGTCACTGAGAAATTTGCAACCCAGAAAGAAAGGAGAGCAAAATTTATTTTAAAGTAGTGCTACTGGCCAGTGATTAGGCAACATTTATGTGTGTGTGTGTGTGTGTGTGTGTGTGTGTGTGTGTGTGTGTGTGTGTGTGTGTGTGTGTGTGTGTGTGTGTGTGTGTGTGTGTGTGTGTGTGTGTGTGTGTTTGTGTGTGTGTGTGTGTGTGTGTGTGTTTACTGATTATCTTGATTACTTCATTACTGATAATAAACCCAAACTGAACTAAAATGAACTGATTTGTGATGCATTTATTGTATGCTTTAGTCATATTTTAGTTTTTTGATACATCACCTGAAAAATGGCTTTTATACTCTTACTTTACCAAGAGTTATTTTTTTTTCTGGTGTTTAATTCACAACTTGGTCTTGATGGCAAATCTTCTCCAGAAATGGCAGCAACTCTTTGTTTACAAGTTTGTGGGTGTTGGAGTAGTTGCTGTCATGTGATGTCCATTTGACAGGACTGTACAAAATCAAAAAATGTTTGTTTTCAAGTGTAGTAGGATCATTTTAAAGTATAGATTTTAAGCTTTATGTGGATATATATCTTATGTCTGTGAAGCAATTATTCGCTGAGATTCCGGTGTGTTTGTTGACCACCAAACTGTCATAAAAACACAACTGTGGTTCAAGCTTCTCCCTGGAGAAACTTCAATGTATAGTGATCTATGATTGGCTCCTGTACTAGTAGGCAGGGCTTCATTCACCATATTGACTGTTACACATTTCCCCATTCAAAACAATACAAGTGACGTGACTTGTGTATTCTATAGTCTGCTGCATAGCAACACCCTAGCAATCACTCTGAAGTCATATGACTGCATAGCATCACATTATCAACCACTATTAACACTGGAAACTGCAGAGCAACACCCTTTAAACCATTACAAACTCTGTGAACTGCATGGCAACACCCTAGCAACCACTCTGAACACCCTAAACTATACACAACACAGTTCAACCACTACTTACTGACAGATAGTCACGCAGACACAGAAATAATCTTGAACTTGATTAAATACACATGTGGTCATATAAATTTTATACCAATTACTTGTCGAAATTCACTTATTGTTCACACTCAAATGTATCAGTCTTTGTCCACTTTCAGGTCTTTTTCCTTTAAAAATTGACCGACCTCTGGCTGCATTTAAATTTGACTAATGCCAACAATTATTCTCCTGATGTAATGAAGGCATTCATGCCAGAAATAAATAACCTACACTAAAAAATAAAACTCAACTCGAGCCTGTTATAATAATTTGTTAAACTCTATTAATCAAAATGGTCCATATATTCAATTGAGGTAAAAGCTTTTACGCCCCCAGTTTGGACGAAGGCCCAATTTATGAGTGCCGTTTAGGAGAGTGAATGGATCAATAACGGCTCTGGACTGGCACTTGGGTTCAATGTACATCAGATCACCAGAGAAAACTATAAACTATAGATGATAAAACGAAAAAACTGTCAAAGAAGTTAAAATACATATGCAGTCATCAAAACTACTGCCACAGATGTAAATTCTTTTTAGATTATCTCTGTATAATACATAATGAATACAAGCATGGTCGCTTTGTTTAAAGCTGATTTGTTCGCTAATTCATCTTCCTTCAGCTTACTCTCTTATTTATCAGGGGTCGCCACAGCAAAATGAACTGCCAAAAATTCCAGCATATGTTTTACATAGCAGATGCACTTTCAGCTGCAACCCAGAACTGGGAAACTCACATACACTCTCACATTCACACACATACACTACGGCCAATTTAGCGCATGTGTTTGGACTGTGGGAGAAAGCAGAGCACCCGCTGAAAACCCACACCAACATGGGAAAAACATGCAAACTCCACACAGAAATGCCAACTGGCCCAGCCGGGACTTGAACCAGATACTTGCTTGCATTGAGGTGACAAAGCTAACCACTGAGCCACTGTGCCACCCCCACACCAAAAATGACTTTTATAAAAATAACAATCAGTAGCTAGTATGCTACAGTTCTACTGTACTTGTGACACACTAAATGTTCAAGTTCTTTAGAGAAAATAGGATTTTGATTAGTTGTAAAGAAAAAAGTTGTTATGCAGATTTCAATTATCCCACTCTTCATAGTAGTTATTCAGCAGTTAGTTGTTATTCACACACATACACTACGGACAATTTTAGCTTACACAATTCACCTATACGCATGTCTGTGGACTTGTGGGGGAAACCGGAGCACCTGGAGGAGAACATGCAAACTCCACACAGAAATGCTAACTGATCCAGCCGAAGCTCAAACCAGCGACAGCACTACTTACTGCGCCACCGCGTCGCATGTATCTAAAATATGCACAGTAATTTGTCCTGGCTAAAGGTCCCAGAACACCAGTTAACTACATATAAACGGGGAGTTAATCTCATATTAAAGCAATGTTATTGTAAAATAAATAAAAATGAAATCAAATAAACAGAAATAGCTGTAAGCAAAAGAAAGCCGGTAAAAAAACATACTGTACTGTAAGTGATAATAAAGGATTAATGTCAGGCCTGTTAATAATCTGTTTAAGGAATAATTAACGAAAGTAGTGACCGCTGCTGTTTATAAAAGGATATTTTTTTTTATCTTGATCTCTTGAAAGCAGCAGGACTGTGGGTGCATGATCATCGGTTATTGTCCAGTATATTTCAAAGAGAACCGATCGCACCAGTTTCCTCTAGGCACGGTTGCTTCGCGCAAGTAAATGAATCACATCAACTGTGCGTGCTAGTAATCATCCTCTCATTCGGTATTCACCTGCTTTCTTTTGCTCACAGAAACAGTTATTTTTGTCAGTCGTGCTGCTTCTCGATTCTAAGATCACATTTGCACAAATATTGGGCCATCCTTATTGTCGAACCCTGCTTTTAAGCCTGCTACAATTTAAAAATTATTTTCAACCAGCCAAAGTGGCTAGTGGGAGTGACTATCTAACCCGCCACAGCTGAAATGTACCCGCATTTGGCGGGTTGGTGGGTGTTAATGTCAAGCTCTGGTTACCAATACAAAAATTAGTGTTGATTCGTATAATTATTCAAAATTTGCAAACTTTGATACAATTTCCTTCATGTTAGGAAGGAAACCTGCCTATTGTAGTAGTTTAGACTTCACTATTTGCAGAAATAGAATCATTATTAAAACTGTAGTTACCATCATAGTTCTTATCCTTCGTATGGTCCAACAAATTTCAAAAAAAAAAAAAAAGATAATAACTACTTGAAAACTGTCATCACATACAGTGAGTGTTTGGGAAACACGTCATGTTTTTCCTCCATTTGTTGGCACTGGTGGAGCTGAAATTACACACATCAGCTTTAAACAGGCAGAGGTGAAAGTATTTTAGCAGCGGAAATAATTTGCACACATCACCTTTAAGCATACAGAAACAGTCCATAAACCAGAGGCAATGATTTATATGGAGCATGCAAAAGTGTTTATTTCTAATGAGGCAGAGAGGATAGACTGCAAGCTGAAGATGAAAGATGGAACCTACGGAGTGATGTGTGTTTGTCCAGGTGGGCTTTAGGTAGGAGAGTGGGATAGGGACACAGCTCATTAATTGGGGAATGGGACTCTTGGCGATGAGGCTAAGGACATCTGTTCCCCTGACAGGACGTCTGCAGCCAATTCTGCCACACATTGCTTAAGGAAATGTTGTGCTTCACATCAGGAAATGAAATGGATCAAATCTCTTGAGATGCTTATGTTAAAATGAGCCAGAAACTTGATAAACAACCTGTCACAGGTTTTAAATAATTGTTTTTAAAAAGGTTTTAATTAAAGTCACCTAAGCTTGCCAAAGGCTGCATTTATTTGATCAAAAATACAGTATAATAAAAATGTAATGTTGTGAAATTTTGTTACAAATTAAAGCACAGTTTTCCATTGTAAAGGTGCAGTATGTAAGTATGACACCCAGTGGTTGAACTAGGTATTGCATTCCTGGATCAAAACAAACACAAGCGCAGGTTGCCAGATTAAGGATTAACAGGAGCGAGTCTGACGATTGAGCCTAACGGCTGATTTAAATCATGTTCTAAATAAAAGCAACGGCATGTGATAGATGGAATATTCTTCATATTAAAACGAGTTTTTGCTCTAAATGAGCTTTTGTTTTTGTTTCTATTTATTGCTGAACAACATAAAACTGACAATGATCACCTCAGGTACACCTCATGTGCTTTATTCAGTGTTAAATGCTAACAATGTGAGTTTGAATGACATTTTACATGACATTTATTACCATATACTGAAAGCAGCAGCAGGTAGTTCACCATAGATCTTCAAAATAAAATAAACCGTTTGAAATTGAACTTTAGAACTGTGACTCAAAACCAACACATATGAGTGATTCAGCATGTACATTTAATAATGTTAAAGTATTAACTAGGTTATAAACCTTACCATTTTGTGAGTGCATATTCTGTGCTTCCAAATGGCTGTATTTAAAATTCTATTGTGTTTTGTCTAGTGCAAACAGCCAAATTGCAAACAATTACTTTAAACAAATTACTTCTAAATGAATAGGGCATAGGGGGGATAACTGGGAATAGAACACAGCCAGGAACTATGATTCTAACTACAGCTCCAGAGGTTTGCGACACATTTTGCGAATTTTCATTGGAACGACGGATTTGGAAACTCCAAATCAACAAACTATGATTGTAACAGTGGAACTTGTTGGCTAACAATGGTTTTCGGAAACGGACCACTGGTCGATGACGTCACTCACTAATTAGGCAAACACGAGAAATTTGCTGGATGGAAAGATGACTGAGAGAGAAGAGTTTATATAGTTTACTGTAGTAAAGGCTAAAGTATACTCTGGCAATTACTATTAGTTCATGATAGTTACTAATGACACTACATCAGTGGTTCCCAACCCGGGGTCGCGACCCCCAATAGGGGTCGCTAATGATTTTCAAGGGGTCGCCAAGAGCACTCATGTTTTTTTTTTTCTTTTTCTTTTTTTTTTTTTTTAATTACTTTCATTTATTAAATAATGCAATTCTGATTATTTGGGGGGAAAATCAACTATAGAAAGACAAGAGATTTCATTAACGTCGAGAATGTTACAGCGTATCGTGAAAGTGGAAACGTAGAACAGAGCTTACATTAGCAAATAAAAAAAATGCACCAAAGAGAAGATATGGCAAAGCACCAGGGAGGAGATAAAAATGAATGTGCTAAAGCAAAGATTTATTTGGATAGTTATCTTGAATTTGGTTTCATTGAAGCAATGGACAAGGTGAGAATTGAGTGTGTCATCTGTGGTGACAGACTAGCAAATTAAAGCATGAAGCCCTGCAAACTAGAGACATCAGAGCACCAGACATCCACATCAGTTGGTAAACCCAAAAACCTATGCATGCATGTGTGCATGTTTCACTTTTTAATAAGTTAAACAGATAAATTTGTATGTGTTATTTGAACATGATGTTAAATCATGTATATATATACACACATACAAAATATATATATACACACAATATAATGCTTATTCCTATAATTATATTCCTTTACTTCCCTTACCTTTACTATGAATTACTGTAGTATTTTAAATGTGTTTTAAATGGTTTTATTAGATTTTTTTTTGTTTTTGCTGTTATATACTATAATTTGTTTCTGTTTGGTACAGCATATTAATTTTAGTAAATAATTAAACTGAACAATTATTTATGCCTCATATGCTTCATTGACAGTTTTATTGATCACAAAGATATGACTGGGATTCAAGTTGCTTTGATTTAAAAATGAAAATGGCAAAAATAGCTTAGATGTAGGGGGGTTATATCCCCTTGTATTCTGTATTTTTACATCCCAATGTTGACAGGTATGTTAATAAATACTATTTTTCATTCTTAGTTCATGTCAGTAAATACATTAACTAACATCAATGAAACCATAGGGCGACGCAGTGGCGCAGTAGGTAGTGCTGTCGCCTCACAGCAAGAAGGTTGCTGGTTCAAGCCTTGGCTGGGTTAGTTGGCATTTCTGTGTGGAGTTTGCATGTTCTCCCTGCGTCTGCGTGGGTTTCCTCCGGGTGCTCCGGTTTCCCCCACAGTCCAAAAAGACATGCAGTACAGGGAAATGGGGTAGGCTAAATTGTCCATAGTGTATGAGTGTGAATGAGTGTTGTGGATGTTTCCCAGAGATGGGTTGCGACTGGAAGGGCATCCGCTGTGTAAAAACGTGCTGGATAAGTTGATGGTTTATTCCGCTGTGGCGACCCCGAAATAATAAAGGGACTAAACCGAAAAGAAAATGAATGAATGAATGAACTAATGAAACCTTACTATAAAATGTGACCAAAGGTTTTTGGAGGATCAAATGACACTGAACAGTGGAGTAATGGCTGCTGAAAATTCAGTAAATCCCATTTAAAAAAAAGGAAACAGTTATTCTAAATTGAAATAATCTCTACTTAACTACTGATTTTAGTCTCGGTAGATATGCGTCTCATCTCAACATGCATTCATCTCAATACGCTTTATCATATTTAATAAACCCCATAAAGATGGCAGATGCTTGCATTTAAA
The DNA here is from genome assembly GCA_903798205.1 of Danio tinwini. Lineage (NCBI taxonomy): Eukaryota > Metazoa > Chordata > Actinopteri > Cypriniformes > Danionidae > Danio > Danio tinwini. The sequence goes on along the minus strand of CAIGQZ010034990.1, from coordinate 15,669,626 downwards.
AACAACATCTTTCATTCATCAAGTCAGCCTTAACTTGACCTAATAAAATGCACCATTTGTGCGAGCAGCGGGTTTTTGTGCGGCTGCCATTACGTCCCCTCCCATAACCCCACTTACATCCAAATTGCTGCAATGGGAGACCTTTTGAGAATAATGGTGAAATGGCTACACAATCATGCTACTAACACTGCTGACCTACAAATAATTGGGAAATGAGTTAGCTGGAGGCCTGCAGGGGTGTGAATGTGTGTGTGTGTTAGCAAGAGAGTTTGTGGTTTGGTTCGTTTCGCTGATCTGAAGCAGCCTGAAGTATTGTGCCTCCCTCATCCAATCACCTTCTGAGGAGCAGGTGCAAGATGGGAAATGGAGAGCTGCCCCCTAACCATATGCCACACACATATCGCCCCCCCCTAAAACTGTCTCCCTGTGATAGGCCAAATGAAAAAGCTCCAGCAGCCACAAATGAAGGGTTCTGGTGTGGCTGGAGTAGAAATGGAGAACAAGAGGCCGTCTGGGCACTGCTGCACCCTACTGAGTCAACTTGGACCCCGAGGCAGTGAGGTCAGTGTGTTTCTATAAGGAGGCAGGGGAGTGTGCAGGGACCATTTGCGCCACAGACAAAGTAACAGGGGCCGAGCGTATCCAACAAGCCCAACCGGCCGGAAATGACACAAAGGCAAACAATTTGGTTTTGCTGGCTGAGTAGCAGTGGCGCGCAGTGAGCTGTGCACCCGGTTTTAATGGAATCACAGAGAGAGCACAAAGAAAGAGAGACAGAAAGAGAGAGAGATTTGAGATTTTACAAAAGACTTTTATTACAATTATTATTATTATTATTATTATTTACATAAATTAATTTGTGGAAAAAAACAACTCTTCATTACAAAACACAGCCCAACATCACAACACCACCCAGCAGGCGCACAATGTCCTAAGACGTTAATATTAGGTTAGACTAGGTCCTGATGGCGTGCCAAAACTCAATGTCCAGCCAGTGTCTTAGTACAACGTTATTTTGATGTCCAGTAACAACGTCAAATGCCTTGGATATTAGGTTGACATTAGGTTGTGTTTGAAAGTGACCAAAATTCAACGTTGAGCCAACATCTTAAACCAACATCATATTGCCATCAAATACTGACATTTATTCTTCAGGGTAGGATTGCACCAGCTGTTTGTAAGTTCTTTCTTAAACTGGAATGTAAAGTCCACACTAGGGGCTTAGTAACTACTAGATAGTTTGTAACTCACTTCGATTGCACCATATGCTCTCAAGGCAAACCGTTGTTAGTAGGTCGTAAGCTCTTCGCAAAGTCAGTCGCATTGGTTGACGTAATATCCAATAAAAAGCATTTAAGTCGTTAAACTGCTTTAGAATTCTGCAATTAATGATTTTATATAAAACTGTCCTATGAAAATTAAATGATAAATTACATTTTTAAAGTACATTACAGTCAGTCACATATCTGCATCGCGAGCCGTGAATGCACGTGAAATAGACATGAAGTTATGAAAACATTAACCTTGATTTTTTTTTATGTCCTACTCATGAAAGAGAAAAGAGCAGTGCGAATAACTCATGAAGAAATTCTCATTTTGTCTCGTTTTTTCTTGTGATGGATACAATTAATACAAAACACTCCTTAAATGTACACTCCGCACTCCGCAATGTAAACTACTCTCGCGGTCCTCTCTTTTCTACTATTATACATGGGGGGAGACTGCCGTAAATATTTAGTTGGAACGTAGCGTTATGTTTCAACTAAGTTAAGTGGTGCAACACAAATATATTTAGTAGTGCGTAAATTGTAACTTAATGTTCTTTTAAGTCATAACTAGGCTATGTTTTAACTTACGCACTACTAATGCAACCGGCCCCAGGTATGGCAATCAAAATCCAACGTCTGATAGATGTGGTAATGTCCCCACAACGTCAAGCTGTAACATCATTAGATGTTGATATTTGGTTGTTTTTAAGGTTGTGTTGGAAAGTGACCAAAATCCAATGTCCGATATTGGACACTGACGTTGGGTTCTGACGTCAACTCGATTTCTATTTTTATCCAAAATGCAGCATCCCACAACGTTGGGGTACAACATCAATTTGACGTCATGTTTATGTTCTGTGCTTGCTGGGCATTCAAAAACAGTAATTGCCTTAATCAATTTATAGTAATTAAAATCAACAACAATTCTAGATTTAATGAAAATCTATACTATAGTTTCCCCATTTCTTTGTCCAATTTAATTTTCCCCAGATTAGATTAGTTTAGAAATACATCGCTAATTTCACTTGACTAATAAGAAAATTTATTAAGTGACATTTGTATTTATGCAATTTATTATACTTAAAATCATAATAAAAACCTGTTTTGTAAACAAAAGACCTATTATTGAAAATAAATCAGTTAAGATATCAAAAGTGGACAAAGTCTCTTACACTCTGTAAAACAATGAAAAATTAAGAGAGAGTAGGGTACATACAGGAATCAGTGAGTAAAATTAAATACCTTTTAAGACCTTTTTTAAGAATCTTTCCATACATTTAAAAACTTATCGGTACTTTAGGTTTCAACTAATAACATTGTCAAACTTTAAACATACAGTATATTTACTAAATATTGGTTGAAAGAAACTATTCCTAAACTAAAACATTATTCATATACTGAATATAAATGCTATTCCAGCAGGTGGCTCCTACAGAACAGCAGGAATAACAGTGTTGCAATGGTTACTGCAGTAAACAATGCAGCGTGTGACGTCAAATCTAACAGGATTGTATTGATTTCATAAACTACACAGCACCCCAATATTGCAGATTAAAATCTGTCAAACTTTACTATACAACTGTACATCATTGTATAATCAAAATGTAATACCTAATAAAACAGCATTTAAGACAGCATTTAAACACCATTGCATTCCAAGCCCCCATCATGCTTTGAGCGGTTGTAGCTAGATCGGATACGATTGCGGCTGCCAGTTAACAAGAAGTATTTATACTATTTAATAAATTTCCCATTTATTGTATTTTATTAACCTCTACCCCCCCTCCCCCCCCCCTGCCACCCCTAAACCCAACCGTCACAGCAATGTAAAAACAGTAGTTGTATCGAGTATAATTTAGGCTATCTATTAAATTATCCAATAACTTGTATTTTTTAACGCCTACCCCCACCCCAACCCTAAACCCAACCGGCACAGTACTCTAAAAATATTCATTATTGTTATACAGTGTCATTAAAAAAATGCTGCTATATTGATCTGCATATCCCACTTCCGTATCCAATCTAGACTTTACCCAGCTGCTAAATAAAATAAAGGCCATTTAAAGTAGATGGGCGATATGTATTTAACAGACAGAAAATTACTGGTGTTTTTTAGAGTATAAACTGACAGTGGATGTAAAGTGAGTGTGTGTTCATTTAGCTATACGATTCATAAATGATTAATTAGGAAATGTGCAATAATGTGTCATTTCACTTTCAATACTTTGCACTACCACAGAAAATAGTTGTAAAGGAGATTTACTGGTGCATTGCTTAAAATGTATGCTCTCATTGATGAAAAAGAAGAAACATCATAATGAAGAGAAGGGTACAGAGCGTATAGAGCATGGGTCTCAAACTCGATTCCTGGAGGTCAGCAGCGCTGCATAGTTTGCATAGTCTGCGGCCCTCCAGAAATTGAGTTTGAGACGACTGGTATAGAAAATCTTTTGGACACTGATACTCATTTGCATACATTTTCAGTGATCAAGCTGAAGAAATCTTAAATGGTCAGTAGGATTACCTTATTATTTTGCCTGGTGCTGGTCCAAACCACTGCAGTGAATCAGTTTGTTTGAAACTCACTATTAATAAATAGTGAATGCAATGACACAACTCACCCAGTAGTGTGAATAATACTTACAATTTGTAGCTAAATAGTGTATTTTTAAAGTCGCCACAAAGTCAACATTCACATTCTTATTTGTTTTTATGTAATACATTCAATTTCTTTTCGGCTCAGTCCCTTTACTAATCAGGGGTCGCCACAGCGGAATGAACTGCCAACTTTTCCAGCATATGTTTTATGCAGTGGATGCCCTTCCAGCTGTAACCCAGCACTAGGTAACATCCATACACTCTCATTTACACACACACTACTATGGACAGTTTAGCTTACACAATTCACCAATACCACATGTCTTTGGACTTGTCTTTGGGGGAAAACAGAGCACCTGGAGGAAATCCACGCGAACATGGGGAGAACATGCAAACTCCACACAGAAATGCCAACTGACCCAGCCGAGGCTCGAACCAGCGACCTTCTTGCTGTGAGGTGATCATGCCACCATGACACCCCTTATGCGTAATTTTGTAGTGATTATTATTGTAATTGATTTACATATGCACTTCAATATTTTGTAAAAAAAATTGTGTGCCCTCATTTATACATACATATGTTATACATACAGTACAGTTAAAGCCAGAACGATTAGTTATACTGTGATTTTTTTTTCTTTTTTTTCTTTTTTCCCCAAATGATTTTTAATAGAGCAAGGTTTTTTTAACAGTATTTCCTTTAAAAAAAAAGGAAATTTTTATTTTTAAGGTCAATATTATTAGCCCCCTTAAGCAATATACTTTTTTTCAATTGGTTATAGAACAAACCATTGTCATAAAATGCCCTAACTTGTCTGATGAACCTAATTTATATTTCTTTGCCTCAAAAAATATTTTTGTTTTATTCAAAACCATTTTAAAAACATTACAAAAATTACTTCAAAAACACCTTTGTGACACAAAACTTTTCAACCGAGGCTTATACTGAAAACGTACTGCTATATACATTTCTGGAGAGTGCCAAATATGTCCGTTTTTCTGCATTTTTTGTTTTTGCGAATGCATTAGATGCCGTTGTGTAAGCTCTTCAGATCTTAAATTTCTCTCACAAGTGCCGTTCGCACCTGCTGTTCTTGCATAAATCCAGGTAAAGTTCTTGCTTGACTGTCAACTGACTGACTGACTGACTGACCAATTGACTTATTGACCACCCTCCTCCTTCCCTAAACCCAACCAATAGTGTTTTCAAAAGCACTGACTGACCCGCCCACCCACTTCCCTAACCCCAACTGACAGTTTTAAAAAGCATGCCAAAAAAAGAAAAGCCCTCGCCTGAATTTTACCACGTTTTTTAGATTTTACTACATTCTCACTCTATTATTTACTTATTTATTAAAATTTTTGGCTTTTGTTTTGTCTTATCTGCTTTCTGGAACCATTCTTTGGTGGACTTGAACTATTAAAGGCGGACTCAACATTCCGCCTTTAATGGTTAAAAATGACCGCAGAGCATCAATGCAGTAAAGCTTTCAGAAAGACAAAGTATTAAGCAAGTGCTTATACACACCGGTAGCTCTTTACATGAACCCTTGAATCAAATAAACACTTGTTTGCAATCACTCAAAATGGCACGTGGGCATGATAAATGGATTTTGTGTATTTTAGACAAGGATACACTTCTCACCAACAAATAATACTGTTCATCTAGCTTGAGCCTGTGGGACCAAGGAGCAGGTTTTGCCAGAGAACCGCAAACCTGAACCTGGATCATCAATCGCATGGTGTAACGGCTTCTGCTGCTGCTTTTAATTTCCCCAGTGCCTCTGAGTCCTGACTCCGTACCGCTGGAAGGAGTTTCACTTTAAAGTGACAAAGGCATTTACTGAGGGAGAAATAATGTCGGTCGATGCCGAACTCTGTGCCAGTCGCTCCACTGGGAAAGGGTCATCTGTTAGTAGGAGGATGCAAAGTTCTGATCTAATGTCATCCATGATTGTATTATCTGCATTTAATTGCAATACCAAAAATCAGTACATGTGCAGAGTTCTTAACTTAGCTTAGCTTTACCAGTTCAGTTTGTCTCCAAATTAAATGCACGTTGTAGATATATTTGTTCAGTCATTTTATCACTGACTGCATAGCAATTAGTGTTGCATTACATTTACTTTGCATTTACTTTTTTTTTTTTTTTACTTTGTCCTGTCTCAGTATTGACTTCTTTTTGTTCTTTGTCTTGTCTCAGTCTAGGAGGATTTAGGATTTTATTTCAAGAGCAGTTAAGACCACACCTGGATGTATATCACTATATTTTTCTGTCAATTTTATTCATCTGATTTATTTGTCATTGTCTTTAATGTGACTGAATCGCTTGTTTCTAATTTGCTTTCTTTGGTTACTGTTGCACCTGGTCATAACTAAATGTCACAAACAATTGTACAATAAACACGAAATTCTAGATATTATTGCAAAAAACAAAAAGGTTTTTTCCTCATATATATTTGAAATCAAAATGATTAGCCATCTTGTGAAAAAAAATTTTATTTCCCAA
>CAIGQZ010034990.1:15591165-15607887 GCA_903798205.1 Danio tinwini | reverse complement strand
TGTTGTCATGCGGTTGCTAGGGTGATCAGATTTGTGCTATCAGTGTTGATGTGCAGTGGCTGGGATGTTATGAGTGAGAGTCAATGTGTTACTATGCTGTTGCTGGGGTGTTCTGAGTGGTTGTGTCAGTGTTGTTATGCAGTTGCTAAGGTGATCTGATTTGTGTTATTAGTGTTGATATGCAGTTGCTGGGGTGTTATGATTGAGAGTCAATGTATTACTATGCTGTTGCTGGGGAGTCGTTGTGTTACAGTGTTGTTATAAGGTTGCTAGGGTGATCAGATTTGTGTTATTAGTGTTGACATGCAGTTACTGGGGTGTTATGAGTGAAAGTCAATGTGTTACACATATATATATATATACATTAGATGTCGCCTATCCTACTGTTGTCTATTAGCTTGTTAATGTGTTGGTGACGTATGTAATACTTTTTCCGGGTCCAAGCCGCCACTCATTTGAATTGATAAAATATTTGTTTATGATCACTTTTTATTCATATCACACATTAAAGTTAATTTTATATAAGGTCATAGTGTACACAACAATCACTGGGCTTGATGCATCCCAAATACCAAAATTTTAACAATTTATAAAAAATTTATCACTTTCTGGCCATCAGATATTAGGCAAGGACATGTATATTGCGATCGTGATTTTCGAAAGTATTACAGCACTTTGTAAACGTTTATTATTAGCATTTGATGAGTCTCCTCATTCAGTTTCATAGACCGATTGGACCCGGAAATCCCTTCACGTGACGTCACACTTAACAAGCGGATTAAAAGGAATGCGTCAATCGAGTAGCCATTTTAGCAAAGGGTAGCGCTCCTTTGAAATGGATGCAGGACCAAGGTAAAGTGGAGGACTGTGGCCATCCAAAGCCAGAGAAATACACATATACACATATATCTATGATCAGGAGTTTTCCCCGGTGGTCCGTATGCAAATATTTTTTTAAATTACGAAATATTATAATTTTACATTACTTTTCTACATTGATGGGTGTGACCGCACGGGCATTCCTGAGGCATCCTCATTCCAAAGAGTGAGTGTTTGTGTGCATGGAAATGCATTACCCTCCTTCCCTGTTTAATTTGATCTAATCCATGTCCTGAAACACACCCCCCCTCCCACTTTCACTTCTCTTTCTGACGGAGGCAGCGATTCGTTTGTGAATGAATTTCCATTATGAACGACTCGTTCACTTAGCTGACAAAATTACAAGTTTCTGGCAGCGCAACGTCTTCTTCTCATATTTCATAACATTGTTTGCTTATTTTATTCAACAAAACATAAGCTTAGAATTTAGTGTGAGTTGGTGCTACTTTTCCTTATGGTCACTGCAGTAAGAGACTGTATTATCATCAATAACATTACTTGTTAAGCACAAAAGTTCATAACATACAAAAACATAAAAAAAAAACAAATTCTTACCTATGAAATGTGATGACTATGTGCTTTGTTTTCTTTGTTTGCTCGTTACTACATCCGTACACAGCGCTTAAGTCCAGCATCTTCACATTGGCACACTGTCTTGACTAGTGCAGTTAAATGACGTTTGTCCTAGGAGCACTGTACCAATGTGGCGGCGCTATTGACGCATGCTTAGGGTCCCTGTGTGATATCCAGTGTATATATCTATGTGTGTTACAATGCTGTTGCTGGGGTGTTCTAAGTGGTTGTGTCACAGTGTTGTTATGCGGTTGCTAGGGTGATCCGATTTGTGTTATTAGTGTTGATATGCAGTTGCTGGCACGTTATGAGTGTGAGTCAATGTGCTCCTATGCTGTTGCTGGGGTGTTCTGAGTGGCTGTGTCACTGTGTTGATATGCAGTTGCTGTGGTGTTATGAGTGAGAGTCAATGTGTTACTATGCTGTTTGCTGGGGTGTTCTGAGTGGTTGTGTAACAGTGTTGTTATGCTGTTGCTTGGGTTTTATGAGAGTTAATGTGTTACCAGGCTGTTGCTGGGATAATCTGATTGGTTGTGTCACAGTGTTGCTATGCTGTTAATGAGGTGATCTGAGTTGTTTTGTGTTGTTATGCAGTTGCTGAAGTGTTCTGATGGGTTATGCCTGTATTGTTACAGTGTGTAGTTACTGGTGTGGCTCCTGAGTGGTTGTTAATTGGTTGTTAATGTGCTGCTATACTGTTGCTGGGATGTTCTGTGCAGTTGGTAATGTGATGCTATGTAGTTACTGGGGTGTTCTGTCTGGTGTCAGTGTATTATCATGCAACTTGCTGGGTTGTTCCGAGTGGTTGTAAGTGTGTTGCTATGCAGTTGCAAGGTTGCCGTTAAGAGATGGTCTTTGCTTTGCTACTTATGCAGTTCTTGAAGTCTTCTGGGTGGTGATGCTGAGTCATTGTCTGTGTATTGCCTTCAGTTAACATAAGAATGTGAGTGGCTGTTAATGCATTACTGTGTTGTTATTGTGGTGTTCTGAATGGTTATCCCTGTGTTATCATGGAGCTTCTGAGGCGTTCTAAGTGGTTGTTAATGCATTAATACGTGGTTCCTGAGGTGTTTTGAATGGCTATCACTGTGTTGTTATGGGGTTTCTGAGTTGTTTTTAGTATTTTTATTTCTTTGCTATACAGTTGCTAAGTTGTTCTAAGTGACGATTATTATGTTGCTATACAGGTTCTAAAGTGTTGTGAGTGGTTGTTAATGCATTGGTATGTACTATCTTACTTTCAAAAACAGCTGGGCACAGTGCAACATGACGGTTTTAAATCCTATGCTCTTGAGATGTATTTTTAAGGTTAACACACCATTTTAAAAACAACAATCAAAAAGGGACAGGCACATGCAGGGCTTACTTTTTGTGCCGGAACAAGCCAGATCCGGAACCTCTGAAATCTGATTTGGCACCTCATTTTACCTATCCCCCTCCTCACACGCACCACCGCTCCACCAGGCCATTCAGTTTTGTCCGCGGCTCCTTAGCCCTCTTCACTTTCATCCATGACACCCCCCTCGCTCTTCACTTTTATCCGCGACCCTACCGCCCACCCCCCCACCTCTTTACTTTCGTTCGCGACACTAACCCCCCCCCCCCTTAGTTTTGTCCTCAACATCACCCACCCCCCTCTTCGCTTTCGTCCGCAACACCTCTCCGTCCTCTGGTAACATGCCAGATCCGTTACCTCGATCTGTTCCGGGACCTTGCAATTTACTAATTAAGCACTGGGCACAAGCACAAATAGGCCTACTTAAATGTGCATGAGTGAGATGACCACTGTAGCCATTCTACTGCGTAGAATCAAATGCAGTATCAAATCAATTATGTTACAGAATAAAGAAAAAAAAATCTAGTCAGTTTCAATATTAAAATAATCACCAATTGAAAGACTAGTCAAACAGATTCTAAAGGCTCGTACACACCGGGATGCTTTTCGTTTGCGTTTATCGTCAGCGTTTTCCAAGTAATTTTTTCCGGATTCAAACCCAAGCAATTTTCACAGGCGTCGAGCAGAAAAGTATGCAAAATCACTCCTTGATATTAGATGGCGCTACTCAACTTTAAGCTCCTGACACCCGCTTGTAACACAAGAAGATAAAGTTGACACACTTGTTGTTATGGATGGTTCTAGCAGCAGCTTCAGCTCTAGCGATGAAAAAATGATTATTGTTCACCAGTGCAATAAGCAGCTGCACGTTCATCACGCCTCTGGGCATCTTCTTCAATGTGCGCTCGCATTGACAGTGTTGCGCTTGAACGCCTCCAAGTGCTGTTTACTGTAACTTCAGCAGCTCCGTGCATGTGAACAAAAGTACCAATCAGATTAGTGTAGAAGGTTTAAACGTGGCGCGTCAAAACAATAAAATGAGCATGAGGAGTTTTTTAAAAATGACGCTTTTGCGCCTGGCGTTTTGCACGTTGATGTGCACGATCACATTGACGGCCTTTATTTAGTCACGAGGCGTTAAACAACGACGGAAAATGCGAGCAAAAAACGTCTCAGTGTGCACGGGCCTTTAAATCTAAAAACGCTATATTCAGACACCGCTTACAGCTCTAAACAAGATTTAACACATCGCTGTGGCACAAACACTGTCAAAAATATCAGCAAATCCCTTCCCTGACCTTACTACTAATGCAAGTTGATGATCTACAACATATTTATTAAGAAGTCACAGTTAAAATGAATGAATAAGACCAAGTAAATGCTTAGCCGCACACAGGAAACATTGGTAGAGGCATTATACACTGCAAAAAGGAATGCAAAATCAGATGTTACCTTTGAAAGGTCACCCACTTCCAAATAGAAACAGATGATGAAGACATTCCAGGCGACCCACAGCACCAACCAGACTGCATACTGTGAAAAAGACAGAAAGAGGGTGTTTGAAAGGCTTGTTTCAACCCCAGACCCCCAATAACCAAATTCGCATTTCCATTTGCATGATTAATTGACCCGCAAAAGCGTAAGTGGGAGATTGTCTTTGTAATTAATTTTCTGATGTGTGTTCCTTAAAACCTTCTGCCTCCACAAATCTGGAATCTGCCAAAGAAGCAATAGAGGCAGAAGATTCATTTCGCACAGGAAGCAGGAACCCTGCGTGGGAGTTTGTGAGGGTGGCTCGCTCCCCGGTTCACGAGCTAATGCTTATCGAAATAGCGGGATGTGATTATAAAACAATGAAACAGATTCCCCAGGAAAACAGTAACTGGCGCAAGGGGGTGTCTCAGAAAATGAAGCAAATTTTGGCTAAACAAACACAGGTCTCATCCTGTTTCACATCATTTGGGAATTCAGCAAACTGCCATTATGCTAAACGAATTTGTTCAAAAGAAGGATGGATGTAGCGCGTGTTGCTGAATTTACTCATGATCATTAGCAGCTCGTAGCAAGTTTTCACTGATTAAAATGTAAGAACTGTTAGGCAGGCAGTGATCTTTAGATAAAATAACACTAATCTGATCCAATTCAAAGTGAGACAGGTGAGTGCAAATGAAATACTGAGCACAGGGAAATGCAAAATCAATTTGAATTACCTGATGGGACTTGAGCGGAAAAACACGGCCTTTAGCACTTAAAAATGAGCAGTTAGCGACATGCATTTTGAGTAGCTCCCCAAAAGTGGCTCTAATAAACAGATCAATATTGACTTAGCTTTGATAAAAATGAGCATGTGCAAAGACAACGCAACCTCTCCATACAAATGTACTAGCTCTCTCGGTTGTGAAACCATTACAATTAACATAAGATCCTAATGAAAATGCCTTTTTTGGGCTAGGTTTACAAACTGTTTGCGCAAGTGCTAACACTTTTTTTTTTCAGATGAAAATGGTAGTAAATTATTTAAAAAGAATCATGCAATAAGATTTACTAAGGCTTGTGCTACTCAATTTACTGATATTTGCACCATCAAAAATGGTTTGTTGTTTGTAATTGTATGTAATCCAATTATGTAAAAATTCTTAATTCAAGAAGCATTTTCTAGACAAGCAAAAAATAATGTCTTGTTTTAAGAAATTATATTCCTTAATACCAGATGTAGAATACTGCAATACAAATAGATGATGTGGACTTACATTATACCTGTGAAATTACATCAGATTGACCCTAATATTCTAGAGGAATTGCACAAACTGTAAAGATGAAATTGGAACGCTGTTTTACTGTATGTGGGAGTGTGGAGAGCTGCAGTTGTTTTGGAAGGAGGTTGGTGTTGTCTGTGAAATGGCTGGAGAAAATGTTCCTTTGGAACCAAAACATTGTTTATTACATATTTATCTTGAAAATATGTCAGTAAATGCAAACAAAAAGAAACGTAAAGATTTCAGCTTTATACAAGGTAATTGTGTTATAGCTTGTTATGGAAAAATACCCAAAGACCTGTTCTTGCACAATGGATACAAGAAATGTCTGATAATCTTGCGCTTGAAAAATCTACATATTTAATCAAAGGTAAAGCAGAGACTTTTAAAAAAGCGTAGTTAGTCGCTTTATAAATGGATAGATAAAAATTGGATGTTGTTTGGAAAGATGACTGTAATTTAAAATTTGATTCAATTATTTTATTATTATTATTATTATTATTATTATTATTATTATTATTATATGCACACACATTGGTCAATTTAAATGTATTTTATTTTATAATTTATTTTAAACGTCATTTCTGTTTAGCAAATGTTGAGGTGGGAAAGTACATTCTGAAATATTATAAATATTGCTGTTTTGTTTACTGGGTTTTGCAATATAATTAAACTCAATAAAAATAAAGTAAAAAAATAATTATATGCCAAAATTAAGTGAGTTTTTCCTTAAAACAAGCCAAATAATCTGCCAATAGAGTAAGAAAAATAATCTTGTTTTTCCTTCTGAAATTAGATTATTTTGCTTACCCTAATGGCATATTATTTTGATTGTTTAAAGGAATAGCTTAATTTTGACATATTATTTCTTTAAAAAAGATGATATTTTTACAATACTGTAGTTAGTTGACCACTTGCACCTGAAAATTGTTGCCTCTGCTGGTTTATGACTTAATTTTCCATGCTTTAAGTGTGTTTCCATGCTTTAAGTGTGCACTGTATAAAAACATATTTCTTAATCTGTGGTTTAGCACACTGTCAGTAATTTTTGTTTTTTTACAGAATTTTGTGTTCATGCATAAAAATAAGAATGCTTTAGGCTTAACACTTTTAGTATGAAAAAGCTACATGGCAAAAGCAGCTTACTGCATTTCAGCTACTTCTTCATTTTATTAAGAGGGAATATTAAAAAAAACATTTGTACTAGTTTGTTTATCAGCTAATGGGTCATCACAGTTTGGTTTCTACCCAACCAATAGATGAACACACAACAAGGGGAAAAGTAATACAGAGTTTGTGAGCGCTGCCAAGCAATTCAGTCAATAAAACAACGTTGAAAAGCTAAAGAAAAGTTAAATGATTTAACAAAGAAAAGTGCTACCACTTTCCACATCTTAAGTGCAAACATTCTTAGGCATCACTTTTAAGTTTTATATAAGAAGAATTTGTTGTATGCTGCTAAGTCAATATGATCTTCAACAAATCTGGGCATCATTGCAACAATCTATTAAGACTGACCTGGTACGAAATGGCTGATCCAATTGGGTGGAGTCAGTGTAGCTTGTCTTTATTTAAAGATATGCAGTTATATGCACAAGCAACAGTGAGCGCCTCAGGCCAAGGGCAAAGATCAACACATTATGCTTCTCCTCTAACTACAGCGTGGTTGATATTTCTCCTGCCTTCAACACTGCGCAGTATAAGAAGAAGCCTCCTCCACATGTTAAAGCAGGAGGGGGTCTAGACGGAGCAATTGACTTCAATTAATTCTCATAATCCTGCTTGATATCTCTAACACGCATCGGTGGTTGATCCGTAGGGAGGAGGTTACGAACGTGCTTTCGACAAGGGCTGTTTCAGGCCTAACCTTTCCCTCACAAAGTTGTGTGAGCAAGCGGAGCGCACCAGACCGTTGAGACTCAGAGATGGAAGGAATTTTGCCATCTTGAAATCTGACATGTTGTCAGGACATTAGATACAGAAGATGCGGGCATGTAGTGGAACCTCATTTGGCCCTTTGCCAGCCCCTGGAACGTGCCAAGTTGAATTAGAATAAAAATTTATCTGGCCTGACAGCATCCCCAGAACGGATATAAGCAAGAGTAATGTTCAAATGTGAGCAATTTATCTCTGTAGGAGGCTCCCTCTCCATCTCTGTGGCTGGTCACTGCTCTAAGACTGAAAAATTGAGCATTGTTTATTCCAAAGGGAGACACATAACACTAAAAAAGGCAATCTGCTTCATCTTGACTTTGGATCTGAGCAACATTTGAGGCAATGACCCGATCTGTCAGTACATTGATATTTCTCTGTTGTGTTAGCCAGGGTGTTGAATGTCCATTGTACCCAACTGGAGAGAATAGCTCTCACAACAAGAGGTTTGATCTCATCCATGCTGAATGTGGTGAATAGCAACTGTTTCTTCCAAAACACCATAACTTGCTAGATGGACTGGACACAAATATAGATCATGCATAAAACTCACTTTATTCATTGGACACAGAACCTGCCTGATGCACTTTTCCCCCATAGTTCAAGCATATATCAGTAACACAATCAATGAGAACACCAAAAAAATTGAGCAATTGAGTTTCTTAAACAATATTGTTCAAATATATACTGCACATAAACATCCTGACCAATGATCTAACATATTTAAGAGTTCACATTTACCTGATGATTTATAAGTAAAAGCGTGTTTGGCATGCTGTCCCTGGATAGAGCCCTGAGCTCAGAAGATCCTTGAGCCTGGGGCTCCCTCCTGTATATCGTGATAAATAGGAGTCTGAGCTCAGGTAGGTCTCGAGAGCTCCCCTGTATTTAGCCAAGAAAGAGGAGAGGGAATTGGGGAGGATGGGGGATTCTTCAAGATGAAAATGACTAAGTTAAGGAAATCCAGCTATTTATGTGTGTTTGAATTCATCTGATTGATATATCATGTGATTGCTAATGCAGGACCAGCCGTGGTCAATCATTAGCACGTGATCCTCTCGAAATTAGTTTATAAATAAACGTCACTTAAATTTAGAGCTCTTAGTTGGGACTATCAAGACCAGCTAAAACCAATCTGGGTCTGGCTGGGAGGCCATCTTAGGGTGTACTCACACTTGGCACGGTTGCCTTGAACACGATTGTGCCCCCTCCCATTTCACCCGATGGCCCGCACTGTATTTTACCTTTCGAGCCCAAGCAAGCTTACATCATCAATGATGCATGCGACTGTTCAATTAGGAAGAAAAGTGTCCTCGCTCAGTACCATGGAGATTGCTTTAGTTACAGTATATGGTTTTGTATTATTTTTAACTGTTTTGGGATGGAGTGACACCCAGTCATTTTTTTTGTTGTTGAACAGATCTAGTGCTTTTGATGCTTATAAATTTTCAGAAAAGTCATCATGTTGCACGTATAGGTGGTTTGTTGAAGGTGGCAGCAGCTGACGTGCAGCGAGGGGTTTGTATCGTTGAGAACTTTGACAGGTTGCATTCATTGAAAAGAATAATTAATTAATCCATATGAAATAGTCCCTTAAAAGTGACGTTGCTTCTTCAGTTTCATGCTAAGGCACTCACACTACAACCGAATGAACCGGGCCAGGGTAGACCAACTGAACTGTGCCTGGGCGCAGCACGGAGCACTCACACTTGTCAAATGAACCAGGAAATGGGGAAATAGAAATGGGGGTCAAACATGACCGGGGATGGTTTAGAGAGCCTAGTGTGAGTACAGGCTTAAAATAGTGAAGGGGCCATTCACACAACACATCTTTTGCGAGAGTTGAAGTTCATTACTTCAAATAGAGAACTTTTCAGAATGCCACTATCACACAGTGTCATTTGACAAAAAGCAACCAATCAGATTAACACTATACATTTCAGTACTGATGGCTGACTAATCAGAATAGACAAATGCCGAACACACAAACATTGTGATGCTTTTTAATTTTCTTAATAAATAAAACTTGTATCAGAGCTGCAGCAAGGTAATGTCAGTGGTGGAAGTGCATTGAAGTTGGTAAAGGAATTTTCCACTTGGTTTTAGATGAGATATGCTGAATAATTATTTTAGACTTTTTTTTTCATAAAAGTTCATGTTTTGAAAATGAAGTTAACCAAATTAAAAATAAACATTTTAATTGTAACAATTTGGACAAAAACATCAATCATGCTCAAAATACCAAACTTTAAACTAGCCTAGTTAGCTTTATTTGTAACAAATTATTTTTGAAACAAAGTAAAGAGACAAGCCTGTCCATGTGATGTAAAGCTTCTGCACAACAACATTCACATCCATTAAGTATGTATTTGTTGTGGAATTTCAAACCAAGGAGATTCCACTGTGGGTGAATCTAGCCAGGACTGAAATCAAACTGTCAAAATGTCTCAATGCTCATTGCGTTTGCAAAATGTTAGGCCAAAAAGTCAGATTACCATGTAAAAAAATGTGCTGCTTTACTGTTATGCTACCTGGCTCGGACTCAGAGTAAGACAGTGTTATGACACAGGTGGTATTAATATAACAAAATGACAGCATAACATGCAGGGGGAAAGAGAAAATATAACACAAACTGAATATGAAAGCATTTGGAAACTCACCCCGGTCACATATCGCGGTCTAAACTGTACCGTCCCAAAAAGGCCTAGAATCACTGTGATGATGTGGATGAAGTTTGTAAGGATCGGAGCCCACTGGTATCCGAGGAAATCAAATATCTGTCGCTCCAAGATGCTGATCTAGAAGTGAAACAGGAAGGGAAAAAAAGGAGCAGAACATTAACCCATGAGAATATATATGCTTTATATTACTTTCACGCATTTGCCAGAAGCTTTTATCCAAAGTGACTTCCATTACATTCAAGGTACGCATTTGCTTTGCTTAGGAATCAAACATGTGACCTTGCTGTTGCTTGCACCACGCTCTACTATTTGAGCTACAGCATAAAGATGCGTGAAGATTTCCATTTTAAAGCAGCTTCAGGGGTCGCTTCATGACAGCACTCTGCTATCAGCTGGAAGGCAGGGTGAGACGACGGGCCGCAGGGCTACAAGTGAAAGCACAAGCGTCTACAGTCTACATGCAGCCAGAGGAAAACCCCTGTCACACAGGCGATTAATTAGTACCGAGACGTGCCGCTCTCAGAGTCAAACCCCCAGCAATCCACAAAAAACAGAAATGACTAGGAAATTAAAGCTGGCAAGTCCAGCCTCGCAGCTCCGCGTGCTCCAATCTCAGCCACTGATTGGACATGACACTGATGTCAATACCACAAGCTATGGCACTTCCAAAAGCAGACCAGCACTGGGTCACGGTTTTATCCCCATGAGACAGCCTCATAAAGCTAATACTAATAGCACCCACATCTCCAGCTGCATTCACCGGCAGGCATTTTACAACCTGAGATGTTCTGGAAAGGAAACCAAAAAAAATAAAAATAATAAGAATTACGTCACTGAATCATGTGCATTGCTACAGGATGTAATGGAAGAGATTAAAGAGCCAAATGTCAGGATGAAGGTTGAAAACGCAGCTGCTAAAAACATGAACGCCATTGTGACCTCAATAGATTCATTTAACAAACATCTACTCAAGTGAACACCAATAGAGGCTTCAGAGAGCTCAATAGCAGCATGAATATCAAATGACTTAGAGCTGAGATGCTATATAAGAGTGTTTGCTATTGAACATTTTTTGCAGCAGCAGCAGGGAGACCTTGTTTGACTCTGTAGTGCACTTAGTATATCAAATCAATCAAATATGTTCCCACACATCGGTGGTAAAAATAATAAATTTAATTAACAAAGATGATTTATTAAGATTTTAATTAAACAATTGGATAAATAATATCAAAATTGAGTCAATAAAAAATATATATATATAGTTTTAGCTTAAACAAGTGGAAAACTTTCAGTAAAAAAATCTGCATATTAATTTCAATCTAGCTTAATATTCATTATTAAAATACATTTACTAATTGTCAGAATTCCACTTCAGTCTTGTTGTTCCAGACACTTGTCCTATCTTGTCTAGTATGTTGTGCTCAGCTTGAGTTTTCTCGAGTTGAGCATTCATATTTCCTGTCACTCGCTACATTTACTTCCACCTATTTTTATGTGCATTTTGGATATGTGCATAAGAAAAACAGTTGATGGAAACACCAAGATGGGCATTAATTTTAAAAATGCGCATAAAAAACATATAAAAAAGGTCATGTAATTTTGTTATAAGAGATCATGTGATGATAAAAATGGGCGTGAATGGACAAACCAGCAGGCAGAGCATATTGTAAAACATCTGAAATGTTGTTTTGGTCATTCTAAAACCCTTAACCATTTCAGTGTTAGTGTTATTATATTATTAATGACCTTCAGAATCAAGAGCGTCTGTGCTCAGCGTTTCACGCCTTCAAACGTCATTGTGCGTTCACTGCTTGTCAGGATTGCCTTCTGAGGTGCAAGTCATTTATTAAATGAAGAAAAGATTTACGCAGCTTTTCTTAATCGCAGCAAATTCTGTTTTTACTGATGATATTTGGCACCAGATAATCAGGAAGTGACGGTTTTGTTCCCTTTGACTCGTTGGATTGAAACGCTGCTTTATTCGCACATCTTTTATGCGATAATCCAGTTTTGCGCAAAAAGTTAATTCGCATTTTTGGATGGAAATATAGCTATTGACTGTCTTTGTCTTTGCATGAGCGCCGCCTTGACCATACTTGGCCGTGCGCGCTCCCGTGTCTAGGTGTGCTAGGGATGCGTGCTCTTGTTCTGGTGTGTGTTGTTTGTTCGCACAGTGTTCGTTCTCAGTGCTCCAGTCTAGTTGGTGCTGGGATCAGAGCATGCGTGTCGCATGTGTGAGTGCACGCTAAATGTTTTCATTGATCGTTTGCTCATGTCTTGTGTTCTGTTTGTGTTGGCGTTGTGTAAGCACTTAGCTTTATGTTTACATTGTGGCCGCATGCTTTAGTGTTTTGTTTTATATAACATGTGGTTAATGAGTTCTCTCATTTGCTGCATTTTCTAGTTCTGTTTTCTCATGAGCACATGGCTTGTCATGTACTCTCCGGTCTATTGTCTAGTCCCACCATTCTTGTTATCCCATTATTAGTTTATTCAGTTCACCTGTTTGTTTGTTAATTCTTTCTCTTTATAGCTCCCTCTTGTCTGCTGTCTTGAGCCAGTCCGTCATATGTCATATCCAGTTGAGTCGTGTCCTGTTTTGCCCAGACCTGATCCTTACCAGCCCTGCCCAGTCAAGTTTGTTTTTTTATTTGTTTGTTATTTTCTTTACACATGCTAAGCTATCAATTCACAACCTTATATAAAAAAAACAATTACCCTTCTGATAGATATGAATAAAATCCTACAGTTTAGCAAAGAAATCTAAAGTGAATTCAGCAACTGCTCTGGTAGATTTAGTGATTCATATTCCAATATCAGAATTATATCTTATTGTATTAAAATATAATTAGTCGTGGCGCTGTACAGGAAACCCTTCATAAGTGAACTCTTCATAACTGAGCAATACTTCATCCTATAAGTCTATCAACACCACACAAAGCTCAGGAGTCTATTAATCTGTGAATCTTGTCCAGATCAGGGCAGTGATTCCCACTTTGTGACCCCTGATCTCCCAGAGGGATGTGTCTTCCTTTGTCTGGGCGTTTCCTTTGAGCTTCTGCTAGCATACATCTGGTGTTTTGCGCCTGCCCTAAACACTTAAGTCTTCCATCATAATGAAAGGTATTATGCTGACAACACCAAGCAACACCAGCGCACTTCACTCGGGTCTCTTGATTAAGGACCGTCACAGCTCTGGGGCGCAGTTGAGATTAGCTTTGTGTCAGAACGAAAATGGTTCCCTTTCCAAATGCCAACCACTCTTTTGTACCACAATGTTATTTCGCCTTCCCATTCAGTTTTCAGTGACAGCTAATAATTCTACTGGATTTGGTGTGTTTTTATGAATCGTGACATGTGATTTCCCCCTGCACTTGCTCTTGTTTACTTTCGCTCTTCTCCATATTTCTTCTATAAAAAAAGAAGGATGAAAAGAGGAAAGTGCTGCCATCTGTTTTCTTAAAGGAATAGTTCACAAATGAAAAAAGTCTGTCATTGTTTACTCGCCCTCAACTCATTCCAAACACACTTTCTGTAAAACAAAAAGAGGTTTGTGAGGAATTACACTGGTTGCTCTTTTCCATCCAATTACTGGAACTAAGGCTTTCAATCTTCTTATAAGCACACAAAGGTGGCATAAAACTCTCACTTCAGTACGATTCATGCATTATTTCAGGTCTTCTGAAGTAATTCATTGTAAAATCTTTCTTTTGATTCTACTTTGATGAGAGAAGTAAAAGTAGAACAATTTCACGAGAGAAGCATTTGTGAACAAATAATTTCTGAGAGTTAAATCTTTCCAAGAAACAGACCAATAGAGTTGGCAAATGATTCACACATGATGATTTGAATTATGAATCAGACTAAACAGGTTTTTAAGTTCAACTCCAGTCACAGCAAATGATTTGAATGAATCAATTATTAATTAAACTCAACTGATTTTAAGTTCATCTCACTGATTCTATTAAGTAACAGAAATGATCTGAATGAGTCGATCATGAATTAGACTAAACAAGTTCTTAAGTTTAACTCACTGACTCCTTCCAGTCACAAAAAATTATCTGACTGAATCGATTATGAATCAGACTAAACAGATTCTTTAGTTCAACTCACTGATTTTATTAAAAAACAGCACATGATTTTCATGATTCAAGATTTTTCAGTTCAACTCACTGATTTTATTAAGTAACAGCAAATGATCTGAATGAGTCGATCATGAATCAAACTAAACAGATTTTTCAGTTCAACTCACTCACTCCATTCAGTGATAGCAAGTGATCTTGAGGAGTCGATCATGAATCAGAAAGAAACATGTTCTTAAGTTCAACTCACTGACTCGTTCCAGTCACACAAATGATCAGACTGAATCAATCATGAATCAGACTAAACATGTTCTTAAGTCTTAACTACTGACTTCCTCCAGTCACAGCAAATGATTTGAATGAATCGAGCATGAATCAAACTAAACAAATTTTAAGTTCAACTCACCTATTTTATTAAATAACTGATCTGAATGAATTGATCCCGGATCAGATTAAACAGTTTCTTAAGTTCAACTCACTGACTTCATTAAGTCACAGGAAATGAATCTGAATGTGTCGATTATGAAACAGACTAAACATGTTTTTTTCTCAATGATGTTAAGCTGCTTTGGCACAATCTACATTGTAAAAAAAAAGCTATTTAGAACTAAGGATGAATTGAATTTGATTTAATTCAATTGACAATTTCAATGATTTACTTATGAACTAGACTAAACAGGATTTTGAATTCCCATACATAACTCTATTCAAATCATTAAGGCGAACAGCATAAAAAAACCTTAGAATATAACAAAATAAAGTGCATTGTAAGATTTTAAACATTGAATCGTATTTTTACTCTTTATATTAAGGCCTGACAGCATCAGCCTCTATTTAGGGAAAGAACGGCAGTACCGTTCTTCAAAAATTCACCTTTTGTGCCCCTAGGATAGATCAGAACCAATCAGAATGAATATAAAATGGCATACAATAAAATAATTCTGGCTGGAGAACTCATTCAATGAGTTTTTTTATCCATTGTCTGCCTAAAAAAGCGTAAACATGGCAGGGATCATGATAGTTTTATTCTCAGTTTGTAATATTGTACCTTCATTGTCAAAACTCTTCAGATGATAGCTCAAGTTGGTAGCAGCTACAAGAAAGGAAAAAAAAAAAACGATTGATTGACCCAGACTCAGCAATTCCATTTCTTTTGCAAAGCCTAGTGGAAAAACGACAGCCACAAATGAAATCAACTAATAACCCACAGTGCCACGGTGCTGAAGAGAGCCCATATGCCAGCACAAAATACAATCTGCCCTGCCTGCAAAGAGGTTGCAAAATGCAAATATGGCTAATTATGCTATATTATGTTGTTGGGTGAAGGATGGTGTGTTGACAATGCCTTTAAAACACATCCTAATGGCATTCAATTCACAGCTCTCTTCTGTCAGGCTTTTGTGGACACCTGCGCTTATTGACAGAATTCCCAAAAGAGTGCTAGGATTAACATGCATGTCCGATGGGGGGAAAAGAAGCTTAAGAGGGTTTATGGAGAAGCCTCTGGGCTCTTGTTTGTGGTAGGGGCCAGGATCATCATTATTGTGGTTCTTGGCCCTCCCTTTTTTAAATAAACAGTAACATAAACAGCATTGCATGGCAGCTGTGCTCAGAATAACATATTTATTAAGTCGTTTTGTATAGTAGAGTAATTAAATCCATAAATGTGAGAAGAAAATGCATGAATGTTCAGAATATTTGAAAGCAGAAGGGTCTTAAAAGAAGAAAAAGTTCAAAACCACTGACTTAACAACAAAGATACACACTGAGAATTCGAACAGAAAGCAAACATTCAGTGCCTTTTGGATAGTGTGCAGACCTAAACACGCAAGTATGCATCTATTAAATAAATAAATAAAATCTTAGACTTCTCTTAGACTCACTGAATGAGGCAATGTACTGTACACTATTACTTAAAGGTCTGGGCTCAGTAGAAGTTTTATTAAAAAGTCTTTCATGCTCACCAAAGCTGAATTTAATTTATGCTAAACACAGAAGAAAAAAAAAACAAAGTTCACCCAAAAATGAAAATTTCCTCACTATTTACTCACCCTCAAGTGGTTCCAAACCTCAGTGAGTTTCTTTACTCTGTTGAACACAAAAGAAGACATTTAGAAGAAAGCTGCAAACCTGCAACCACTGACTTCCATGGTAGGAAAAACAAATTCTATGGAAGTAAATGGTTAGAGATTTAAAGCTTTCTTCAACATATCTTTTTTTTGTGTTCAACAGAATAAAGAAAGTCATTAAGGATTAAAACTAAAGGGTGAGTAAATGAGTTCATTTTGGTGTAAACTATCCCTTTAACGTTGTAAAATATTAATATAACTTCAAATCATTGTTTCCTATTTTAATATATTGCAAATGTAATTTTGTTATGTGATTTAAAGCTGGATATGTCACAATCTTTCATTAATCATTCTAATATGCTTGCTTAGTGCTCAGGGAATATATATATATATATATATATATATATATATATA
>CAIGQZ010034990.1:15539691-15562736 GCA_903798205.1 Danio tinwini | reverse complement strand
ATAGCTCTTTTGTGTATTGCAATTTTAATAAAACAACAATATAAGTGTAATGCGTCTGGCAACAGAGATGGGGATCCAAACGCTGTTCATATGCAGGCACAGCAACATAAACAGTAAACAAAAAAGAGTCAAAAACACAGCAGGTAAGACAAGGAAAGTGCATTGACATGCTCGCTTACAGCTAACTGGACTCAGCAAAGTGTGTGTGAAAGTCAGGTGTATTTATAGTCCAGGCAATCAGTCATTACAAGCTTCAGCTGTGTGTTTGTAATTAGTGGTGATCTGGAACGGGTGTGTGTGAGGTGTATGATGGGATACAGTATGTAGTCTAGTTCTGTGGCAGATGTGTAGTTCAAATGACAGTGAGTGTTCTCCAGCCATCTGCAAGGGCTGGATCGCTGGTAATCATGACAGAAGAAGCAAATACACACCAAGGTTATAATAGTTGTAGATGTTTCATTAGTTTTAATTTCGTTTAGACTTTTTGTTTTCAAATTCAGTTAGTTTTAATTAGCTTTTAGAGGTAGTTTTACTAGTTTTTATTACTTTCTATATTTTGCTATATTGCTTAGTTTTAGTTTAGTTTTTATTAGCTTCAGTGTTAGTTTTTTTTTTTTTTTTGAAAATAAGGATATTTGTTAGGTGCAAGATTCAAAATCATCAGAATTAATATTGTGTAATAGATATTCAACCAAAGAAACATGTACTCAGAAGACACATTTAAAACTTAAGTTTCGCCAGTTCCTCTCATTTAAACCTTCGGTTTACCCGTGCTGCAGTTGTTCCAAGTTTGCTTTAGTCACAGCAGGCTGTCATGTACTGTTTGTGTTCAGTTTACCTGCTAAATCACACATGTGCAGTATTATCAGCTCACCACTTCTTAAATCTGATCTCTGTGTACTGTTCTAATAACTGAATAACTCAGGAAATTGGTTTATTTCAAGTCAGAGGAAGGCACGTTAAAAAGGAAGTAGTTTGTGGATAAGTGCTTACTGGAGATTTCAAATGATTCAGTTCGATTTGTTGAACTAGTTCAACCGGTTCACTTAGAAGATCTGCTTAAAAAAAGAATGATTCGTTCGCGATCAGGATCACTAATACGGAAATAAAACCCATTATTGGACATAAATGTGTTAAATTAATACTTTTAAAATCTCAGCTCAAATCTTATTTAATGCTGTCACTTTACTGCTGCCATGTCCACTCGTTGTTTCTGTCAGAGCAACAGCAAGGATGACTGGAGGAGAATGGGCTTGATCTGGCCAATGCAATAAGGATTATAGACTCTGAGGTGCTGTATGGGTCAAACACCTGGCAGCCCGAAGTAAATAGATTTACTTCAACAAGGCATACAGTATGTACTAAACACATTTACAAAGACAAAAATGAAACAAAACGAAAACGAGTTTTTTGCTATAATTTTAGTTAGTTTCAGTTAGTTTTGTATGTACACAATATAGTTTCAGTTAGTTCTAGTTAACTCTCTAAAAACTCTCATTTTTATTTTTATTTTAATATTATTATTATATTTAGGAAGATCAGGGTTTTATAGATATGCAAGTTTTATTTCAACAAAGTTATTAAATATATTTTTTTAAATGGTTAAAATTACCTCCTTTTTAGTTCTAGTCTTAAAAACACATCTGAATTAATGAGATCAATAGGATGCATTTAGAAAACAGATTTTTCACTTCATGTCTATACTTTAATCTAAATCTCCCATACAATTTAGTCTGAACTGAGATTGCAAATTGCGAAGCAGCCACTGACTTCCTGTCATGAATCACTTGAGAACCTGAATATTGAATACTGAAGACTTTCCACACCTATATTCGAGAGGCTCATTAATACAGTCCGCTGAAGAACAGCTTCTTGTTTGCCACCCAGAGGTTTTTAAGGGACCAAGTGGCGAATGTTAATTTCCTTTAGCATGGATAGCTCTAGGGCTGGGAGGAGGAGAGCAACCGAACAAAATTCATCAAGATACAGCCGTGTTAATGATGATCATCTATTTTAATATTCGTTTGCATTTAAATGAGGCTGGCGAAAGAGCTGTTGCCCGAGGGCCAGAAAGATGATGGAGACTGATACAGGAATAAACCCAGCAGTGAACTCAAATGTCAACTGAGCAGGATGGAAGCTGCCAGCATGTGGAGAAGGCCCACTGTGAGAGCTGCCACAATGGCTTTACTAATAAATATGTAAAATATGAACTAGTCAGACTACAGTTGGAACTCTGGAGATGGCATGGAAATTCAATCTAAATGTCAGATATCTTTCAGGTTCTTGGGTACGACCACAGAAACCATATTAAAAATAGATCCCTGACATAAAACCCACTGCAGGAGACGCTATACAAGTGACACAAATGCATTAAGTGATTCAATCGTCCCTGTGACAGCCAACTCTGTCTCTAAAAAAGTAACCGTAAGTTGACTTCAGACCTCTAATTGGCTGGCCCTAAACTGTCATCTTTATTTTGAAGCTTCGTAATTGCTTGATGCTTTATTTATTTCACTTCTCGCCGGGTGTGTTCAGGAAAAGTGCCACTTCTCATTTAAGTGATTCTGTCAGAGACATGCTGGTAAACACCAAGTTTCGGTGACTGACAGTTTCTTTACGCTTGCGCCAGTTCCTTTAAAGCCCCCGAAAAGCACTGCTTCCACAAAGAGCCAGAATCCGCTTTGGATTTAATGGGAAATATTGCAGGTCAGAGAGAGCTGTTTTGAGGGCTTTAGAGAGCCAAAAGTCAGAGAGTAACAAACAGCGAACCCTGTTTGAGCTTTACGCCTTCATCCGCTTTTCTGAAAAACATAATGCCAGAGTCAAATGTTCATCACAAAAAAAAGTTATCTGAAGAAATGATCATACCTGTCAACCCTCCTGTTTTTCCCGGGATTCTCAAGTATTTTACAATTGTATTCCACTATCATCCCATAAAGGTACTTCCTCGTATTTTTCCAGTATTTTCAATCGTTCTATGAAGGATAGCAATAAACATTAAATAACCGATCCTGCCTATACGCAACACATACCGCCGAACCACCAGGAGATGCCCCTTGCTCTTAAATGTGAATCTGTTCTTTGATTTAATTTTATTAAGGCAAGAAAACACTTTGAAATAAATATAAAAACGGTGGGATTTTATTTTCATTGCAGGTGCCGTTGCCCCTATACTATGCTTGTCCTCAAAACAGTCAGTTCAGGTAGTGGTGCGTGACTGTCAGCTGACACGATCCATAGTGATAAATAGACGCTGTTTCCAGTGTCGCCACATTGGGTGGTTTCTCGCCCAATTGGGCGGTTTTGAATTTGATTTTGCAGGTAAAAAATGCATTTTTAAATCTTATCTGACGTAAATTTTATCTGCAACTTATTTAACAAAACATAACTGCGCTCCTACTCCATTCAGTTAGTAGTGACCAGTGCGTAGCGCGAACAGTGTGGGCCCACCTGCAGGAGGAGGTAAAGCAAAGCTGTATCAAAATCTGACTCCCTGAGGTCATTAAAGTGTAGGGGTGTAACCCCGGTGTCCTGGCCAAAGTCCCTCAATCGGCCCTTACTGTCATCCAGCTAAATGCTGCACACTGGTGGTGGTGTGGGGAGACAACAACACCCTCCCCTTTCTTTCATTATAGATCTGTGCATTTTCAACACAAACAATCTAAATGAGAGCTTTATTTGCTGCTCTTTAATCAGAATGTTTAAATTATACAGTGAAAAAAAGGTAAATGAGATTTGATAACTTGATTCAATTTCTTATATAATAGCTATTAATTAGTTTGCAAATTTTACAATGTATTTCTAATGTATACTCTTTATTCTATCCTTTGTAAATAATGATAAAACATATTACTGATCATTTAATTTACAATGAAAAAGCTCCAGATGAACATATTTAGTAGTTTGGAGATTTTATTTTGGGTTGGGGGGATCCCTTATTTTCACATCCCAATGTTGACAGGAATGGAAATAATACACTTCTCAAAGTGCTCTCCAATATTTTGTTATCTAATACAATAGCGTTCATACATTTTTAAGTGTGGCTTAAGTGTTCGACTGTATCTGAGCTCACTTTCCCTGTTTGCAGAGAAAGAAATATTTGCCAATCTCTTAAAATAAACTATTGATTTTGAATATGTGAGGCCAAACTCGAGATCAGTGTAAACATTAGACACATATGCAAGACACACGTACACACACACCGTCTGGGTTTTTGAGGCATTGCAATCCCAATAACAAAGGCAATAAAAGCATTTACGCTGTGCTTATGTAAAAAAAAAATAAAGCTGTGTTTTTGAGAATTATGTGCAAATATGTGTTTGCTGATTAACAGGCTGTGGAGTAGGAGGAGAGATAAAATATTTAGCTAATAATAAACACACACCACTGCAGTGCTGGCTGACTCATCCGCCACATACAGCACAGTGTTTTTATCACCGAATAAACAGCAAATTCCTCACTTCTGTTGGTCAACAATAACAAAAGAGACTTTTACTGCTTAATGAGGATAATTAAATATTAGTGGAGTCTACTGAAACAACTTAACACACTAATGCTCTCATGCTGGAAGTGCCATATTTCCCTTAAAGAGTTCAGCCAACAATGAAAATGTACTCACTATTTACTCTGGGGCTGCACAATATATCGTTTGAGCATTGTTATCGCAATGTGTGCATCCGTAATAGTCACATCGAAAGATATGCAATGTTGAGTTGGAATTATAAATGGCCAGAAACCACAGGTCAAAACACACCAGATTTGTGGAGACACTGCAGAATTGAACCAAAATAAAGTACAAGTTTATCATCTGCATGTGTTTTTAAGGCCTGTGACTATTTTAGCATTTTAAGAAGTTTAAAACATTGTAGTAGTGCATAAAAGTTTAATAAAGATTCATTTTATTGAATTATTTATATGATAATGACATTATATTTGCTCCATTGTGTTTATTTATGACTGTAGTTAGTTTTTATATCTATATAATAAATTATATAGAAATATATTTACATATCACTCCTATACAAAATCATCCCAATCAATCTAAAGTAATGATTTTGCAAGTAGTAAAACTGGTGATAATGTATTTATATCGCAATACACAATAACCAGCCACTTTAATAGGTACACCTGTCCAACTGCTCGTTAACGCAAATTTCTAATCAGCCAGTCACATGGCACCAACTCAATGCATTTAGGCATGTAGACATGGTCAAGATGATCTGCTGCAGTTCAAACCGAGCATCTGAATGGGGATGAAAGGTGACTTTGAACGTGGCATAGTTGTTGGTGCTAGACCGGCTGGTCTGAGTATTTCAGAAATTGCTGATGTATTGGGATTTTGACGCACAACCATCTCTAGGGTCCAAAAAAATATATATATACAGTAAGCAGCAATTCCGTGGTCGCAAATGCCTTGTTGATGCCAGAGGTCAGAGGAGAATTGCCAGACTAGTTTGAGCTAATATAACGCAACAGTTACTCAAATAACCACTCGTTACAATCGAGGTATGCAAAAGAGCATCTCTGAACACACAACACGTCCAACCTTGAAGCGGATGGGCTACAGCAGCAGAAGACCACAACGGATGTCACTCCTGTCAATCAATGGTTCAGGCTGCTGCTGGTGGTGTAATGGTGTGGGGGATATTTTCTTGGTACACTTTGGGCCCATTAGTACCAATTGAGCATTGTGTCAATGCCACAGCCACCCTGAGTATTGTCAGTCTACTCGAATATTGATGCTGACCATGTCCATCCCTTTATGTCCACAATGCACCCATCTTCCAATAACGTGCCATGTCATAACGCGTGAATCATCTCAGACTGGTTTCTTAAACATGACAAGGAGTTCATTGTACTCAAATGGCCTCCACAGTCACCAGATCTCCATCCAACAGAGAACCTTTGGGATGTGGTGGAACGATTTGCCTCATGGATGTGCAGCTTTCAAATCTGCAGCAACTATGTGATGCTATCATGTCAATACCCCAAAATCTCTGAGGAATATTTCCAGTACCTTGTTGAATCTATACCATCAAGGATTAAGGCAGATCTGAAGGCAAAAGGGGGTCCAACACAGTACTAGTAAGGTGTACCTAATAAAGTGGCCGGTGAGTTATTGCAGAGGAAAAAATGGATTGCAGAGGAAAAAAAATATTGCAAATGTCAATTTTTTCCAATATCTTGCAGCTCTAATTAACTCACTTTCAAAAGGTTTTTTAACCTTTGTGAGTTTCTTTATTCTGTGGAATAAAAAAAAAATGACTATAGCAGGAAAAAACAAATATGTAAGTCAATGGTTACAGGTTATTAGCTTTTGTCAAAATACCTTTTTTTGTGTTGACTGTAAAAGTCGAAAGAATTTCAAACAGGTTTGAAACAAGTGAAGGATGAGTAAACAATGTTTTGGGTGAACTATGCCTTTAAACATTAATGTAAATGTGACAAAGTATTTTTATTTAATTAAAACCACACAATTTTAATTTAGATTTTAGTATCATTTAGTTATGCAGGCATAAAGAATGAACCATTTGATGACATATTAGAAGATATGTACATATTGTCATTTTAAATCTTCATAATTTGCTACTATCCTTCAAACCTCTTGGATTTTACACATTCGTCAGCAAGATGTAAATGATCCTATCGATTTTTTAAAGGTGACTACATGCACACACACAGGCACACACACACTAAAAACCAATAAACTGCTTCACTTTAAGCTTCAGAAAAGGATACAACAACATGTGTGGTTCTTCCGGAATCACCAACAGAGCATCATTTGGGTCAAGAAGTTAAGTTCGGCAGGGCGAACGATGTGAATATTTATCAGACTCTGCCATACTTATGTAAATCTGCTGTGAAAGTCAGGCATGTTCAACAGCCAGGCTATGACTAAGGTCACGTTTCCACAAGCCCACATGCTCTCGGATGACAGGCACCCTCTGGGGAAAAACATGTGCTGATGGAGATTCAGCAGAGATGGGGGGCAAACCATCCTCTCTCTCACACACACACACACACATGAAACACCTCTTATACAACCATCACTTCTTAGATAGGATTGCAACTGTTTCTTCAAGACTGCTAAGAGAGACAAAATGAAAAGCAAGTGGAGACCAATTTTTCTGGAAAAAAGAGACAATATTAGAAGTGTCGTTTCCCTTTCCATGTGATCTCAAATGGTGCCCAAGTTGCCAAATATAAAACTATCCGAGCTATTCACATTTATTTTAAAACTTTATACACTTACTATATGTCAACACTTGTCGCATTAGTGTCTATTTTATTTTAAAATTGGCAAAGGCATCCATTTATTGCATAAGTCTGTTATTTATTCAATCTTATGGGTTTGGATGCATAAATTCAAGTCGGGAATATGAATGATGAGTCACACTGTTCTCTTAGATTCTCATATAAATGAATGGCAGGCTGAAGAAAAAAAAGTCTTTGTTTTGTGTCATCTCTTTCTTGCAGCATCTGGATGTCAATTGGGCATTTCCTTCCTGTTAGGGAAGTATTTTAGAAGAAAAAGAATTGCTACTGTGCAGCTTTGATCCTGAACACAGGGCGCACAATGGGCAAAGCGTACTGAAGTTTAGGAATCAGTTTCTAACCAAATGGACAATTTAATGCAAAACTACACTTTAAAAGGTTTGAAAAGGTGAACCTAACTGCAGAAAAGTGCTGCTCTTAATGATTTCCCTTCCAGTGCCATTAGTTTTATAAATTGTCATGAATTATTATTTGGTAAATTTGGTGGCCTTTGACAGCATAAATATTTGGATATGCAAATAGAGACAGATAATTTATTTATGCTTTTTTTCCAGAAACTGATAAGAATATATAAGCATTTAGTAAGTGCATCTACTTAAATTAGTTTAATCCACTTCTAGGCATATACAGCAGGGAGAATAAGTATTGAACATGTCATGTTTTTTCCTGGGATTAATATTTCTAATTGAACTGTTGACTGTTGAACCAGATTTTGGTAAAAACCCAAACAATACAAACATAAAATTAAACAAAACAAAAAAATCTGAAAATTAGTTATGTGTAATAACAATGAAATGGCACAAGGAGAAAGTACTGAACTACTGATTCGTATTTAACTTGATTTTCCTTCTCTGAAAGCATTTGAGAGTTTCCTTGGCTGTGTTTTGGATCATTGTCTTGCTGAAATGTCCACCCTGGTTTCATTCTCATAATACTGATATTGTAGATGTTGGTCTGAAGCAGCTAATATTAATTTACAATGATGAAGGGCAGAGGGTTGCTGAAGAACTACTGAGAGATTTCAGCTGCTGTCTGGGCTTTCACTGCCTTTCTAAACCTCCCTTTCTTCATGTGTTCAACTCCTCAATGTGTCAGACTCGTCTGAAAACAATACAATGCTGTTTATTTAATTTGTATCTTTTTCTTTGAGTTTATCTATGCTTGATTGTTTATGATATTTTATCCAGATGCACTCCCCTACATAGGCCCAATCCCAATTTTATTTTTGTGCCCCTACCCCTTCCCCTTGGCCCTTACAACTGAGGGTTAGGAGGAAGGGCTTCAATATTTACCCCTAAGAATTGGGACAGCACTTCAACATCTGCACACATCATCGTACGTCATCGCGATCTCTTGCTTCATGTGAGATCAGACGATCGCAACTGCTGTAGTTATTCCAGTTGTGTTATTTTTTGGTATTTATCTTCAGGAAATCACTGAAGGCATATATTATGTTATCATAATGATCTAATGTGGCAATAAGATCGTAACTGTACTGTGTATTTACACAGTGACCGTATTCATTTATGTAAACAGTCGAAAACAACATTAACAATATAGCAGACACTGTAAAAGGCTCATTCTCAGCCACTAGACTTTTCTGACCGGGTATTCGAGTGTCATCGCGTGTCAGAATGTTGTGGGACTGCTGTACACGAGTTATGATTATGGATTATAGATCGCAAAATTTAGCGTTTTTAAAATTTTTTGCATTTTTTTATGCATGACGGTAAAACACGAACGTGGTTATGAATATATTAAAACATATGTTTGTTTGTCGTAAAAATTTGTAATAATGACAAAAAATACTAATTTGTGGATCTCATTACTTCCGGGTTCAGCAATACTGCCGTTGTGGCAGGTGTATTCTGGGAAACTTCTTACTCCTTCGTTTCAAGTGTGCTCCTGAAAAATCTTTGTTCGAAGGGGTGTATACCCCTTGCCCTTAGCCCTACGCCTTCAAGCTAAAGAGAATTGGGACACCACCACCCCTTGACGTGATTGCGTAAAACAAGGGGTAGGGGTAAGGGGAAGGGTTAAGGCAGGGGTGTCAAACTCAATTCCTGGAGGGCCGCAGCCCTGCAGAGTTTAGTTCCAGCCCTGCTTCAACACACCTATCTCCAGGTATTAAACAAGCCTAAAGCACTCAATTAGTTTGATCAGGTGTGTATAATTAGGGTTGGAACTAAACTGTGCAGGGCTGCGGCCCTCCAGGAATTGAGTTTGACACCCCTGGGTTAAGGGGTAGAATTGGGATTGGGCCTTAATCGTCCCAATCAATCTTAAATAATATTGTAATGAAGTTACGGCCACCTGGCCGCCGGGAAGAAGGAGGCGGAGAACCGACGACGTTTTAAATAAATATTTATTAATAAAAGGGACGGCAGCTCCTCACGGAGACTGCCGTCTAAATCAAAACAAACGGACGGCAGCTCCTCACGGAGACTACCGTCAAACTGAAAGCAAAAGTAAAACAATATGTCTGGGCCCGGTCCTCTCTCTCTGTCCTCTGCCATCGTTCCTCCTCTTATAGTCCAGAGCTCCTTCCGTGGGATTGAAGGCAGGTGCGCGCCACAGGTGTATCTCACCTGGCGCCACAGCACCCGCGAGACCTATATGAGACGGGCAGAGAGAAAAGGAGATGGAGAAAAAAAGGAGGAAAGACAGAGTAGACAGAGAGGGGAGAGAGAAAAAAAAAAATTGGGGTTCGGTTCTCCAGACACGCTGCCACTCGGTCCTCAATCAACTGAGAGAAGTGACGACATGGTGGGAGCCCTGTGGAGGAATCTATCCACCCGTCCGTCTTCTGGTGTCCGGCGGCAGTTCTCCTGGCTGGCTGGCGGCATTTCTGGTCTCCTGCTCCGCTCCCGCTTCGGTGGAGGACGCAGGCTTCGGCGTCATGGCGGATCGCGGCGACTCCCCCGGGCTTTCTGGGATGGCTCCCTTCAGCTCTTTCCCATCCGGTGGGGAGCCCAGCGTCCCCTGCTCCTCCCCATGCTGGGAGACGGCAGCAGGCAGATCCTTCCTCGCCAGCCTCAGGCCGCCCCAGCACTCTGGCAGACGAACGGGTTTCTCCCCCACTCGGGTTAACTCCCGAACACTCGCCCTCCTCCTCAGCGGCGAGGGCAACTGGACGACGTGTCCCTTCTTCTCCAGGGTTTCGGCACCACTGTAATGAAGTTACGGCCACCTGGCCGCCGGGAAGAAGGAGGCGGAGAACCGACGACGTTTTAAATAATTATTTATTAATAAAAGGGACAGCTCCTCACGGAGACTGCCGTCTAAATCAAAACAAACGGACGGCAGCTCCTCACGGAGACTGCCGTCAAACTGAAAGCAAAAGTAAAACAATATGTCCGGGCCCGGTCCTCTCTCTCTGTCCTCTGCCATCGTTCCTCCTCTTATAGTCCAGAGCTCCTTCCGTGGGATTGAAGGCAGGTGCGCGCCACAGGTGTATCTTATCTGTGGCGGGCCTCGTTACGCTCCCACGGCTCTCGGCCACGCCCCCTCGCCACAAATATATTTTTTTCCAAATAGTTATTCAATTCATCTATCATGCAATGTTAAGATTTTTCAAATATCTTGCAGCCCTACTTTAATTACTAAATAAGCAAATTAGCAAAAAAAATAAATCAGCAGGACAAACAATCTGCCAAAAGCACTGTTGAAGTATAGAAAATTCTAAAAGGGAAACTCCTACAAAATAAATAAAACCTTATACTTAAATAAAACCTTATAAAATAAGGTCAGCCATCTTTAGTAAAATCATATTTTTTCTAACCCAAAAACTGGTGCAATTTGTTATTAAATATGTTCTCTAGTGCAGGGGTTTTCAAACACATAACAATTACTGATGTCCATGTGAGTGTAGTCAGTATGTCTTCAAAGTAAGTGAAAGATTCAAAAGTGCTCTTTTTTTGTCAGACGCTCACCGGTTTTACTTTCATTCATTCACCGTCATTCATTTGAAAAACACCCAGTCCATTTTATTTGTATATATTTTACTGGAACGCATTAACTCTGCAGGTGCCTGATAGTTAGCTCTGGGAGCTAACGTTAATCATATTCCCTCTAGTGAACGCATAAAAATCCTCATCATAATTTACTCGAGTGCACGCCTCAAATTCTCCACAGCTTGAAAAACCCGGCTCTAGTTTACCAGCAAAAATGCTAAAACGTACCTAACTCTGATTTTGTTGAACTTCCTTTGAGATGAACGTGCAATCTCAGAAACTAGCTTTAACAAAAAAAAAGTGTGACACAGACGGGGTATACAAAAGTCAACACCTATCTGATATCAAAGCTGAAAAATGTCCGTTGTCATAAAGGAGAGGAGATTATGGTAGCTCATCTCTGATCCCTGTGTTCGCCTGAGATTTAAGCGCCGATCATTTTCTGACCTTTTCTAAAAGCGGAGGAAAAAAGTGCAATAGATTAAAGCGAAACAAAGCCAAAAAAAAAGAAGAAAAAAATCTAGCAAAGTGGCAGTCGACTTTAATTACGAGAGAAGCCTTGAAAATGGGTGCATTTTCCACAAAAGTGCTTTGGGACCCTGGGTCTGAAAATTGCGAAGAAGTAATATTGTGCCCTGGGGCCTTGGCAAAGTATAGCTATTGTGTCTTGACTTTGGAAAAGTTAACAGCCCTTTCCTAGGTCAAATATATTCCTAGGTCCAGGCAGAAGGATCCTGCAGAGACTGTTATCGAAACTTCCTGAGGCTTAATGATATCTCTCCATTGGGAGAGAAATTGATCGTCTGCGTCGTCCACAAGTCCACGAGAGAGACTCGCTGATTGCTTGATTCATCAATCATCTGACCCTGTCATCGATCAGACAGAACATTAAGGCAGTCAGCCGATCCTCAGTTTTGTCCCTTAAATGCCAAAAGAATCAAAAGCGAGGCAAAATAATGTGGCTTAAACAGTACCGTTCAACAAACAAGAGCCATGTTTTCAAGGAAATGCATTGACTGGTTGCTATCAGCAGTCTGCACAAACAGCACAAGGCTATCAGTGTACTGCAAATTCCCTGCAAATTCAATAAAAAAAAGTGGATGGAAAATAGAATGAAGAAATACAGTATTCCTCTCCTCGTCTCCCGAGTCATTTCCTTCAGGTAATGTTAGAGGATGGGAGCCGTATATTCTTTTCATTCGCTTTGCTGGAAGGTGGCATAAGGTAACACAGCCATGAACTTGGAGCAGAGTAAAGTGATGCCGCTCACAAACAGGACTCTGGAGTCTCGGCTTTGGTTGCATTTTAATTACAGCGGTGTGCCATTTTAAACTTGCCAATCATTGCTTGGATGCAAATTGTTGTGTAATTCCACCCAGTCATTGTGAATGCTAACATATTCCATTTCCCACGTGGTTGCAGTTAGGCATTGTTCGTGAGATGATTATCTTACATTAACTATTCACTTATTTAAAGTCATTGACTTTTACCAGTTAAATTAAGTCTTTAACACATAGGGCACCGACAACAGCATCTATGGTGGGTATTTTTTTTGTTTGTCTAGAAATATCAAGGGATTAGCATGTGCTAGTGTGCTAACCAACAACCCGTTCACCAAACAGTTTATGGGAGGTAAGTGCAAAGTTTTAGTATGGGTCAACGTTTACCAATGAACAATATGTCATTTAACTATAAGACCACTTTATCAGTTTTTATGTACCTGGTTCAAATTACAAAATTTTTATATTACTAATTCATTAGATAAATGTATTAGTTGAGTTAGGTGATATGCTAATTTATTTTAAATAATTAAGGATCTGATGACGCAACAACACAACAACCCCTGCCTGCAGCTAGCTCTTTGCAACTCTCACATGGTCGCCCACTGAAGCTAAGGAGGACTGCGCCCGGTTAGTACCTGGATGGGAGACCACATGGGAAAGCTATGTTGCTGCCGGAAGTGGTGTTAGTGAGGCCAGCAGGGGGTGCCCAACCAGTCTGTGTGGGTCTCAATGCCCCAGTATAGTGATGGGGACTCTATACTGCTCAGTGAGCGCCATCTTTCGAATGAGACATTAAACCGAGGTCCTGATAAAAAATCCCAGGATGTCCTTTGAAAAAGAGTAGGGGTTTAACCCGGCATCCTTGCCAAATCTGCCCACTAGCCTCTGTCCATCATGGTCTCCTAAACCTCCCCATATCATAATTGGCTTCATCACTCTGTCTCCTCTCTACCAATCAGCTGGTGTGTGGTGTGCGGTCTGGCGCAAAACGGCTGCCGTCGCGTCATCCAGGTGGATGCTGCACACTGGTGGTGTATGAGGAGATTCCCCCCAATGTGTAAAGCACTTTGAGTGCCCAGAAAAGCGCTATATAAATGTAAGGAATTATTATTGTTATTACTAAATGAACTGATGCCCTATTCTGATTTTTTATAAACTTATGCATGCTCTCTTCATTTTCCTTTTCACATCTGCTGTATGTTTTACATACATTTTAGTTTTTCAAAACTATGACATGCATGCTTAATATGGCAGATCAATCCTAATATCACTAGTATCAATACTAACGTCGATATTGTTAATGGATTGATACAAGCCTATCAAGATCAATACTACAGTAAAAAATTCAAGCTTTCTTATAAATTATCTAAACAGTGCTCTGCTTTTATCCACTTTTTTAACATACAGTGTATAAATCACCTGACTGCTTTGCTATGTTTAGTTGTCCATTCATCACGTGATGTGAATGGCACTTTACAGAAACGGACATGTAGGTGTGCATTTTAATACAGTTATTATTAATATTATAATTATTTCTCCTTCGGTGTTCTTATGACCCAGGGCAGGGGAGCCCAAACCTTTTCTTATATAGGGCCAAAAACAAACTTGATTGAAGGCTATGGGCCAAAGTATATTGTATGACATTAAAATTTTCACTTGTATTTTCCTTAATTAATTGCTAATACTTAAAAATAACAAAAAAATGTTGCTTTAAAACATATTAATTAATGATGCAGTATAATTTTACCATTTTATAATGAAAATATTACAATAAAAGCATAAACAATCCTATTTATAGTTCAATGCTGAATACAATAGTCAAGTTGCTCCTGCCTTTGCCTTGATTTGCTTGACGATGTCTTGTGCATTGTCCTCTATCTAACAGTATGTATGCTTTAAAAGTCTGATTAATTTACAACATTTAATTGAAACCTTAAATTTAATTGGCTTCTCTGTAGCTTCTCATTAAAAACAGAAACTAAAGTTTACATTAAATTTGAAATGATGATTTCTGTCAAAGGCATTCGCCCCAACCAACTCCCAATCATTCTCCCTCTCTTTTCAAATGGGATTGTGGGAACTTTGGCCAACGGGCCCTACTTTGGACATTCTTACCCTAGGGAAAGTTTAGGGAGTAGGTTTTTTGATGTTGCTGTTTTATTTCATCCTTCATTTGATTTAATACTTTGATAAGTTTGCAAATAATCAATAAAAAAGAGAAAGGTACCGTTATCGATATGAGTATTAGTATTGATATCAATATTGACCATACTGGCTCTCTTTTTACCTGGTATCAGAATGTCATCAAATTTAGTAGCGTAAGAGTCGGCAAGACATGTCTTTTTCACCAAAAAAGGTCCATACTGACTCCAAAGGCAGATACTGATTAGATCAAGGCCTGCTGTGTGGACTTTGGGGGTTTTACGATGTGGTCACGTTGATTGGTCAGTTTGAATGTCTCAGTATTTGGGCTTTGGTCCCATGGTCAAGAAAGATACTAAATAGTTGTTGAAGATGGCTCTGTCTCTTTTCCTGATCTGCGCTTCTTCCTGCTCTGCTCCGCTATCTTCTCTGGCTCTACTGCTCTCAGGCTTTCTCTGAGGCCAATTTACTCTCTTTGTCTCTCTCTCTCCCTCCCCTGTCTCTTTCTTTCAGGTAACTTTGTTTTATATTTAAGCTGGGTACACCTATTGTCATGTTTTTATCATTTCATATTTGATCATTTTATACAGTTATTTTGTAATTAATGCAGTTGTAACCATAGATAATTATTGTCATTAAACCATCTAATTTTCAAGTATTTGGTAGCACTTAATTGTTCCATATTGCAATACAATACAATCACATAATAGCAACACTCTACCACATTTTTAGCTATTAATACAGCCCTTATTTCCGTTTTTGGTATAAGATTGCAGAAGAATGGCTTGACTAGAATGTACAGTTTTTTACCAACATGCTGATAAATTTTTAGTCATTCAGCAAAACTACAGTTCGAACCGCTGTGGTCAAAAAGCAGTATCACCCCACCCCAACTGCTTAATCGGCATTAGATAAGATGTTATCGATTTAAAAGATCCTCAACAATTAATCAATTTTTAATTAAGGCAAGGCAAGTTTATTTATATAGCACATTTCATACTCAATATTAATCCAAAGTGCTTTACAAGAATAAGAGAAAAATAAAATATAAGTAAAAAAAAAAAAACTAAGAATTTAAATGATTTAAAACAGATAAAAAATGTGTAAAAACAGGTTTAAAAGGAATAAAAATAAGCAAAAAAGAAAGACACAAATAGTGTGATCTATAGTGTGATCTAGCAATTAATTGTTAGCATACCTAATCACTGTTTTCCCAACTTATTTTAACTTATGAACAACAAATAAAATGCATATTTGCAGTGAGTTTATTAGGCCATAGAATCTCATTCAGTCTGGTGCATGTTGCATCAGCGATACATGTGAAAATGAGTAATAAGTTGCTGAATGCAGATCACTTAACAGCTACCATTGCTACTAATAACAAGGTTTTCTGAATTTCACATATCGCCCCTTTAAGTATTACCATCACCACACCATGGGTCACTACATAACTATTAAGAGTATCTGCTATCAGAAAATGAAAAAGGAGAAAAAATTCATTCCCTTATACATTACAAGACTAGTGGTAGCAGCTCTTACGGAAAGCAAAGTGTGCAGGCATTCTTTCCCCTCTTGAGCCAGCAAATCACAAAGATCAGAGCACAGTTATTGCTACTGTGATTTCACCCCTCACGTGTCACCGTGTCAGCTACTTCAGCCCACCATGATGAGCTGATTGCTGAATGTGAGCACAGCGCATTACTTTATGAGATTAAATGCATCGCACAGGTCTCTGGCTCCTGCTCGCTCTCTT
Organism: Danio tinwini; assembly: GCA_903798205.1. Lineage (NCBI taxonomy): Eukaryota > Metazoa > Chordata > Actinopteri > Cypriniformes > Danionidae > Danio > Danio tinwini. The sequence continues at coordinate 15,546,327 of CAIGQZ010034990.1, read as the reverse complement.
TCCATCCAAACTCTAATCATCTAAAAAGCTTTTGCTATCTCGACAACCCTTGGCTCAGAAAAATATGCTCCTATTTCGATGCACAAAGTTCCGCTGGCATTTAGATGTTAAAATGTAATGCGATGCGAAACACCAAAATCGTAACATCAGTCTACCATTTCCACTGATCTTTCATCTGCCTCAACAGGCGAAGCTATCAGCTAATGAAGCTAACAGATTTGATTGGAATCAATAGTCTCAGGCAGTGGCGTAATGTTCTAATAAGCCACTTGAGGGGGAAATGGCAGTGCTCAAATTGATTTCGGTCATTAATTCTCTCACGCAGAGCTTCAAACTGAGAGCCAAAAGAGGACCATTCGAAAGTGAGACGGGCGTCGGGATACGCCGGTCTTGCCGTTTAAATCAGTACAGAAAGCTGATGCTCAGATGGCCTAAAACATTCTCTGGTTTCACTGCTAAAATTATCGTTTAATCAGTATTTTGTCTCGTTTTTCCATAAAAATATCTTAACTGGCCTCAAAACAAGATCAGTTTACTTGAAAACAAAATGTAAGATGAGACGTGTATGTGGAGATTATATATTGACTTGTGAACATTTTATTGTTAAAAATTATTTGAACCAATTGGATTTACAATGAATCTTCTAAAAATTATTAGAATTATTATTTTATTATTAGGCTATATTATTAGGCTTTATTGTCTTGATTAGCAAAGTTAAAAAAAAAAAATTCTATAAGTAAATGTATTTCGTGTGTGTGTGTGTAGATTCTATCACACTAAGTCAGCCATTTACATTACAGTCATACATTTTAGTTTTAAAATGCATAACTTTTGCCACGGCTACACGGTTATCAGTCCACACTATGCCGAAATTTCCAAGCCCCGAAAATGAAGCGTTTTGGAAAAGCTGAAGAGGCTGTTTTCATTTTAAAATGTTGCTGCTCTGTATTAGCGTACATGGGGGTGGGGGGGGGGGGGGGGGGCAGAGACATCTGAAAATAGAGGCATGGCTGCAGACATTCACATCTCACTTTTTTTCTCAATATCAAGTACGGAAAGTTCAGTCTTGTATCCTTTCCTCAGACTTTGCAAGTTTGATATGAAAAACAAACTCCTGAGGGCACGTCAGGTAAATCTTCAAAGGGAACAGTGTACTTTATAACGTCATTTGCATCATCCTGGCTACATTGTTTCACTATCTTAACAATAAAATGAAAACATGATATAACTGCTTATTTTCATTTTGATATTAGCAACTTAAGAGACACCAAAAATGTTGGGGCATGTAGCTGCATATTTATATGATCGCCATCTTCACTGTATGCATATTTATAACAAAAAGAAGCCTAAAACATAACTGCCTGCTTTCATTTTCATTGAAAAATACGCCTCTTTTGCTGAATATCACTTTTAATAATCAATAATGGCCATTATAAAAGTGTAACGTACATTTAGTTTAAATATGCGGAATCACTGTGCGTGATTACATAAATTAATATATTAACTTATGTTTGCGCTCAGCCAATACACATACCTGAGAACGTGTAGATTCAAAAGACCAAAGAGTAGAGACAAGATGAATTAAATATCACGTTTAACAACTATAGTGAGATGAGATCCAACGGTAGATTATTGATGAACTGTCTGGCGTGCGCTGCTCTCACCTGGGGAGGTGTGCTCAAAGCACCCACTGACTGCCTGGAGCTCAGACCTGTACATTTGCTGCAGCGCATGCCAGTGTGTGTGTATGTGGTCATGTGATGTGCATTTTCAAAGGTGTAGTGTGGACGGAGAGCTTTTTTAGAAATGCTAGAGAAAACATCAGTGTGGACATGGATCGTTTTTCTTCTAAAACGCTGTTTTAAAACTAAAACACATCAGTGTAAACGGAGCTTAAAAAGGTGCATAACACACTTAAATGTATTCCTACTGATAGTCCAGATGGTTAGGATTGTATCACCAAAACTAAAGCTGACAATCATTGTTGAACACACACACACACTTCCCTTCAATCAGCGTCATTTATACAGCATTAGGGGGTTCATCATTAGATAAAGACTTCCTCTGCTCTGATGTGTTTTATTGACAGTCAAATAGATGGAATCACTCATGAGGAAAAAGTAACCTTAAAAATGTAAATCATCTCATCTGCCATTCCATTACAGAGGGGAAAAACAGTAAAGATGAACAGTGATCGATGTAACTAAGCACAAAGCTCTATCAAGTAATAGGAAAAGCATTGGCAAGTTGGCACATCTGTGGCTTCATAATGTTAGTCAACTCAGCCGAGATCTATTGGCTTGTTATGGCTTTTTTACAAGAAGTGCATCTGATGTCTGTGAGTGTGTATGTGAAGCTTGTTGAAATTGCCACTGAAATTGAGTACGAGCTGTTTTTTTGTGTGTGTTTGGCCCTTTAACCGCTAATGGTCCGGTGCTCCCGTCCATCTGTTCTGAAGTGTCAACCTTTTTACAAAAAAACATTCATCAAGTAGTACAAGCCTGTTATCTATACAAAAAACTTACTTTGTTTAAAAGTCAGTAATCAAATTGTTCTGTCCAATAAATAATATTGATTATATTTAGTCGTTTATGAATTGCACCGACTGGGAGAATAGCACAATTAAATGGCACAGTTAGGCCAGCGATCACACACTATATAGAATGTGCTGCTGGTGATTATGACTTTGACAAATTCAAGCCGCCAAATTCACATTGCTGCCATGTGCAATTTTAATGGCTACATTTGTATTTACAATTACACACAGAGTGCCAAGAAGCTCTTCCAGGATGCATTTACACAACAACGATGTAGTCCAAAAAAGTTTTTCCCTTGCATCTTGAAAAGAGTTTCACATCAACATGAAAAGGTTTTAAAAATGATCCACGTTTACTTAATCCGCGAAAATGATCAAAATCATTGTACTGACACTGTCACCTTGTTAGTAAACAGTACCCGTAGGAAAATGTCGACGTGCGGCTCATTGCTTGTGTCTATTTATAATTGGCCATGTGTGTAAGCTGAGTCTATGCTTTTAATTGTAACGTGAAGTAAATCCACACTTTACTGATAAAGATTTAGGAAACACTTTAGCAACAACAATACAACCCTAAACATGTATTATGCACATGCATTACACCATTGTTTTCAAAGACGTTCATCTTTAGGCATTTACAGAGAATAGTGGCAATTTCAAAAACATCCACTTTGAAATTTGTTTTCAAATTTATGCATTTTTAGTCCCAATAAAGAACAAACAGGCAAAGCATATTACAGATTTCACATTTTCAAGCATCTGTTCATTCTTTAATTCATTAATTTTTCTTAGGTTTAGTCCCTGATTTATTGTTGCCACAGCAGAATGAACTGCCAACTACTCTGGCATATGTTTTACACAGTGGATTGCCTTCCATTTTTGGAGGCCCATTCATTTTTTTTTATTTTTTTATTGTGACATAGAATGTTGGTTCTGGGTCCAAGTCTCTACTCATTTGAATTAAGAAAACTTAATCCTAAAAGCCATTTATTACTCACACTGTATCAGACAATAAAGTCTTTGGACTTACTGCATTCCAGAGACCAATATTTTTGTGATTTACAAAATATAAATCTCTGTTAGACCATCTGAGAATAGGCATGGATGTAAACATTAAAATGATTAGTCACACTTTACAATAAGGTTTCTTTAGCTGATGTATTTACTAACATGAACTAAGTATGAATAAGCATTTAATAATCATAATTCAACATTAACAAAAGCATTATTAACATCCAAATTCATACTTGTTAACATTAGTTAATGCACCGTGAGTTAACAAACTAATAATAAACTACTTTATTTTCATTAACTAACATTAACAAGGATAAATAAATACTGTAATAAATGTACTTGTCATTGTTTGTTCACGTTAGTAAATGAATTAACTAACATGAACTAATAAAACCTTATTGTTAAGTGTTACCAAATTATTTTAAATAGTATTACAGAACACTGTTTTTTCACTTTTTTTATTTTCACTTTTCACTTTTGGCTTCTGATAAGAAACCCAGAAACTGTGACGAATGACGTCAGACTTAAGAAGCTGATAAGGAGCAGCAGTAGAGAGAAGGCCGGCACTGTACCCAGTACAATTAATTACTGTCCAACATGCATGAAACACATTCTAGACTCATGACCTTGACTGGATCACAGCTGCGCACAGCTATAGCTGGTCCTCTAAACACACCAGAGTCTGTCCAAGACATGTGTGTACCACGATCTGAAGGCCTCAGGAGAGCCATATGTAACACTGGACAATATTAATATAAGCCCTACATCAAAAGCGGTTTCTTCAAAAGGTGTTTTTGAACACTAGTGTGATCTGGCGGAATCGCTCTCTCGTTAATCATATAAGAGTAAAGCCCCAGTGTCTGGAGGTCAGTCTCCCCAGCAGAGGGACGAGTGTACTTTAACAATAGAGCTCATTAGGAACGCAAACACTGAGAAACAACAACCTGTGGCCATGACAAATACACCTCCCCACCACAATTCAGAATCAGATTCTGAGATAAAAGTAGTACAGATATACAGTAGTCAATATTTGAAATGGATAAAAACCTTCAATAGAATCAAAGTTGTCCTAAATCTATTGATCAAAACCCATTTTTGTCTAAGCAAGATTGATCCACTTCAAATGTTGACAAGTGGTTATCAAACAGTTTATGTCAAAGATACATTACAACTCTACTAAATATACTATTAAGTAACAAATGCAACAAATTATAAGTACCAATAAGATGACAATATCTGTCAGGCATAAAATTCATATCCAATTATGCCCTAAACAGAGGTTAAATTAGGTTAATTATTTAATTTTGGCACACCCATTAATAAAATGAATTATATAAAAAAATAAGTTAAGTTAATGTTAAAATAATTACAGTAGAAGGCAAAATGATTAGCCCTCTGAAATTTTATTTCTTTACCAAATATTTCCTAAGTGCTGTCTAACAAAACGCTTTTTTTGTATTTTATATATATATATATATATATAATAACAATTATAATTGTTTTTTTTGTTCTCTATTTCCACCTGGAGATACTCATCCCGAGGCCTCTAAATTGTGTAGGCAATGTGATCCATCTCCTGGGAAGAGATGATGCCAACCATAGAGGACTTCAAGAGGTCTCTGGAATTTTGCCTGGACCAGGCCGTATCCTGAGTAGATGCTGTGGCAGTCATGGAGGAGTGGAGACCGATTCCTGAAAGATTCCAATGAGAGACAGTCTCTGCATTGATCTCGTGGGCCAGCCTGAACACCCACCGGTGACCTACTCACACCCGCAGCTTCTCCACAAAGAACATACAGCGTTCTCCAGCCCCTGGTGCCTGGACTGCAGCTCTGCACAAGAAGTGCTGCAGTCTAGAAGTTTGGCCAGAGGAGAAATTGTCATGCCCAACTGAGCCTGGTTTCTCTCAAAGTTATTTTTTATTCACTTTCGTCAGTTGGTGAAGTTTTGTTCCTTGCCACTGTCACCACTGGCTTGCTTGGTTTGGGACTTGTGGAGCTGCGCATCAGTGGATTTGCTCTTCAGTGTTTGGATTTTCAACAGTGAAAATTAAACCACACTGAACTAAACTGAACTTCAACTCTGAAAACTGGACTGACACAGTTTCAATTTACTCAAACTCCTATGCTAAGCTGCTTTGACACAATCTACGTTGTAAAAGTGCTATAAAAATAAACATGAATTGAATTGATTTATTAAACTATATTTTTATGGTAAATATTATTAGCCCTCATTAAGAAATATTTTTATTGACTACAGAAAAAAACACTGCTGTCCAATGACTTGTCAGGTTTGCTTAGTTAACATAATTAACCTATTGCATTTTAAGCTGAATAGATTAGATTAGATTAGATTCAACTTTATTGTCATGTACAAGTACAAGGAAAGGAAATGCAGTTAAGGTCTAACCAGGAGTGCAATAGCAGCAAGTGCAGGATACAGGTATAAGTTATAAAGTGCAGTTATAGAAAAACTATGGTGATATTTACAAATGGATGTACTATGAAGATTATATACAGGTTGTGTTAGCTATGAACAGAGATTTACAATAGATGGATAAATGTACAGGTTGCTATTAATAATCAGTTTATTGTGTTCAGTTTAAGTGTGCAGATAGATAAACATAATTACAAATGTATATGTACAGTGGGTGTGTACATAATTACAAGTGTACATGGGTATGTACAGTTCAAATAAATGAATCAGTGCAATGAATATGTGCAATTTTGTAAATGTGCAAATGTTAAGTAGTGCAGTGATTATGAGGAGTCTGAGTTATGAGGAGAGTGGGGGGTGTATTAGGGGGGCAAAAAGTCAGTGGGGGGCAGAGTTCAAAAGGGAGACAGCTCTGGGGAAGAAGCTGTTTTTTAGTCTGCTGGTTATTGTCCGGTGGAGCCTGAAGCGCCTGCCAGAAGAAAACAGTCTGTGAGCAGGGTGAGAGGAATCTTTAAGAATACTGCGTGCTCGGCGCAGACAGTGTTTCCTCTGGATGTCCTCTATGGCTGGCAGTGTGGTCCCTGTGATGCGTTGGGCAGTTTTCACCACCCGCTGCAGTGCCTTACGCTCCGCAACAGAGCAGCTTCCAT
>CAIGQZ010034990.1:15503825-15529691 GCA_903798205.1 Danio tinwini | reverse complement strand
AAAAAAAAAAAAAATGTAAATAAAAAATCTTACACATACCTTAGGAATGGTATTAGAGGAAATTTTGGCATTTTTAAAACCTTGACTATTCCAAACCGTGGTATACCTTGAAAACGGTTATCGTCCCATGCCTAATTATATATATATATATACATCAGCATTTGTGACATACAATTAAAAAATAAATGCTGTGACAGAAGACCATTATTTGACAATTGAAGACCATTAATTAAGATTTTATTTTTTGAAAGATAAAATATGGGTCAAAAGTCAGGATAATGAAAATAGAGCTAAACTATGCTACTGTTCACTCTTTTCTGATAATTACTGATCACCCTATAAATGAAAAAATGCATATGCTTTACAGTATTGAATGCATTACTCTGACATGCCGGTCATCCAAAATACAGTACCTACTTATTCAGAAATTGCCCATTGACTGTTTACAGCACTCATACCACACTATTTCCAACACAGCCTGTGATAAATCAACTTTGAATAAAAGCAGCTTTTACATTACCGCATCAAAAAGCAGCATAAACTATAATACCATTTGCCATCTAATTGGAGGTGAATTATTCAAGCGTATAACTTAGTAAATAATATGATTCAGCTATATCCACACAGTAATTAAATAGCCCTTAATGAGCAACGGATGAAGACGGATGTTTAACAGTGAAAGGTAGAGGACTCTCAAACAGGGATGCTGTTGACAGTATGTCTTGTATGAATGAACGGCATCATAGCGTCCAGTACAGCATGAACCTCTCAGCGTCCAGTGTGCATCTGGCAGGAGACACTCAATGCTTTCCGTCTTAATTTATCAGCCAATTCCATCCATCTTATACAAGCCTGGCACTTTAAGACTCATGCTACTTAAGATATTGCAACCGCATACACGCGCACACACATTACTGTGCAAAATTCTGACCACTAGGAGTTTCACAAACAAAAATGGTCAGTTATGCATATCTCTATTGTTTCAGTAGGAAACATCAGGATATGTTTTTAAATTGGGGCTGTACAACATTTTGTTTCATCATTGATATCGCAATATGCAAATCTGCAATAGTCACACTGCAGATCCTGGGATGTGACTATAGGGATGCACCAATACCATTTTTTTGGAATCAATCCTGATATAAAAATTCTGAGTATTGACCTATACAGATTCGATCCCAATACTGTGCCGTTTTACAATACAGTTTCTATGGTTCTGGTCATAAACTCAAAAAAATATATCTTCTTTCGTAAAAATAACCGACCTAGGCCTACTGTATATGACAGATGGCACAATATAAAACTAAAACATGATGCTTGCTGTAAACTAGGCTACATTATTTGAGTATTCGTTGTCACATTGATCTGTTGTGGTCCAGCTTATGTTTCTTTTTTAATATTAGGATTTTTCTTCGAAATCTGTAATAGGCTACCACTATTGACCCTAATCAAAACACAAACTAGTCTGCTTAATAAAGTATTAATATAAATAAAATTACTGTGAAATATTTGCTCTTTTACATATTTACACAGTTGCAGAGTAGCCTATATTAGGCTTAATCATTTTCTGCTAATGACAATCCATATTGCGCCCGTCAGTTTCACTTTTATTAATTTAATTAACTACTTTGACCACAATGAGCCAGGCTTTATAAACTATTCGCAGCACTGAAAGTATTCCCCTCGGAAGAGTAAACTCAGTCGGAAGGATGAGAGAACAGAAATTTTTAATGTTACAGAATAATCTTACGGTATGGCGCACCTTGCGACTGCGCAACCGGTGCGTGAATGAATCGCTTGATGCATCACTGAGACACATAGTGCCACCCTCTCGTATCTGTGAACACTTTCAAAACTTAGCAGCACAAAGGGAAGAAATGAGTGCATTGAGAATCTGTCCAATGTATTATTGAGCCTTTTCTAATTTATAATTTCAGGTAGGCCTACTTTGTGTGTGAAGAGCAGGTAATAACCCTCTCTACTCCAGTGTTGTTAATGCGATCTGCTGATCTAACAGACACAGCGCAACATGATTTAGAAACATGGGTTCATTTTGACCTGCAACAATGAGTTCATTTAATGCAAAACTAAATGCATTTCTCCACTGATTACTTATATTAACAGGAGCATAAAGTCTTGGAGAAAGTTGTTATAGTTGTCATAAATGCAATACGCAGTTTGAATTGTGAATGAATGAAGAATGATTGACAGGCGCAGCGAAGGGAAGCGCTGAATTGAACATGAATTTAACCATTTATATATTTATCTGTACTTCACATTAAACTATAGAATGGCTTCAGAACATTTGGGGTATAGTAGGCATGCATGACAAATTTCTAGGCTCTTATAATAGGCTACCTTAATGGCTTTTGTTGGCTTATTAAACAAAATATAGCGTACACGCAAGATCGGATTCGGATACCGGCTGGCTGACACCTGATCCAGCAAAAATATGTGGTATCGAACCGATATCCAATCCAAGTATTGGGATCGGTGCATCCCTAGATGTGACTATTGCAGATTTGCGATATTTTATTAATTATAATATCATTTTATAATAACCAATTATAATATTATTTTAATACTATAACTAATATTATAATAACCAAGTAATAACATTCAGAACACGTGATTTGTGGGGTCTTTGCAAAGTTTACCCCTGACACCTGTGTTAGATTTTAAGTGAATCTAAACCAACTTATACAGTTTGCAGCTTTAACAAGGATTAATAGTATTGTTGAATTATTTAAACAATGAACACTATACGGTGTTATTTTACATATGATTATTTGTCATTAATATCTTTACTCAATTATATATTTATCTGTGCATGTATTATTACATTTTATTCAGATGTTTCTCTGTAAAATAATCCCAATCAATCTAAAATTATGAGTTATTTTGCAAAAAAAGTAATTTTGTGAAATTATATTCAATATATCACAATATAATCACAATATATATACAGCAGACAAGCAAAATATCAAAAAAATTTTGTTTTGTTTTATGCAATATCGTGGAGCCCAATTTACTAGGGTTGTCACGATACTGGAATTCAGTACCAATCGATACTGAAATTTTTAGGGATGCACTGATATGGATTTTTTGGCCGATATCGATAACCAATAACTCTTAAGATTTGGAGGCCGATAGCCAATATACTTTAGCCGATATATTTTAAAATGTTATATATTTATACAGTGAACAACTGATTTTGTTTTAAAAGCATCATAAAAGTTTGAACTGATTTTATGAACTGAATAGCCTACTCAAAGCAAAAAAGCAGTAATTTCAAAATTGCAAGGTGATTATATGGACCTATATTTGTGATTTCAGATACATTAGCATGCCAAAAATAAATAATTTCCTTTTTTTGCATAGCAAATTAACATGCAACTTGACTGTTGCATAAAAACAAAAAATAACAAAATGGGATTTAATTAACAAACAAGTCAATTATATAGTCAATATATTTGAAATAAAAAGAAAATTAAAGAACTGAAACCGGCTCAAATGTTCTTGAATAAACTGTGCTGCAGTAATGTACATATGTACAAATATGTCATGTCTGAAAAAGCATTTTGAGAGGTATTTTGACAGTTCCAAATTAAATACAGATAGTGTTACTTTAGAAAATGCGGCATAAATTTGTCCCATTTGGCGTTTTAGGGTCTTTTGAACACGTGTAGGTGCTGCTTGTCAATCAAACAATGCTTCTATGTTCATTTTTCCTGTCAATTGTGAGGATAATGATCAAGAAAAGGTTTATGATAAACCACTGTGACTTTGAAACTTTAACTGCTGGTGCTGTCAGATTTTGATATAACACCTGAGCATTAAGTACAGATGACTTTATGATAAACACAGAGCATAATATAAAGACAGAATGTGGCAGATAGTTGAGAACACCTATGCTGGATTTAGTGACTGACACACGTCTCCCTTGCTGCTGTTTGGGGTGCTGTGAAAACTTTGTCGGACCACTATGTGTGTTTGTGTATTTATTTGAGTGTGCGTGCGGTCATATCCATCACGTCCGCTCGTTATAATCGTTGTAAATATGCCGATCAAACTGAATACAATCTTACATCAACAACACATGGCAAACAATGCATTAATAATAACAAATAATCATATTATATCATATTATTAACTAGGGCTGTGCAATATTATTGATACATCTAACTGTCGTGATAATATATTTTACGATAGTGTATCGATAGTCCAACCTTAAGCATCGATTCAAGTTGTGCCAAATGACCTCCTCCTCCGCTAGTACGGTATCAGAAGTAAGCAAGAGTGAGACGGCATAAAATTTAAAGGTGCCCTTCATCGCCGCTGGCCTATAGACATCATGATGCTGAGGCAGCATCACCAATCCTCCGCACCTCCCTCGTTGCAAACCCGCTCGTGAAAAACACACACTCAGACCCTGTTTACACTGATACAGCTTAGTTTTAAAATGCCATTTTAGAACAAAAATGATCCACATCCAAACTGGCGTTTCACCAAGTATTTCTGAACAGCCCTCCGTCTGCTGAAAACACACATCACGTGACCAGACACACACACACACAGCCACAACCACAGCCACAGCCACACACACACACACACACACACATACACACACACACACACACACACACACACACACACACACACACACACACACACACACACTGTCATGCGGTCGTCTGAGCTCCAGAGAACAGTGTACGGACTCTATATTTTATACAGTCATTGGTACAGACGTACCGCTGGATCGCATCTCACTATAAGTTAGTTGTTAAACGTGATATTTAATTAATCTTGTCTCTGTCTAACGACTCTTTAATCTTTTGATTCTCTCAGGTAAATTGGTCAACATAGCCCAACCCTAAACGCTATACCAGGGAGTACTGAATTAGACAAAAAATAAATGCTCCCTTATAGTGCACTGGACAAGTCTGAACAAGTTCCGCCCACGGATGCGCGAGGCAGGCAGTTCTGTACAATTACGTAATCTATCGGCTTAAAGATATCGGCCTAATTTTGACATGGACCGATAACGATAACATTAAAAATAGCTTTTATTGGCCGTTAACGATATGACCGCCGATATATCATGCATTCCTTGAAATTTAAAAAAACAGCGCTGATTTGCCATTGTGTTCACGTGCTCAACAGAAATGACTGTGATTGGCCGTGAAGGTCATCATGAGCGATCCGCTGATGAATCATGGCTTCAAAATACTCCAGTGTCCCTGTATCTGTGGTTACACTCAGTAAAAAGCAGTAAGTTAGGTGATCTGATAGGCTTCACAGCCAATCACAGTCATTTCTGTTGAGCATGTGAACAATGGCAAATCAGCGCTGTTTAAGAATGTGCTCAACAGCACTCAAATGTTAGCGGGAAATGGATGTTTTGAAAATTTCAGTATCGCTTGGTACCGAATTCCAGTATCATGACAACACTACTGTTTACAAACGTTTGCTATTAAATGTAATAATCCGGTGAGATTTTTGTATGCACAAGCAGACTGACAGCAACCAGTGCTACACACAGATCTGAAATCACCAAATCCAGAAGAACTGTTACTACACCTCCAAGACATTTCAAGAAATCTGGCTGCAAATTTACCTGAAAAACTATGTGCCAAATTTGCTAACAGCTTGCCCTAGCGCATACTGTCTTTTTGGTGTTAAAACAGTACTGTCAGTATTTACCAAACACTCACAACAAAAAATAGCTCTGAAAATGTGTAAACAATACTTTATTTCCACCAAATTTTACTGAATATGCATTTGTAGGAGCTTCCTGGTCAGATGCAAAGTGCTATTGCAGGGGAGTATTTAAATGAACCACGCAACATAATTTACTAGCTACTTAAATTACGGGGTATCTGCACCATTATTAAACACCTAAAAAAAAAGCTTGTCTTAAATGTTGCGCTTCAATTGACTGAAGTTGTTGTTGTTCCTGGAGAAAGCACTGTACAGAGTGCTCATAAAGATTTAATTTCACACATATTTATTTGAAATGCCAGAGGAAAACATCACCCAAACAAAAATAAAAGTTGGCAAATATATTATTTTTAATTAGTGTCAGGAATTAAAAGACAACTTGGGACAAACAATCAAATATTAGTGTGATCTTTGCTCCCTCCTAGATTATCTCAGTGTTTCCCAACCCTGTTCTGAAGGCACACCAACAGTACAGATTTTCAACCACCTCTCCCTAATCAAACACACCTGAGATAAGGGAGACATCTAAAATATGTACTGTTGGTGTGCCTCCAGGAACAGGGTTGGGAAACACTGGACTATCTCTCATAAATATAGTGGGATAATGCTTATTTTAAGTAAACATTAGGGCCATTTTGCCTATTTTCTAATGTCATTTTTTTGGCCAAAAAACCAAATCAATCAATAACACTCAATCAAAAAAACTACATTTTTGTTTAAGATATGTACCATAGCTGCTTTTATTAAATGAATAATTATGCTAACATTGGCTAACACTGACATCATGATTATCAATTACATTCTTAGCACCCCAGCCAAAAGCTGCGTTAATCACAAAAGATGGTAACACCAAATGTTGATATAAATTAGTTAATAGAAATGAAATAATAAAAAATATTTATTTATGGTATTACTTTTGACAGCAATTACTGTACTGTAGCTTTGTCAGACTCCATGTGCATGCAAACAGATCTCACTGGATTACAATTAATAGCAAAAAATAATGTAAACTGATATTTCCTTCTGTCACTCTGTACCAAAAGATAGAAATAATTGACGTAAAAAAAATTTTGTTGGTGAAAATACTAATGGTCTAAGATGTTAACAGTACTCTAGTCTTCAGACAGGAGAACAAAACATGCCAACCGCAACGTCCTCTTCTGACAAACCAAAACAGTGAAATAATGGATCGCCAGACAAATGAAGGTGGAATTAAATTAGAGTGTTTCATTATTTTAATGGATGATTGAGCTGAGTCAACGATTTAGCATCACAGCGTTTACAGCGCAACTCCTATCGTTGATGTATGGATTTTTCATAAGAGCAAAGACTGTTGGCTGTCAGTTTGCGTAACAAATCGGTCTGTCTGCAGTAGTTAACCTTGATGAGGTCCAGGACATGCTCTGATTAGTGTTCAACACAAAACAGGTGGCATTTTGACCCAGATGTTACCGTAAAGATACTGTATGATATTAAATCAACAGAGCTAAACCTTTAATCCACACTGTCCATCTGAAAGGACAATTAAAGGTCATAAAACAACAATATAATTACGCGAAGCATCTACTGTAGCCCTGGATGATGTAATCATTGATTGTTCTTTTTCGTAAGACAATATATAGCTGGAAGTAGGGATGCACGATACTGGAAAAATATGCTATATTGATGTTGAGTATTTCGATAATGATCATTTTAATAACATTTCCCTAGAGAAATGCCAGGTAATAGATACTTTTCTGACCTAATTCAATGTCCACAATACACAGGTATTTTTTTAAACAGATTTTTTCCAACTTTTAAAAAAAAAATCTCCATCCACATGAAAATGCCAAAACACACTGGGATGCATGTTAAGGGCATGCAGAACCAAGAGGTGGAGATAATGACACTTAATGACAGATAATGACATGCTGGGTTCACACTAAACGTGGAATTAATTGTTTGCAAGTAAATTGTATACAAGTCAATTAAACGTGAGAACAGAGGCCGATTATCATCCACACAATAAAGAATACGCAAAGTGTTTGTCCTTAATGTGCGGAATTTACACATTCTACATTTGGTAGTCAGAAAGGAGAAAACAGCCGCTGACATGAGGTGAAAACTCATTTTACTCAATTTTTTGAACTCCCGATATTAGTATATATTTTCAAATCTAGGTTTACCTTTGGCACACTCTAGCCAACAGACATCCAAAGACATGTGCTAGGTGAATTGAATAAACTAAATTGGCCTTAGTGTATGTGTGTAAATGTGAGAGTGTATGAGTGTTTCCCAGTACTGTGTAAAACATATGCTGGATAAGTTGGCGGTTCATTCCACTGTGGTGACCCCCGATGAATAAAGGGACTAAGCCAACGGAAAATGAATGAATGAACATCCGTCAATTTAGTAATAGTTTGAAGATTTAAATTTTACATTTTATATTTCAGTTGAAATTTGGATATTTTTGTGCTGTTATTATGATTTTTATTATTATTATTGTTTTTAATTATGTGTTTTATATGTCTACACAGTTTTCATTATTTATATATATATATATTACTTGTATGTGCTTAAAAAAAGGTCATGTGATTATCTTGTCTTATAAGAGATCATATGATGATAAAAATGTGTGTAAATGGACAAACCAGCAGGCTGAGCACATTGTAAAACATCTGAAATGTTGATTTGGTCATTCTTAGATGCCTTAGTATTAGTGTTATTATATTATTATTTTCATATATGCGTGTCAGCATCGCCTTCCGAGGCGCAAGTCAATTGTCAATTATTAAATGAAGACAAGATTCACGCAGCTTCTCCTACCACCACAAATTCTGTTTTTACTATAGATATTGGGCACCAGATAATCAGGAAGTGACGATTTTGTTCTCTTTAACTGATTTTATGAAAACACTGCTTTATACGCACATCTTTTATGCAATATTCCTGTTTCGTGCATAAATTTAATTTGCATCTTTGGATGAAAACATAGCTAATGATAATGTGATTCAGTGATTCAAATGAGTGTTCAATTCATTTGATTCAAATTGTCAATTTGTGTAGATTTTAGTAGAGAGTCAAATCTTTCTATTAAATTAGCTCCCTCAGCATATTTTAACATTTCATATTTTTCTGATCTTAACATTTGTGATATCAATAAACATTACTTGCACACCAAAGATGGCATGTTAGAATATTTGTATAAAATTTAGTAAAAAAATTCAACCCAGGCTTATCACTGATACGTACTCCTGCATACATTTCTGGAGGCCAGAAATACATCCCGGAATGTACGTTTTTTTGCTGTTTATGTTTTCGCAAATCCACCTGAGGCAGCTGTGTATGCTTTTTCTGATGTCAAATTTGGCTTGCAAGTGCCATTCGTGTCTGCTGTTCTCACTTAAATCCACAAGAGGCCTCTGTCGACTGACTGACCGGCCGGTCCCCCCACCATCCTTCATCCCTAAACCCAACCAATAGTGTTTTCAAAAGCACAGATTGACCAGCGCCCACCCACTTCCCTAAACCCAACCGGCAGTGTTTTCAAAAGCAATTTAAAAAAAGAAAAGGCCTCGTGGCCGCCTGATTTTTACCACGTTTCCAGATATTACCACATTCTCACCTTGTTATTTACTTGTTTATTTTATTTTTTGCCTTTTGTTTTACCCTTCATCTGAAACCGTTCTTCACCAGACAGAAACTCCTCTCAGCATATCAAGTTTGCCGACGTATACAGTCAGTCACTGGATAAACTGGTAACAGCAGGAAAGCAGTCCACACTGAGGTAAGCGGTTAGCTAGTAACGTGAAAAGAAACAGAAGCTGTCTGTGGCGTCATACTACCCGTAATGTTCGTTTAAAAAGACGAAATGCTGCCATACGTAGCTCTGACTACAAAATTCACATTCTCCAGAAATGTATACGGTGGTACGTTTTAACAATGAGCCTGTGTTGAAAAAAAATTGACAAACAGTCATGACAACAAATGTTTTTATGTTACTTTAACTTATTTTAATAAGTTAATCAGGTTTCAACTATTTGTTTTAGTTAAACAAGGTTCAACTTTATAGTTGTATTATTTTTCAGTTTCACTAATAATAAGTTGAGATGACTGAAAAAATGTTTCTTTGTATAAATAAACAAGTTCAAAAGGACTTAGCATTCAAAACACTTTTCAAGTGGAGGTTGTCTAGCTTACCAAGTCCCTCTTTTACTTATTTGCTCTTGCTCTCTCTCTCTTTCTTTCCCCTCACACACACACAAACACACACACACACACACACACACACACACAGTAATAAAGCAAGTAAGGGATAAATTGTGCGGAGAGATAACAGATCAATCAGTCCTGAAGGCTTGACAGCAAGGGACAGTTTGTCTTATTTCCAGCCACCCTCAAGCAGTCAAGTGCTATCAACTGGTGAGCTGTGCTGAGCTTATCCTGCCGCTCTGAGCTCTGGCTCTCTGATTGTCTCACTCTCAGAGTCTGTCTCAATCTCCCTCATCTACAGCTTCCATCTTCTTTGCCTGGCCACTCATTTGTACACGTTTCCTCTACCACAGCTTATTGCCTTCTTTTCTGACACTTCTGTTTGACCGCCAATCTTCCTTGCTCTTGAACAACAACCATCCACCTGTTGCTTTCTAATTTTCACTTATACTCTGCCTTAGTTGTTATTTATTTAAAGGGATAGTTCACTCCCAAAAAAATGAATATTTACTCACTGTTTACTCTCATTTCAGTGGCTCCAAATATTCCGGAGTTTATTTCTTCTATTAAACACAAAAGAAGATATTTTGAAAAAAGCTGAAGAACTGAAACCACTAATATAGTAAGATAAACAAATACTATGCAAGTCAATAGTTACAGGTTTCCAACTTTCTTCAAAATATCTTCTTTTGTGAGAAAGTCAAACAAGTTTGGAACAAGTGAAGGGAGTAAATGATGGAAGAATATTAAGTTTTGACTGATCTATCTGTTTAAATGTAATATTTAAATTTCATTCATTCATTTTCCTGCGGCTTACTCTCTGTTTCAGAGGTCGCCACAGCGGGATGAACCGCCAACTATTCCAGCATATGTTTACGCAGTCCACAGACATGCGTTATTGGTGAATTGGTTTAAGCTAAATTGCCCTTAGTGTACAGTATGTGTGTGAATGAGTGTTTATGGATGTTCCCCAGTGAAGGGCATCAGCTGCGTAAAACATATGCTGGAAAAGTTGGCGGTTCATTCCGCTGTGGCTATATGAGACTATCTTTGATGTACTGGCTAGACTGAAGGTGCTACTTGGCCTGAAAAGTTTGATAACCACTGCTTTAGCACATCAGCCAATATCTTTTGCAGGCTGTCACCTTTCAGGCTTTCATTTCAGGCTGATGGCGCATCTTGTTTACCTGGCAAGGTCTGAGTGATCTATCTGAGAAGTGTTAAGGCTGCTGTGAGATTCTGTGGACTGACCTGAGTTCAGAGGGTCTCTGTGTTCGGCATGTTTGCTTTATATAGATGAATGTCAGAGACCCACAGCAAAGCAGCTCAGACTCACACATGGTGCCCTGCATGGACAGATAGGCTTGATATTTGAGGACTAGAAAAAAGGGGGAGATGTCAATGTAACAAGACTCGGCTGCAAGATTTTCTTTTAACAATGCGTTTGAAAGAAGCCTCCTGTAAAGCTTCTTTCAAAAGCATTTATTTTTAGGACTGCATTTATTTTGATCAGAAACACAGTAAAATCATTCAACAAAATTCTTGAACATTACTTAAATGTTGTATTTATTCTGGCAAAGCTGGTTTAGATTTGTCTTCAGACACACACAAAAAAAAACTTGTCCACTTCAGTTATAAGGGTTTCTTCAAAGAAGCAGAATTCTGAAAGTCTCTTACGGATTTATTTAAATGTAACTTTGTAATATTTGCAATTCTGCAAGCATTAACAGTAGCTTGCAAAAAGCCTTGGTTTTAAAAATACATTTTTGTTTTTCAATGAAATACTACAGAGGTTGGACATTGAAACTGAAACCCCGGCTAATTTAGCATTGGAGGTTTCATGGCTAAATTTGACAATGTGAAACATGTATTGTTGTGTGATGAGTGCAACTTCACTGTCTTACCCACATCCGGGAGAGTTACAGTGTGGAGAAGTCCCAAAAAGAGTACCACCCAGACTGTTTCATGCCCATAGTGACGCATGGGGGTGGATCACTGATGGTTTAAGCAGCAATATCACAACATTCCCTAGACCCAATACTTGTGCTAGATGGCTGCATCACTGCTAAAACTACTTAGCCATTCTGGAGAAACATGTGTATCCTGAAGGTGATGCTGTGTATCAAGATGATAATGCACCAAAACACACAGCAAGACTGGTGACAGAGTGATTTAATGTACATGAAAGTCAAGTTAAACATCTCCCATGGCCTGCACAGTCACCTGATCTGAATATTATTGAGCTACTTAGGGGTGCTTTGGAGGAGAAAGTCAGGAAATGTTTTCCTCCATCAGCATCACGTAGTGACCTGGTAACTATTCTGCAAGAAGAATGGCTCAAAATCCCTCTGGCCACTGTGCAGGACTTGTATCTGTCATTCCTAAGACAAATTGATCATTGGAGTTTTCATGGCTAAATTTAACCAATTTGACAATGTGAAACATGTATTGTTGTGTGATGAGTGCACCTTCACTGTCTTACCCACATCCGGAGAGTTACAGTGTGGAGAAGTCCCAAAGAAGAGTACCACCCCAACTGTTCCATGCTCAGAGTGAAGCATAGGGGTGGATCACTGACGGTTTTTGCAGCAATATCACAACATTCCCTAGACCCAATATTTGTGCTAGATGGGTGCATCACTGCTAAAGACTACTGAGCCATTCTGGAGAAGCATGTGTATCCACCCAATGGTTCAAGTATTGTATCCTGAAGGTGATGCCGTGTATCAGGATGATAATGTACCATAACACACAGCAAGACTTGTGACAGAGTGGTTTAATGTACATGAAAGTGAAGTTAAACATCTTTCATGGCCTGCACAGTCACCTGATCTAAATATTTTTAGGTTACGTAGGGATGTTTTGGAGGAACGAGTGAGAAAATGTTTTCCTCCACCAGCATCACGTAGTGATCTGCCCACTATACTGCAAGTCTAGTATGGTATGGATGATAATATAGTCATTGTTATATAGAAATCATTTACAGTGTTAAAATGAATTTAGTGTGATTGTCAGAGTCAGTGTATTTACAGGGTTTCCAGCTGTAATTTTTGACTAAAACTATAACAAATTTGCTATCTGTAAATAAATAAGTCTGCGAGCACTCTTTGCTGATAAAAAAAGTCTTGCACAGTCCCCCAGTGCAGCACTAAATGCAAGCCTGCATTCACAAGTCCTTGTGGTCTTTTTAATTATGTACTCTAAATGCATGATAATTTTCCTCCATCAACAGTTTTCTGACAGTTTGACACCAGTCACGACCTATAAAACGCAGCAAATGCTGGCGTCCATAGGCCGTGTAGTAATGAATGTGTCAGAAATTTTACCACTTAATTACCAGACCGGAGGATGTGCTATTGCCTATGAACCCATTTTTTTGGGCTGCTTAGCACAGACGTGTACAGATTACAGAGAGGGGAAACTCTAATGACAATTCACAAGGTGAATGGGAATTTGTCCGGTGAGGAAGGCTCAAGAGAATAGGAGACTACTCAACCCTTTATTCCTTCCCGTTTTAAAATTATACATATAAATCTAAATGTGGTCCCGCCATTAAAAAACCTTCAAATGGTCAATGAACGGATAAAACCTTCAAGAAGCAGCTGTGACCTTTCATTTCATAGGTCAAGCAATTAAATAAATTAAACTGGAAGGCAATATTGACCTGCTCCTGTCAAGCCTACCAATGAGGGTCGCAAGGGCATTGGCCTCATTCTCATTTTCGCCTATTACTCATGTCCATGTGACATCGTCCAGGGTCAGCACATATTTCCCATAAGTGAAGGCTCTATTAATGTCAAGGTCTAAAATGATGATCAATAATCTGCACGTGGGTCTTTAAGAAAACAATAAGTGATGCTGCACT
Organism: Danio tinwini; assembly: GCA_903798205.1. Lineage (NCBI taxonomy): Eukaryota > Metazoa > Chordata > Actinopteri > Cypriniformes > Danionidae > Danio > Danio tinwini. The sequence goes on along the minus strand of CAIGQZ010034990.1, from coordinate 15,515,911 downwards.
ATACTGAGTTTGTGGGAAGAATCCAATAGTATCTGCAAGAGCCAGCTTCATAGAAGTAGAAACTCCTCTGACGTTTAACAACAACATAACATTTTAAAGACAAATCTGTTATGAGCTCTGAGGCTGTTAAATGATTGTATATATTTTTGATGAAGTCACCTGATCACATTAATTGAAATATCATGTGTAATAGTGGAATTTGTTTAGAAAAACTACATTACCTATAACGCTGTGCAGAAAAGTCTACCAATCAGAGAGATGAGAAAAGCCAATGGCTTAAGTTTTTATTTAGGTCCTCCCACTCCCATGAAGCATGTGCTCCTAAAATAAACTATATATACAGTTGAAGTCAGAATTATTAGCCCCCCTTTGAATTATTATTATTTTTTTATATATTTCCCAAATGATGTTTAACAGAGCAAGGACATTTTCACAGTATACCTGCTAATATTTTGTCTTCTGGAGAAAGTCTTATTTGTTTTATTTCGGCTAGAATAAAAGCAGTTTTAAATTTTTTAAGAACCATTTTAAGGTCAAAATTATTAGCCCCTTTAAGCTATATATTTTTTTCGATAGTCTACAGACCAAACCATCATTATACAATAACTTGCCTAATTACCCTAACCTGCCTAGTTAACCTAATTAATCTAGTTAAGCCTTTAAATGTCACTTTAAGCAGTATAGAAGTGACTTGAAAAATATTATTATGAAATATTATTTACTGCCATCATGACAAAGAAAAAATAAATCAGTTATTAGAGATGAGTTATTAAACCTATTATGTTTAGAAATGTAAACATAAGAATCTTAATCCAAGATGGCGCCGAGCATGGCCGCCGTGTTGCGAGCTCCCAGCGAACTTCGTTGTGTTTTGTATGTTTTACTTGTATTTTTGTTGTTTTTCGTGCTGGATGTACACACTCTTATTGCCTACGACAGACACACACTTCGAGAAATTGGCTCCCTCGTTGCACACCGAAAACCGGACTTTGAGTTCTTCAACGACGCTCTGTTTACAAACACAACAACAGAGCCCTTTGTCTGGGCCACACAACCGAGGCGACGACGCAAACGCAGCCGGAAAAGAGGAAAGAGAGCCGGCGTCCTGGTCAGACTAAGACGCCGTGGATTTCGACCTCCGCTCCCCACCATTCTGCTGGCTAACGTTCAGTCACTGGACAACAAACTTTGCGAGCTACGGGCGCGCATTTCCTTCCAACGGGAAACAAGAAACTGCTGCATTATCTGTCTTACAGAGACCTGGCTATCTGCGGAGGTACCAGACACAGCTGCTGAACTTTCGGGGTTCTCCTTGCACCGCGCGGATAGAACGAAAGAACTCACAGGGAAAAGCAAAGGAGGAGGTGTTTGTTTCTTTATTAACAACTTATGGTGTGATGAGAGAAACATACACCCAGTTAGATCGTTTTGTTCTCCTGATCTGGAATACCTTATGCTTCGGTGTCGACCATACTGGCTACCAAGGGAATTTACATCGGTCATTATTACGGCTGTTTACATCCACCCTCAAGCCAACACAGAGCAGGCGCTCAGAGAACTGTATGGGAGCATAAACGAGCAGGAAACCGCACACCCGGAGGCAGCGTTTATTGTTACAGGGGACTTTAACAACGCCAATCTCAGGAAAATCGCTCCAAAATACTTTCAACATATCACCACAAACACGCGTGGCGATCGTATTTTGGACCATTGCTACTCTCCGTGCTTACAATGATGCTTACATGCTTACAGGGATGCTTACAAATCCCTCCCCCGCCCACCATTTGGCAAATCAGATCACTCTTCTGTTCTGCTCTTGCCTGCTTACAGGCAGAAACTGAAACGGGAACCACCCACCCTCAGGACGTTTCAGAGCTGGTCAGACCAATCGGATTCCATACTTCAAGACTGTTTTGATGACGTTGACTGGGAGATGTTCCGGGCAGCTTCTGATGACAACATCGAAGTGTACTCAGACACAGTTACGAGCTTCATCAGAAAGTGCATAGAAGACGTGGTCCCAACAAAAACTGTCCGTATCTACCCCAACCAAAAACCATGGATCAACAGCGAAGTTCGAACAGCCCTATCAGTGCGAACTTCCGCCTATAAATCCAGAAATGCTGAGGAACAAAAACAAGCAAACTACAACCTCAGGAAAACGATCAAAGCAGCAAAACGTCAATACAAAGACAAGATAGAGGGTCAATTTAACACCAATAACGCAAGGAGCATGTGGCAGGGACTTAATTACATCACAGACTTTAAAAGTAATAAATCCACCACTGTGAACATTGCCGCGTCTCTCCCGGACGAGCTCAACTCGTTCTATGCCCGCTTTGAAACCCAGGACAGCGCGCACACACAGCGCGCTCCCGCGGCCGATACAGAAACCGCCAGCACACTCACTGTTTCTGTAGCGGATGTAACGAGATCTTTCCGTCGCGTGAACATCCGAAAAGCTACGGGCCCAGATGGCATCCCTGGACGTGTACTTAAAGCATGCGCACACCAGCTAGCGGGGGTTTTCACGGACATCTTTAACCTCTCGCTCTCTCGGTCTGTGCTTCCCACATGCTTTAAGACAGCTACTATTGTGCCAATACCGAAATCAGCTAAAACCACATGCTTGAATGACTGGCGTCCAGTTGCACTGACACCCATCTTCAGCAAGTGCTTTGAGAAGCTGATTAAAAACCACATCTGCTCTGTACTGCCCGCTAACACTGACCCTCTGCAATTTGCATACAGAAACAACCGCTCCACTGATGATGCAATTGCTTTCACCTTGCACACTGCTCTGTCTCACCTGGAAAACAAAAACACATATGTGAGAATGCTGTTTGTGGACTACAGCTCAGCATTCAACACCATAGTGCCTGCCAAGCTGGTGATAAAGCTCCAGGCTCTGGGCCTACACAGCTCTCTGTGCAACTGGATCCTGGACTTCCTGTCAAGCAGACGCCAGGTGGTCAGAATGAACAACATCACCTCATCCACACTGATCCTTAACACTGGTGCTCCACAGGGCTGTGTTCTCAGCCCACTCCTGTACTCCCTGTACACACATGACTGTACATCCAAACACAGCTCCAACGTCATCGTTAAATTTGCTGATGACACAACGGTGGTGGGCCTAATCACAGATAATGATGAGACGGCCTACAGAGAGGAGGTGCATACTCTAACGCAGTGGTGTCAGGAAAACCACCTCTCACTCAACATCAGCAAAACCAAGGAGCTGGTGGTGGATTTCAGGAGAGAGAAGAATGAACACACTCCCATAACCATCAACGGGACACCAGTGGAGAGAGTCAGCACTTTCAAGTTTCTTGGAGTACACATCGCTGAGGATCTGACATGGACTGCTCACACAGACGCAGTGTTAAGGAAGGCACAACAACGCCTCTTCTTCCTCAGGCGCCTCAGGAGGTTTGGAATGAGCCCCCACATCCTCCGCTCGTTCTACACCTGCACTGTGGAGAGCATCCTCACTGGCTGCATCACCACCTGGTACGGGAACAGCACCAGCAGCAATCGCAAAGGTCTACATAGGATTGTGCGAACTGCTGGACGTGTGGTAGGAGGTGAGCTTCCCTCCCTCCAGGACATCTACACCAGGAGGTGCATGAGAAAAGCCAAGAGAATCATCAGCGACTCCAGCCACCCAAGCCATAGACTTTTCTCTCTGCTACCCTCAGGCAGACGGTTCCGCAGCATTCGGTCACGCACCAGTCGACTGAAGGAAAGTTTCTTCCCTCAGACTATCAGGCTGATGAACACTTAACACACCCCACACAAACTCTCCCATACCCCACACCATAAAGATGTAGCATGCACTGCACTTTAACCAATCCATACTTAAACAATACTGCCTACAACTATGTGTACACCTATCCATCGTACGCATCACTGTCACATTGCCAAATTTACACTGTTTTGTTTCTTTTTTGTGAGTATGTTGTTGTATTTTGCACTGTCTGTATTTTACACTGTCGCTGTATTTGCACTGTCTGTATTTTGCACTGTCTGTATTTTGCACTGTTGTTGTATTTGCACTGTCTGTATTTTGCACTGTTGTTGTATTTGCACTGTCTGTTTTTTGCACTGTTGTTGTATTTGCACTATCTGTATTTTTCACTGTCTGGAGCCAGCACCTAAGCTTTTCACTCATCATAGCACACGTGCTGCTGATGATGTGACAATAAAAGTGATTTGATTTGATTTTGACATAAATAAACAGGGGGTTAATAATTTAGGGGGGCTAATAATTCTGACTTCAACTGTATATATAAATTTTTGCAATAAATTTAAATGTATTGTTTCCAAGACAGGCTCATTGTGATTACGTACCCTCGTATACATTTCTGGAGAGCACGAATTATGTAGCCAGAGCTACTTACGCCTTTAAAACAAATGCTACGGGGAGGTATGACACCGCCGACGACTTCCGTATCTTTTCGCACTACTAGCTGACTGCTTAGCTTTGTGTGGATGGCTTTTCTGCTGTTACCAGTTTGCCCAGTGGCTTACCGTGTACGTTGACGGACTTCAGACGCAGAGCAGAGTGCGGAGTTGACCGTTACGACAGGGTTAGATTCTGGCAAAGAACGGTTCCAGAAAGCAGGTAAAGCAAAAACAAAAGGCAAAAAATAAAATAAACAAGTAAATAAAAGCGTGAGAATGTTGTAAGATCTGAAAATGTGGTAAAAATCAGGCGGCCACAAGGGCTTTTTGTTTTTTGGATTGCTTTTGAAAACACTATCGGTTGGGTTAAGGAAGGGCGGTGGGTGGACCGGTTGGTCGGTCAGTCAGTCAGTCGACAGTCGACAGTCAACAGCAGGCAGGAATGACACTCGAGAGAGAAATTTGAGATCTGAAAAGCCGTACACAGCGGCCTCTGGTGGATTTGCGAAAACAAAAACTGCAAAAAAAACGTACGTCCTGGGACATATTTTGTGCTCTCCAGAAATGTATATAGGGTTACGTATCTAAAACCATCAACTTTAAACAAATATTTTTTTTAACCAATTGTGTCTTTCACAATGTTTTTGGATTGTGGTTATTTTTCTAAATTACAGTATGTAGGTTTGTACCACTATTTTTGTGTGTGTATATATATATATATATATATATATATATTTTTTTTTTTTTTTTTTTTTTAATTACAACTGTTCTCCTCATTGGTGGTTGGCTTGGCTGCATATGCTGCATAAAAAGCTAGCAGACAACCTAATGAAAAACCTTGTCATCATATATTCAGCTTCATATCTTTCCAAACTCACTTGATATTTATATTTATATATTTTTTTCTGTGGAACTCACTGTCTATAACTTGGGGGCCAAAAACTTTTATTTATAAAGAGCCAAAAACCAAACTGGATTGAGGCTAGTGGGCCGAAGGTAAGTCTAGTTGCCATTTCCTTATTTAATTAATAGTATTTAAAAAATGACTAGAAAACATTGCTTTTAATGAACTGATACTTTGAATAACTAATGATCTAATCATTTGTTTTCGATTTTATAGTGAACCTATTACAGTAAAAACATTTCTCATTTATCTCATTTATAACAGAATAGAGTTACACTAGTTTTTGCCTTGATTTGCTCGCCAATGTCTTCTGCTTAGTCCTCTATCCGTCGAGTCACATTATTTACATTTTTTAAAAATCATTCATTCATAACATTTAATTGAAGCTTACCGTTTCTTGTAGCTCAGCAATAAAACAAATAAATAAAAATGTTTATGTCAAATTAGAAATGAAGATCCCTTTTAAAGGCATTTGACTCAACCCTCTCTATCATTCTCACTTTCTTTTCAGATAGAATGGTGGGCCAAATAAAGGTTACAATGGGTCAGCTTTGGCCTGTGAGCCCTACTTTGGGCATCTCTGGTCTATAGTATACTATACTGTATACTGTAGTATACATTGTGGAAGTCTATGAGGTTCATTATAAGGGCAATTAATCGAGATTCAATTTTGATTTTGGTCTCCAACAATTACAAAATAAACATTAATCAAGATAAAATGATTATTGCACATTAATTCCTCCGCAAAGCTTAGTTTTACAAGGAAAACAGTGAAATCATGTAATGTGGCTTCAAATCTTTATTATTATTTTTTTTTTAAGTTTTTTTTTCATAAAGTTTTTTTTTTTTTTTTTTTTAAGAAAACATAAAACCCAATATTGTACATCACATATTAACAAAATTATGTCTGTGTTATGACCTGATACTAGAATTTGGACATGCACAAAAACACTAGCAAACAATACAGCAATTATACAGCACCATCAAAAACAATTATTAAATAAATAAATCTCAGCCAGACTAATGGAATAAAAAACTAAATAAAAAAAATATATAAAAATTACAGAGACCTTATTAACATATACTCTAATCATTCATGTTTTTAAAAGCATGAAAATAAATTGTGTTGTTGTGTGGATGTGCTCAGTCTCAGAGATGAAGCAGAACAGACAGAAGCACGCCTAAACATCAGATACAGTACATGCAAAAATGTGTCAAAAGATGGCACTTAGTGATTATTTCACATAGATGCTCGTTTGATATGTAATAAATTAACAAAGAGTTCAGAATGAACAGGTATGTTTAACTTTAAATTGGAGCTGTGCACATTTTAAAGTGACAGCGAGTACAGTATATTCCTGCCCAACAATATTAATCAAATAAAAAAAGACAGACAAAAATCTGGATTTTAAGACTTGAAGAATTGAAGTAGCTTTAATAGGAAAAGAAATCAAGTTTAATTCTTACAGTGAAGATGCTTAAAGCACAGTTTGTTTAATTTGTATATTTCTTATATATAATTATAAATAATCATATATCTTTTGTATATGTTTTTATCTCTTTCCATCATTTTGAGGACTTTTTATTTAGTTTCTCTTTTACTTTGTCCTATTCTGCTTTGTGAAGTTTCATTATATGTATAGTGATAATAAATATATTTTATAAAGAGAAAAAAAGAGTTTAAATGCTCCACCTCCTATGTTTCTTTGCTATAAAATTGAAAATGCAGAGCCTACTGTACACACAGAAAAAATGCTTATTGATTTTGCATCTGATCATACATATCATATATAACATTTTAGTCACATGGCACACAGATAATCATTTTAAATAATCATGATTATGATTTTTGGTTTATGATTCAATGTTGCTTGGATATCTAAGCTCTTTGAGAGATTTTATTGTGTGTTCACATATGGTTTTAACTGGCATTTATGCATGGGTAAACTATTTATTATGTAATGTTTTTCAGTCAATACAAAGTTTTCTTGTATTCGACGCTGGCTTATTTTAGCTTACAGAGAACATAATACCAGAGAATTATGTTAAACTAGGTAAACAAACACAGCATTGTACACATTCTAATGGAAGCATGTCTTGAATGTGAAGTTTAAAGACTCCTTTGTTAGAAATAAGAAAAGTTACAATTATGCAAGTCTAAGCATATGAAATCACTTCAATCCCTGCAATAAACACGTGCAACAGATATTGATGCCACACTTCAAGACTTGAAAAATATATTGTTATACATAACTACAAGCTTAGATGAAGAATCAGAAACCTCCAACTCCAACACAGTAGATCCGTAATGTCCTCTTCTTCTTTAAGTTAGAAAAAAATTGACTTTCTAGAGGTTTATCTAACCAGTGTAATAAAATTTGGGACCCATTTAGGAAATATATCCCAAAGCATGTCCCAAATATATATCCCAAAGTCCTTATATCCCAAAGTATAAATATATCCCAAAGTCCTTGTTCCAGCATATTGATTCATTTCCTGTCCTAAGTTCAAAGTAGAGTGTATTGTGCAATACATATTGTAGAATTGTAGTTTTTGTTAAGCCACATTATTGTTTTCCTTTTTATTTGTTGGTGTGTTGGTGTGACACTTACAGCAGTCACAGACTTGAACTGCGCTGTCTGCAATTTACTTTTTGTCATGCATAAAAACACTGACTGTGATCAGTGAATAAAATCTTGAATCCAAAGTTCTTCGTTTGACTGTTTAATTGTAAATCTTAAAGCATAAAAAAACTTAGGATGTTTACTTTTCTTACAAATTAACTTTGCAGTTTGCATAGGTCAAAAGACTGTGTTGCTCAAAAGTCCAGTGGCTTCTGACTGATTTGGGGGGTTCTAAATCTAACAGTCAATCAAATTACGTTATGCTACATCACTGGTTAACTGTTTACATTCCAATTTCTACGTTTCAATTGCAACACAAGCCTTTTCTTAGATTTTACTAAATAAACTCAAAATATTATTACTTCCATAGAAATGGCTTCAATATATATATATATATATAAATGTTGGGTTCCACACAATTGATTTGTATTGGGGCAACATCAAGGAATTAATTTAACTTACACTACCTGACAAAAGTCTTGGTTTTGATCCCAGTTGTAAGAGCAACAAATAATAACTTGATTTCTAGTTGATCATTTGTAAAATTGGAAAAATGTATAATTTTTTTTATTAATCATCTGTTAAACTGGATCACAATCATCACAAATACTGCAGAAGACCTATTGAACCCACATGGACCCAAGATTCTCACAGAAATTAGTCAAGTTTAGTGAAGGAAAAATCACGTTGGTGAAGGAAAAAATCATGGTTTAGGGTTACATTCAGTATGGGAACATGCAAGAGATCTGCAGAGTGGATGGCAACATCAACATCCTGAGGTACCAAGACATTTGTGTTGCCCATTACATTACAAACCACAGGAGAAGGCAAATTCTTCAGTAGGATAGCGCTCATTCTCATAATTCAGCCTCCACATCAAAGTTCCTGAAAGCAAAGAAGGTCAAGATGCTCCAGGATTGGCTAGCCCAATCACCAGACATGAATATTATTGAGCATGTCTGGGGTAAGATGATGGAGGAGGCATTGAAGATGACTTTATATTCTAGACTGTACATTATTTCTGTTAAGTGACAAGACTTTTGCAAAGCAAAGTCAGACCTTACTGTCCTAATAAATAATAAAAAAAATCAATGCATGATCATATTTTATTTTGGTAAAATAAGCATAATCTATACCTTTTCCTTTCATATACGCCGCTTCTGATACCAAATGATCTACTAGAAGTCAAGTTATTATTTGTTTTTCCAAAAACTTGGATAGGCGACAAGATTTTTTCAGGTAGTGCATTCGTTTTTACAAATTTAAGTGGATTGAACATAAATAGTTGTAATAGTTGTTTTACAACTTAACAATTAAGCCCCCAAAAAACTCTAGAATTGTGTTGTTTGAGCTCTTTTTAAATTAGTTTGTACAAACAGCACAGCAAAAATAATTTTTTTAGTGTAATAAGCCAAATTTACATAAAAGTGAGACATTCAGTGACTACAGTAAATACTAGTGCCTGGCTGAAATGTATTTTGTAAATGTAAACTGTTATGTGCTGTCAAAATGGTTTATGGCGAATCCACTCCATAAGCAACCAAAAAGAGGATCAAGATCCATTAAAACACCTAACGAACAAAAGAAACCGATATTACAACTACAATAAAAACGTCACAATGCTTAAAAACACAACAAAACCCACAAAACATCAGCACTTCAACAGTATATTTCTACAAACTTTTACTGCTTTCTGTGCAGGCCACCATTCCTTGTCTTATTCCTCAGTAATGATGGGAAACTTATTTCTCTCTCTCTCTCAAATGCTTAAAGCCTAAAAAAGGTGATGCGTGTACATCCATTTCTCAGCTCAGTAGCGACAGCTGTATCTGCTGACAGGGATGTATACGTCTAATCCTCAACAAACTGGGACAGAATGACAGTGCGACACTGATGTGTGGCATCCCTATGAGTTTCCACCCCTGCATTCACGGCTACAGTCATGTTTTCCACTTTACACAACATACTGGTCTCACTGTCAGGGTAGCTGAAGAGCCTACCAGTAAGAAAAGTAAAACCAGCCAAGGTATCTGTGAACAAAACCCTCTTACATCAGTGCATGAACAAACTAAATGGTAAAATACAAAGGAATCTATTGATGTAAAAAAAGAAAAATGCTTTTCTTCCTCAGATTGTTTGTTTTGTTTCCAGTCCAAATATCTATAATTTCTCACATCAAGAAGCATTTTCTTGACAAGTAAAAAATACTGTCTTGCTTTTGGAAATATTGTGTCAAAATTAAGTGAGTTTTTCCTTAAAACAAGCAAAATAATCTGCTAATGAGGAAAGCAAAATAATATTTTTTGCTTTGAAATCAAATTAATTTGCCTACCCGTTGGCAGATTATTCAGCTTTTTTTTAAGGAAAACTGAATTTTAACACATTATTTCCAAAAACAAGACAATTTTTTTTACTTTAAGATTTTGGATTATAGATATATAGATATTTGGATATTTGGACTAGAAACTAGGGTTGGGTCGATAGACGATGCCATCATTCATCGCCGATGGCCGATAGACATTACGATGCTGAGCCGGCATTGCAATCTTCTGCCCCGCCCCCATCGCAGCAGCAACCAGCTTGTGAAAAATACACACTACTAGAACGAAAACGATCCACATACACACTGGTGTTTCGTCTAGCATTTCTGAAAAGATCTCCGTCCATACTATACTGCTGAAAACGCACATCACGTGACCACGCGCACACACACACACAAGCACACACACTCTGGCAGTCAGCGGGTGCTTTGAGCACAAAACCCCAGAAATCAGTGCATGTCGGAAAGTTTATCAAGGATGTACCACTGGATTGCGTCTCACTATAGTTGTTAAACGTGGTATTTAATTCATTGTGTCTCTATCTAACGGCTCTTCAGTGTTTTGAAGCTATCAGGTAATGTCACAGTGTCAGTACACTGCTTCAATCTTTCGCTTTCACGCTTGTACTTATTAATTTTAGCAAAAACCTCAGTTGGTTGGTTGCTGTTGGTTGTGCAACTTTTTTACCAACCAAGTTTGTTGACGCCATTATAACAACACAGATCACACTGCCTATTCATACCAGAGTCCTGCGGAAAAAGTGACTGACAGGTGGTAATTTGTGTGTAACTTTTCGTTATTTATTTATGATTTGGTTGTGTGTAAAACAAAGACCATGCGGGTCAGGTAGTTGAAACGGTAGGCTACAAACAATTATTCGTTATGAATTAATGAATTATTCAGAAAGAATTAATTCGCTGCCGCCTATGACGACAATGCCATTGTCCATCACGATGTTTCACATTAGACATCATACGATGCCAAATTGGTCAACATCGCCCAACCCTACTAGAAACAAAACAAAAACTCAAAGCATGAAAAGCATTTTTGCAGCATAGAAAATTCAGTATGAGGTAAACCGGATAATTCTGTTAAAATAATTCTTTTTGATACTAAAAATACATAAATAGATATCATCTGATAGAATATTTAGGCCAACAAGCAACAGATAAAACAATAGAAATAATGATTAAAATATTATAGAATAACAAAATGACAGAAAGAATGATAGATAAAACTGTAAAAATAAATAAATAATTATATATATATATATTAGAGCTGTGAACCTACACTGGTCTCACGGTTCAGTTACGATTATCATGCCATCGATTTGCTTCAATTCGATGAATTCTTGTTTTAAAATGTATAAATATATTTATATTTATATACTATTTTAATTTAATTTTGTCCTTTAATACAAACAGATATATAAACTGTATCTTTAAACAACACAATCATTTATGTTAAATAAACAAATATTAACATCCCGCTCGCTTTCTGATCCTTGTCTACCAAGTTTTCTTTCACCCCTTTGATTAGTCATGCGGCCAACAGAAAGGGCTGCGATTGGCTCTTGCGCGCTGTGCTCTCTCTAGAGAGAGAGAGAGAAATGGAGTTTACTTTCATTCTCAATCGCAATGAAAAGGGGCTTTTGCTGTTCATTGTCAGTGAAGGACTGTTCAGCAAACACACACGCAGTGAAATTGAACACAGTTTCTGCGTTTTTAAGTAGTTGGATCGTTTTAAATACCCGCACTCGCCTCCCTCGCCTTAGTAAGCTACGGCGACATAGCGCATATAAGATAAATGATGTCAGTACATAATAACCGG
>CAIGQZ010034990.1:15465900-15493825 GCA_903798205.1 Danio tinwini | reverse complement strand
TATAAAATATATATATATATAATCTTTATATTTGATTATTTTAGTTTGTACAAAATATAATTAATTAATAGTATATATATTCAAAATGTAAATACCGCAAATTAATGTAATCATGATTACAAATAATAAAAACTGTTCTATATTACTTTATTCTACCTTAAAATAGATATATAATAACCTAAATCAATTATATTACATATTGAAAAATAATTCAATGAAACAAAATATTAAAAATACAATAAAACTAATTTATCAAATTAAATTTAAGTTACTTATTTACTTATGTTACTTATTTATTGTTTATTTATGATAAAACAATACAAATTTCTTTACATTTTCTATTCCTTTTGATTCTACTTCCCTACATTCAAACTGAGCTGGTTAAAAAGACCCTGGTAAAAAAAACGAGCAGGTGTTGCTCAGAAAGCATTGCCAATAAAGACTGATGGCTGTATGGTATGTGCTGGATATGGGCTTTGACCCTTCAGACCTGCAGACTCTCAGCTGACCTGAACAGATGTGAAACAGCCCACCTCATCAGCGAGAGCGTTTCTTCATCTGAGCCGTGACACACTGACAGATCACACATCGGCACAGGCCTCGCGGCTCCGTCCTTGACTAGGCATCCCTAAATCTCTTATCATGCTAGCAAACGCAGAAGCACAGTCGTAATCAGCCTAAGTGCCATGCTGAGGCGTGAACCCTGCTAAAATGCCATTCCAGGCACCCATAAAGCACTTTATGGAAAATAAAGACCAATCTCACTAGTAAGTATCGATCGTAAATTATTGCAGCATTTGCAGGCAGTCAGCAGAGAGGTACAGTACTATCCACTATACAGTAAGTAGTGTGTGTGTGTGGATGTTCATACTGTACTGTACTGTACAACATACTGTACTGTATGTTGGCATATAATGGTATCTATTTATTTTGTAAATGCAATAATTGCTTTTAGCATCGTATATTTATTATCATTATATATTGACAAGCTAAAATAACTCTTACTTTAACAGGTATAATAACAGAGAGAACTCTATATGTTTGTGCATTGTTGTATTGTTCGTAAGGCTTATCATTATCATAACCTTATCATGGACCTCTCAATTTAGCAATTTTGTGCTTTTTGGCTTTTTTTTCAGCCTAATGGATAGGGAAACCTGTAAAATACATCTTTAAGGGTGCTTTCACATCTGTGGTTCGGTTCATTTGGTCCGGACCAATGGCAACAAATGATACATTAGCATTGTTGTCGTTTTTGGGTCCTTTTCGCACCACACTGATTTCTTTGGTGCAAACCAGTTGAAAAGAAAATGCAATCATATGACAAAATCCACATTACTCATTGGCCAGATGTTATTAAACATCCTAAACTGCTTTTTGATTGGTCATAATTAAGGTGCAGGATAATGCCAATGGAACTCAGACACAAAATGAAGCTTTTTACTATGGAGGGACGACAGTGCTGGCTGATTGTACCCCTGGTCGTAGTATACTATATAGTTTGTATACATAACTTTAGACAAACTATACATTTTGAGAATGAAGCAAAGAAAACAATGTTTTAATGCATTGCAATTGTCGAAGGCGCATCGCAAGTCACTTGAGGAGGAGGCGTGAATTAGTCTAGCTAAACTGAGACATGGTCATCTTCCGGAAATATTCCCAATGATCAATCAGGTGATGTTTTTCTCTTTTTCTCTCTGTTTAAAATTGATGGTAAAGCTCTGTCAACAAATATTTTTCCTCCACATTGCATAATGCACAGTGCATCGGACTACAACAGCTGGATTAGTCCAAAACGGCACAGTACTTTTGCGGTTGGGTCTGTTCTAGTTCGGATCATGTTTTCATCACAATCAAACTGCTCCAGGGTTTGTTCGAAAGCGTACCTCTTCAAGGAGGTCTCTGTATGCTTTTTTGGTCCACTTTTGGTGCACACTCGTGTGCGATTGCTACATTCACACCTGCTCAAACAAACCACACCAAGAGGGAAAACAAACTCTAGTGCGATTCAACCAAACTAAATAAGGCAGGTGTGAAAACACCCTAAGTGTTTCTTTTAGAGCAATTTGTGTACAGATTTCAAGTACAATACACATTTTTAAAGGCAGTTTTCTCAAAATGAGACTTTTCTCCTGCACTGCACAGAAATCTCTACTTCAGGAGAACTCACCACGCTTTAAAATTACATTCATATCTACTATATATTATGAATATTTGCATGCACATTTTGCGGAACATTTTCACCATTTTCAATTAGGTTTATTTATTCATTCATTCATTCATTTTCCTTCGGCTTAGTCCCTTATTTAACAGGGGTCACCACAGCGGAATGAACCACCAACTATTCAGGCATACATTTTACACATCGGGTACCCTTCCAGCTGCAACCCAGTACTGGGAAACACCCATACACTCTCACATTCACACACACACTCATACACTACGGACAATTTAGTTAATTCACCTATATCGCATGTCTTTGAACTGTAGGTGAAACCAGAGCACCCGGAGGAAAACCACAACAACACAAGGAGAACATGCAAACTCCACACAGAAAAGCCAATTGGCTCAGCCGGGGCTCAAACCAGCACCCTTCTTGCTGTGAGGTGACAGTGCTAACCACTGAGCCACTGTGACGCCCCAATTGGGTTTATGTTTAAAAGTAAAATACAGCTTCAGAGGCTCCATCAATGATCAAATTTTATTAATCCTGATTTGTCAAAATTAATTGACATGGTTTGCATCTTTGGACAAAATCTGCCATGATTGTTGATGCATTGTCCATCCTTCATGCCTTGATTGGTTTAAACTATTAAAGAGCCCTTATTATGGGTTTTTGAAATTGACCTTCCATGTAGTGTGTAACACAGCTCTAAATGAAGTGAAATATCCAGCTAAAGCTTTTTGAAAGTGGACAGTTTTTGAAACTATTAGTTCATCTAAAATAGAGTCAACTTATAGTGGTTTAAATGAATCGTCTTGATAACGAGTCTTAAGCTGTTTCGGCGTGACGTCGATCCTATACCAATGTTGGCGACCCGGGGGCTTGATAAACCACGCTGGGCATTTTACTGTCTCACGCTGAATGCTGTCGACCAATCGCAACAGGCTGTCATCGGTCCAATCAGCGCAGATTAGCTTCGCGCTAAGGAGGGGTTTGGGAACAAATCAATCGCTGAACGATTCATATGGGAGTCGCTGAGATAAATAGGTAAAAATAAATGCATATTATAAGACCATGAGAGTGTTTTTTGACCTTGCATGCATATCAGCCTATTGTTGTCTTGAGAACCACCAATCAACATGTTTTGGGGATTTTGAATAACAATGTTTGAACAACACATGCATATATGCATGCATGAAACATCAAGCTCTCCTGCTTAAAATGATACATGGCACTTAATGCTGACTGCTAAAATAATAATAAAAGTACAAATAAAAGGGCCAGTAAAGTGTCCCCAAAAAAACTCTAAGTCTTTAAGGGTTAATCATGTACAGCTAGACAAATGTAAGCCCTCGTTCTGTAATACAGTAGCCTAATCGGGTTCAAGCCGCCTAGTTTATCGCACATAAGAACCTTTATCTTATTTTGACTGTCGTTGTTTATGCTCCCCCAAGATATACAGCCTACTTAATACATGATGCTGAAGGTACTTGATTCATGTTTAAAAATGCTATGCTAGCGGTTCCTGGTTTTTGCTCCATTTTATAACTACTAAATCCAAAGTTACTTTTATTTATTTCATCATATTTTATCTAGTGCACTTATTCTATGTTTTATTTGTCTGTAATAAGTTCTTTTAAGTGAGGTGTAAATGTATGTCTCAGGAGTTGACAACAAAAGTTGACTACGTGGCTAATCAGCAGTGTGGTTATAAGTTCTGGATTAAAGAAAAGTTTCAGGATTGTAAGTATTAATCATACAGCTACAGCTAAATAGAGAGAGCTTTGATGATAACTTTAATGGAATATTTGCTTATTACAATATTAACTTCTCGCTAGAAATGTCATCAAATGTGAAAAATGATGGTCAAAAATGTACATTTACACAATAAATGACACCAGAATGGTGCTTTGAGACACCATGTTTATAAGAAGGAAATTCCAGAGACAGGAAATGAAGAAGAGTTTTAATTGGGACTAGCCTTGATGCCTTATTAAAATGCTACCTCCAAAAGAAGCATTTTAAAGCTTTCGGACAGCCAATGTTAAATAAAACAGTTGACTTGCCAGAATGCTTGCCCCGCCTCTAAGTTCTTCTGATTGGTCCACTGCTTTGAAAGTGCAATAGTTGAACAGCGCTGCCTATAAAAAAAAGTTTTTGTTTTTTTTTCCATTCTGACACGGCATCTTAAAAACGCAGTGCTCATGTGCGAGGAGACACTTCGATTATGCATGATGGTCATTGCCAGGTCATGACATGCGTGACAAGCTTGTATTTACAAAAACAATAGAAAAGCAGAACATTGTAATGGAAGAAAACATTCTGTGTGAACAGCCCCTATATGCAAGTATTTTCAGGGAAACACACTGCTAAAGTAGTTCTTGACCAGATTACAGTCCCATATTAATAATCTGAATGATTTCAGTAACTTCACAGACACAACAGTCAAAAAACAAATCAAAACTAAACAGAAGGCTTTGGATGTGCTGCATAAGAAACTATTACAGAAGCTGTTTGAGAAAATCCTGACAACTATCTTGAAACACAACATCTGTCTTCAGATGGTAACCACAGCATCTGTTAAATTATTTCCTTTGGCTTAGTCCCTTATTTACCAGGGGTCACCACAGCGAAATGAACCGCCAACTATTACGGCAAATGTTTTACACAGTGGATGCCCTTCCAGCAGCAACCCAGTACTGGGAAACACTCATACACTCTCACATTCACACATGCACTAAGGCCAATTTAGTTTATTCAATTCACTTACAGACTATTATGAGAGATGTAAACAATATCAAATGTCCTAACGTATTTTCTGTTTTACATTTTTAATTTCTATAGATCCTGAGAATTCAAAAAGGTCTGCATATTGACAAATAATGACATGATAGCTGTTTTAAATTAGGATTGAATTGCTTCTTGTTATATTTATGAAATAGTTTGACAACAAGCAGAACATGTTCATGGGCCAATGACATTCCCACATTGAAATGGTCAGTGTTTAACAGTAGCGTCACTAGCTTAATTTGAAGCTTAGTTTAATTTCTCATTAGCGTGGCGGTAGCGTCTAAATCATATAATTTTTCAGTAAAAAAAGCTTTTTTTTTTTGCCAAGTAGCACTGTAGCGTCCACACAAGCTACATTTACCGATCACGGATCAATAAGAAATGGCACCGACATTCACAGAGCTGTGAGGCCACTGTCTAGCCGATGAAAGTAAATCCATATGTAGGCGAGAATGATGATTTCTTCTTCTTCCTGTTTTACGGTGGTCAACAACAAACTTTTAGTTTTTTTACTGCCACCTCTCACTCTGGTTGGTAAACCAATTAGGCTAACACAAGAAATGCATTTATTTATATATACACATAATTTACTGTAGTAAAGGCTAAAGTATACTATGGTGATTACTACTAGTTCATGATAGTTACTAATGATACTACACTCTCAGAAATAAAGGTGTGCAAGCTGTCACTGGGGTGGTACCTTTTTAAAAGTTACAAATTTGTACCTAAAACGTCCATATTAATACCTCAAAGGTACATATTAGTACCTAAAAAGCACAAAAGTGTTCCTCTTAAATTTGTAGGTACTAATATATACTTTTGAGGTACCAATATGGACCCTTTAAGTACAAATGTGTACCTTTTGAAAAGGTACCACCCCAGTGACAGCTCGCGTACCTTTATTTCTGAGAGTGTACATTATGTAGTGTAACTGTTGTAAATATATATATATATATACTGCTGAATCGCATCTCACTATACATACAATATAATGCTTATTCCTATATATTTTCCTTTACTATAAATTACTATAGTATTTTTAATTTGTAACACCTGGTTTTATTGGGTTTTTGTTTTGCTATTATTTGCTGTAAATAATTGAACTGAACAATTCTGCCTCATATGTTTCACTGACAGTTTTATTAATCACTAAAATATGATTGACTTGGATTTAAGTTGCTCCAATGTAAATATAAAAATTAAATATAAAATATTTAAGCTACATTTTAAGTAGAGTAGCTAATAGCTTACATTTTTCAAGTAGCTTGCCCAACACTGGAAATGTTCTATAGCGCATGTCTTTGGACTGTGGGGGAAAACGGAGCACCCAAAGGAAATGCACAAGAACACGGGGAAGATCATGCAAACTCCCCACAGAAACGCCGACCCAGCCGGGACTCGAACCAGCAACGTTCTTGCTGTGAGGCAACAGAGCCAACCACTGAGCTACCAAGCTACCCTTTTGGAATATTATTTTTTTAAATAATTCAATGGCCCATCATCAATTACTTACTGTACATATTGGATCATAGAATATTTGAACGTCTTGTAAATTCGGCCTTTGTTATTTGTTATTCATATTACAGCAAAGGTGTTTAAAGGTACAGTTTGTCAAAAAAAATAAAAAATCTGCCATTTACTCATCTTCATGTCATTCCAAATGAGTATGGCAATCTTCCTGGGTGAAAAATGATGACAGGATTGAGCAACCCCTTTACTGTAAGTTGAAACTGAAATAGTAATAAAGCAAACAAGAATTGGATAGCGGTAAGACTACGCATACATTGAAGGTAAAGGCAAACAAAGAAACGATAAACCTAGATTTCAGCTTGGTTAAATATTTATGATTCCTCTGGCATCAAAAAGCACTCATCCTAAAAGCTTTCCTTGTAACAGTATGTTCTCTTTTGGATTACAGGCCTGCATGCTTTAAACAATAGAGTTAATACATTATCTCCCAATCACTTTACAAAAACGTAAAGTACTGCGGTACTGTAATAATGTATTGGTCACCTTTATTTATATGCCATGGCTTTTACTTGGGGCTCCAAGGCAGGGGTTTTTAATTTTTAGATACCAGAACCTCCAAATATGATCATCCTCACACTTTCCCTCTAAAATGTAAAAAGCATTGACACAGTTTCTTGTATAGAGACCCAACTTATAGTGTGAATGATTGTTATTTTACATGTATCTAAAATAGTATTTGTTAAAGTGATGGTCCAGAGTGTATTTGTAGAGCTTGGTTGTGTTTATAAGATGCAAAGCAATGTGTGGTCATGCTTCATTTGTAGAAAATCAGGTTATTTTTTCATATATCTAACTTTGATTTTATATACTGCTACTCAGCTAATATTTCAGTCATATTTCCTAGTTCCTCTGAAGACCCGCCCTCAAGATGCTTTGATCAGCTATATGTAATGTGCTGTGATTGGCAGATCAGCTCCACATCCCCAGGTAGCATCTCTGTTATTATTATTATGTTATTATTATCACATCTGGCCACGCCCCTTCGCTGCACGGGGTGTATGTGCATAACATTTATTAAGGTTACGCACATACAGGTTTATGACATCATTAACCCGGTTGTATTTTTTGTAGTCCCCAAACTTCCTTCGATGTAGGCTTCGCTAAGCTAACTCTGCAAAAGTCAATGTCTTCCTTTGCATTGAACATTTTGAGCGTATTACATTCAGAGATTTATGTTCACACAGCTACATTACACATCAACTAAAGTTTAAAATATGATATTATGGTGGACCAGCCCTTAAAATAATAATTGTTTAGGATAGATTGTTATGTTTATTTTATTTTTTTTTGTATTTTTCATTTTAGGCACAAAAAAAGTTATGTTTATTGCAATTTATTTTCTACTATCTGGTTTAACACAATTTTGGATAACTAAATTATTTTTAATACATAATTATTATAATTAGAAATTATTTATAAGAAATATATGTTTAAGCAATCATAGAATGTGTCCTTACTAATTTGCTCATTTATTTATTTATTATTATTATTATTATTATTATTATTATTATTATTATTAATCTTTTGTTCTTGGAATTTGGGCTTTTTTATTATAAACGTTTGGGTGATACTGCATATATTTTTGTTTGATTACAAATAATTAACTGGTGTTGTATAGTTTTACTCCATTTTTTTATGAAACAAATGCAAGTTTGGTGAGAGTTACACAACATAATATACAAGTTACAAACTACAAATTAATTACATATAATTTAAGCATGAAATAATCACTTTTCCTTGTTTATTAATTAAGAAGCACCCAAAAGAGATCATTCAAATACATTACTGGGAGAGAAAAGTACAGAAATTGTCACATAAAAAGCGGTGTCAGGCTTCAGCAGTATTTATTTTATTTGTACAGTTAAAGTCAGAATTATAGTGATTAATTTTTTTTCTTTTTCAAATATTTCTTAAAAAATGTTTAACAGAGTAAGATTTTTTTCACAGTATTTCCTATAATATTTTTTTCATCTGGAGAAAGTCTTATTTGTTTTATTTTGGCTTGAATAAATGCAGTTTAGAATTTTTTTAATTTCATTTTAAGGTCAATATTATTAGCCCTCTTAAGCAATATTTTTTTTTTGATTGACTACAGACAAACCATCATTATACAATGACTTACCTAATTACACTAACGTAATCTAATTAAGCCCTTAAATTGCACTGAATACTAGCATCTTGAAAAATATTCTGTAAAAGATTATGTACTGTCATCATGGCAAAGATAAAAGAAATCAGTTATTAGAAATAAGTTTTTAAACTATTAAGTTTAGAGATGTGTTGAAAAAATCTTCTTTCCGTTACAAAGAAATTGAGAAAAATATATACAGGAGTGCTAATAATATCACTTCAACTGTATAAAAATACAGGGTTCCTGCCGGTCTCACAAAGTCACATTTAAGACTTTTTTTGAAGACCTTTTTAAGACCATGAAAAATAAAATTTCAGACTTATATATGGTTAAACGCCATATAGAAGAGATATTTTTAATGGCCCATATAGATCTAATATGATATAATTTAATATTAGTATGATATAATCTATATTAGTTCTGATATAATCTATATTAATATAATTCTAATTAGTTATTCCTCAGCCACATATTTTAAATAATGTGTCAAAACAAACAAACTCTAGTCATATACAGTTGAAGTCAGAATTATTAGATCTTTAATTTTTTTTTATATATACCCCAAATGATGTTTAACAGAGCAAGGAAATTTTCACAGTATGTCTGATAATATGTTTTCTTCCAGAGAAAGTCTTATTTGTTTTATTTCGGCTAGAATAAAAGCAGTTTTAAAATTTTTTAAAACCGTTTTAAGGATAAAATTATTAGCCCCTTTAAGCTATTTTTATTTTTCAATTGTCTACAGAACAAACCATCGTTATCTATCTAGTAATATCTAGTAAACTATTATTTACTGTCATCATGGCAAAGCTAAAATAAATCAGTTATTAGAAATTAGTTATTAAAACTATTATGTTTAGAAATGTGTTGAAAAAAATATCTCTGTTAAACAGAAATTGGGGGAAAAAATAAACAGTGGGGCTAATAATTCTGACTTCAACTGTACATGTATGTTTTGCAACATAACTATTAAACATAATTAACAACATAAAAAAACTCTTTATAAACTAAACGTATGCACAACAGACTGTTTATTCAGTTTATTTTATTCAGATGTGTTTGTTGGTGATTGGAGGTGTTGGATCAATTGGGTAGCTTTACATAAACAAAGGAAAATTAAGACCCGTTTAAAATGATTTTAGACCTACAAGACAAATTTCCAGTCAATTTAAGACTTTAAGGCCTAAAATTTTGTTTTTGAAATGTAAGCTATTATAAGACTTTAGGACCCCTCAGATTAAAGCAGTTGAAGTCATTTATTTAGTCAGTGTGGGTAATAATACAGGGGTATTATTACCCACATTGACTAAATGAATGCTTAAATGCATTCTGTAGTTATAGAAAGTGAACAGAAGAAAACGATTGCATGTATTAAAATAAGCTGATGTGCAAAACTATTAATCAGCAGTCTAAAAACGAGAAACAGAAATTGTCATGTTAACCATTGAGCAGGAAAAGGCTGTAACCTGAAATGTCATGCAACAGTGCATGTTAAATATGTATTAATAACAAATGTGCAAGCTTGATTGCAAGCACAGGCAACAGCGTACTAATAACAAACTCTCCATTTGACTTCAACTGCACACTTACAGTTGCAAAATAATGCTTTCATTCACATCCATTATACTGCCCTGCCTGGTTTGGTTCTGCTGAAGCGCATTTGTCTGAAGCCTCTTTGTCTGCATTCCCATGAGAGCTCATCCTCCAGGCTCTACCGCTGCAGTCAGGTAAAAAAAATATATATATATATGCAACACTGAGGATTTATCAGACAGGTGACTCTAAAGTGTTATGGGTATTCATTTTTCCAGACAATAACACAAGGGACTGTTTATTATTAGATCAAAAACTATAGGCAACCGCATTAGAGAGAAGATGTTCTAACGAAGTTTGCTGAAACACTGCCAAGCCGCAAAAGATGATGGCTGTATTCCCAGATGCAATGTGAGGCATTACCGTAAAACGACTTTCACAAATTGTGGTCACACGCCGCCTGGTGTGATGGAGAATAACATGATGGTTTTACTAAGAAAAGACAGTAGCAGTGACAGGCATATGCAGAGAAGCGGTAGGCTGTCAGTCTAACCGTCTAATTAACAGACCTGATTACACAGCTTGAATGTAACAGCAATTACAAATCTGACATTAAAACACATATTGAAGCATATTGATGCAGTGTGTAAACTTGTTCTAGTCTATTCTGTAATTCTAATTATGTTATTTAAAAGTTTCCTCATTATTTTGGTCGCTTCTATGGATCTAATGTCATTAAACACTCATTTTCTCATACATTTAATATCAATTAATTTATCATAGATTCCAAAACTATTAATTCTTCCTCAACCTCTCTTTGTGAAGTTTATGTATAAACAAATTTCGATTGGCCACAAAACAAGTTTTCTTATCTCAATATCTTCGTCTTGAAGACCCCCTCCCCCCACCCACCCACCTCTACTTTCCCTCCTTTTTAGATGGGCGACACGGTGGCCCAGTGATTAGCACTGTTGGCTCACAGCAAGAATGCCGCTGATTTAAGTCCCTACTAAATCAGTCGGCATTTCTGTGCGGAGTTTTCGCTTGTTCTCCTCGTGCTCGCGTGGGTTTTCCCCGGGTTCTCCGGTTTCCTCCCACAGTCCAAATAACACGCACCCTAAATAAATTGAACACTCAAAATGATTACCATAGTCAAGCTCTAAGCAAGCACTCCTCTCCTCAGTCATTCATTTCCACCATTCAGCTAGAATAAGCCGGGGGAGTTTATCGAGATCTACCCGAGCTCAAACTCCCCTCTCGCCCTGCAAATGGGAGGGAGGCCAGGGCTCGAGGATCTTACAAGCTCAGGGCTCTCTCCCGGGACAGCATGTCAAACAAGCTTTATTATCAATTATCAGCTAAGTGTAAACTCTTGAATCTGGTCAGGTGGCCCAGTCTGTTGTAAGTGGTCGATCAAGGATGTACCCAGTGCTTAATTTGTGAATAGCGAGGTCCTGGAAGGGGGGGGGGGTTGCTGTTGGTGCAGTGGATGACAGAGGGGTTTTGCTGAGCGGGGGTGTCGCAGACGAAAGTAAAGAGGGTTGGGGAGTCGGCACAAATTAAGCCCTGGATGTACCGCTGGATTGTGTCTCACTATAGTTGTGTGATATTTAATCATGTCTCTATCTAACGACTCTTCAGTGTTTTGAATCTATCAGGTAACGTGTTACAACGTCAGTTCACTGCTTCAATCTTTCGCTTTCACGCTTGTACTTAGTAATTTTAGAGAAAACCTCAGATACTGTTGGTTGCTTCCTGTTGGTTGTGCACCTTTTTTACCAACCAAGTTTGTCAACGTCTTTATACCGACACAGATCACTCTGCCTTTTCATGCCAGAGTCTCGTGGAAAATGTGATTGACAGATGGTAATTTGTGTAAAACTTATTTATTTATGATGTGGTTATGGGTAAAACAAATACGATGCGGGTCAGATAGTTGAAACAGTAGGCTACATAATTAATTCGTAATGAATTAATTCATTATTCATAAATAATTCATTCACCGCCGCCTATGACAATGATGTCATCGTCCATCGCGATGTTTCACATTAGATATTGTACAATGCCAAACTGGTCGACATCGCCCAACCCTATACAGCACATCACATACTGGAATATTTGTTTTTTTATTTCCATTAATTTAGTTTCAATAAAATTAGATGCCATTTTAGTCAGACTAATTTTCAAATTCATGAACGAAACGACATAATAATTGCTAAATGTATCAATTAATATTGCACCAAACAGGACTGCAATGGAAAAACAAATAAACGGCTTTTAATAGTTATTAAAAATAAAGTTTTTATTTTCTTATTTTTAATTAAGTGCTGCAATTTATAAAAACATAATAATTGTATATGTGTGCAGCTCACAAAATATATATGGAAATATATTCTGAAACAATGATTTTAAAATGCTAGGTTGTTTTAATGTTGGGTCATTCATTCATTCGTTATCTTTTTGGCTTAGTCCCTTTATTAATCAGGGGTCGCTACAGTGGAATGAACCGCCAACTTATACAGCATATGTTTTACGCAGTGGATGCCCTTGCAGCTGCAACCTATCACTGGGAAACACCCGTACACACCCATTCACACACCTACACTACGGCCAATTTAGCCTACCCAATTCACCTATAGTGCATGTCTTTGGACTTGTGGGGGAAACCGGAGCATCCGGAGGAAACCCACGCGAACACGGGGAGAACATGCAAACTCCACACAGAAATGGCAACTGTGAGGCGACAGCGATACCCACTCAAAATACTGTTTAGTCAAATTACCAAACACTTGGGTTGAAATAAAGTAATTTAAATTTCATTTTAAAAAATTAACCATATGTTGGGGTTGTCCATATTTGACCCAACATTAAGTTAATATAACCCAGGATTTTTTTGATTCTATGGTTATCATTCATTCATTTTTCTTTGGTTTAGTCTCTGTGTAAAATGCCGCCACAGCGGAATGAACCGCCAAATATTCCAGCATATGTTTCACGCAGCGGATGCCCTTCCAGCTGCAACCCAGTATTGGGAAACACCTATACACATTCATTTTCTTTTTAGCTTAGTCCATTTATTAAACAGGGGTCGCCAAAGCAAAATGAACTGCCAGCTTATCCAGCACAAGTTTTTTACGCAGCAGATGCCCTACCAGCCACAACCCAACACCGGTAAACACCCATATACTCAAACACATACACAGTTAGGCCAATTTAGCTTATTGAAATCAACTATACCACATGTCTTTTGGACTGTGGGGGAAACCGTAGCTCCCATGCAAACTCTACACAGAAATGCTGGCCCAGTTGGGACTTGAATCAGCAACTTTCTTGCTGTAAGGCGGCAATGCTAACCACTGAGCCATTGTGCCATCCCATGGTTCTCAATTCATTCATTTTCTTTTCAGCTTGGTCTCTTTATTAATCAGGGGTCGCCACAGTGGAATGAACTGCCAACTTATCCAGCACACGTTTTTATGCAGCAGACGCTCTTCCAGCCGCAATCCAACACAGGGAAACACCCACACACTCTTGTATTCCTGCACATACACAATGGACAATTTAGCTTTATTCAAATTAAATAAACTGCATGTCTTTGGACTGTTGGGGAAACCGGAGCACCCACAGAAAACCCTATATGAATACGGGAAGATCAGGCAAACTTCACAGAGAAATGCAAACTGGCCCAGTCGGGACTCGAATCAGCAACCTTCTTGTTAAAAGGCGACAATGCTAACCACTGAGCCACCGTGCGGCCCCATGGTTATCATTACAACTAAATAAAATGTATGAAACAAACAAACAAAACCACAAAACAACAGTCCCTGCTAACTTCTTTCTGATCTAATGCCAAAGATTTTTTATTTTTTTGCAAAATCTATTTGTATTCCCTGCAACCTATCCCGAAACAACCATTAATGTGATTTGTGCACTTTATTATGGGAACGTCTTGGTTAGAAAGCCTCTGCAAAGAACATGAAATGCAAATTCGAATCAAATAGCTTTAAACAACAAAAGCAGCCAAAAGGCATCATGCTACACAGAAATGCATTTCTTATGCAGTTCTGGGCTTTGGCGGGTCAAAAGAGCAGCTCCAGTAGTACGAGCAGTCCAGATCCTCTGCGTTCAGTTCTGGGCAAAATTCCAGCATTCATACCTATTGTTGCTAGGAGACATTCCCGCTAATGTTTATGGCTCTCCTCAATCAAATGGGAAGCTGGCAAAAAGCGTTCGGCACAGCACAGGTATCATCACCGTAACCTTTTGTGTTCTCAAATCTCACGACTATGAAAAAGGCATCTGGGGCAGGAAAAGAAAGGTTAATTTAATGCTGAACGAAGGAGAGATGCCTGAAGAAAAAAAATGTCCTGCGGCGAAGGCTTATTCCCACCACACCTTTGCAGCACTCGTGTTTATTGGTTTTGTTAAGCTGGGACTGATTTATAACATTTGAGAAGCCATTAAATCTTCTGCCTTTTTAGATTTGGATTGTGGTGTGGAGAAGCCAATTCAATTCACTTGCCAAATATCAAGGACTTCTTTCCCTGAGAGGCAGCTCTTCAGTCGCCGTCACAAAGCCAGAGAGCTTCATTTGTTCACGATGCTATGCCGTCTCCATTCTGCTTGTCAATCGGAGACTCTTTAGTCACATTTGTTACAACATTATTAGCAAACAAAGCGATCTGATGCAACAGTCCTACATTTATATGACAAATCAATGGATTTGCACCAAGCATGATACAAAATGTTTCCAGCGATGCATCTTTTGTCTGTCAGCGAATGTGAAATTAAAAGATCTGGATGTACTGAAATTTAATATGCAAATGAGGTTATATGATGTCAGAATAATCTAATTAAATCTATTGCATGGCAGTAATAGAGACAAAAAAACAGATATTGCCAGTTTAATGATGTTAAGGTGTAAGAGAGATAGTAAGTGCGTCTTAAAAAAAAAAAGCATACAGAATTTTTTTTTTTTCCTTATTTAATCATCTATCCAAAATTGAAGTTCCTTTTTTGTCCTCAACAGTGTGTATATTTATGTCTTTTTTACTGAAACTAGGGGTTGCACCAACTAGACGACTCCATGCAAATACCCTAGAGCAGATGCTAGACAAATGTGTTTAGGCAACCCCAGAAAAGTAATTTGATTGGCTGTTGTCCTCTGTGATGTATTGATTCTGATATATTTTGTCAATCATGAAGCTAGCAGAAACCATGAAGTGCGCAGCCGTGAAGGTATGGCAAACTTCATAGCATGTGCAAATATCTTCCCTAATGTACGTGGTGAAGATGTGCATCGAGGAGATCTGATAACCAAAATCAGTCAGTTTTCTAGCGCACACTATCATAGTGGTAAAATATGCATTTGTGCAAGTCTCTGACAGTATAATAAGGCTTAACTTTATAGCCATTGTCTTTTGTGCTTTATGTTGTTATGAAATAACTTCACATGAATCTGTGTGCTGACGAGGTATGCATTACTTCTGCACTGAAATATCTGTTATTGTTACATTCTTACTAGAAACTGCAGTGCTCAATGTGTTGACTACTTGCTGGGTGCTAATGTTGCATTATTAACAAAATGAAAGTGTTGACAATGCATTTGTTTTGCACTAAAATTAGTCACTGGTAATGTTTCATTGTTTTTGCAAAGTGTTATGAGCTGTCAAACAGCAAGTGTAAATATTTCCTGCAAATAAATCACAAATTGTGGCACATTGCAAAACATTTATTTGCATCTAGTGCTTTATTGATGACATAACCAGCGACTAGTCGACGCTAGTAATAATTATTAGTAATAATAATTTTTTCAGGGTTTTCCCCTTTAATTGACAGGACAGTATAAAGAATTGACAGGAAAGCATGAGGAGCAGAGAGAAAGGAAGGATCGGCAAAGAACCGCGAGGCAGAAATCGAACTCGGTTCACTGTGAGCACCGGAATGCATGTGTCGATGCACTAACCACTACACCACTGGCGCCGACAGCTTCTTGTACTGGTTTAACATATGGCCACAAAACAATTAGGGTCATTAGAGTTCGTTTTTAATAATTGAGATGTATACATCATCTGAAACATGAATATATGAGCTCAATTAATCTGTGCATAGGACAATATTTGGCTGAGAAACGACTTTGAAAATCTGCAATATGATAAAAATATGAGAAAAAAATTGCCTTTAAAGATGTCCAATTTAAGCTCTTGTACAGCGATGCAATGTAGAGTGGGAAAATATGCATTGAACACCTCACCAATTTTCTTAGAAAAACATATTTCTAAAGGTGCTGTTGACTTGAAATTTTCCCCAATTAGTTTACAAATTAAGGTATGTGTAATAAAATGAAATGACACAGGGGAAAAAGTATTGAACACATGAAGAAAGGGAGGTGTAGAAATGCAGTGAAAGGCCAGACAGCAGCTGAAATCTCTCAGTAGTTCTTCAGCAACCATCAGCCCTTCATCAGTGTAAATTAATATTAGCTGCTTTAGTCCAACGTCTACATTAGCAGAAGGATGAAGATGGAACCAAGGAGAAAATTTCTGCATTACAATGATCCAAAACACAACCAAGGAAACTCTTAAATGGTTTCAGAGAAAGAAAAAAAACTTTTAAATGGTCCAGCCAATCACCTGACTTGACTCCAATATAAAATACAAATTAAAGATCAGATTTGATAGACGAGACCCACATAACTATCAAGATTTTTACACTGTTGACATCTGTGAAAAACTCACACCTGAGCAATGCATGTGACTTCATTCTCCATATGAGAGGCGTCTTTAAGCTGCCATCACCAAAAAAGCCTTTTAAATAAAGTATTAAATATGTTTCAGTAGTTCAGTACTTTCTCCTTGAGTCATTTAATTATAATTACACAAATTATTTTCAGATTTTTTTTGTTTTGTTTTGTTTTTATGTTTGTATTGTTTGGGTTTTTACCAAAATCTGTTTTAATTCCATGACAACAGCTCTTTTAGAAATATTATTCCTAGGAAAAAACATGACGTGTTCAATACTTATTCTCCCCGCTGTATGTTACTAATCAAAAAATTTTGTTTTGATATATTTACAATAGAAAATTTACTAAATGTCTTTATATTTACTTAATATTCCTAATGATTGTAGACATAAAAGAAAAATCTATATTTTTGACACATAAAATGTATTGGGTATTCCTACAAATATACCTGTGCAACTTTAGACTGGTTTTGTGATTGCATGCATAACATATACAGGCAAACAAAATGTATACCTACTGTAGTGCTCCTGACCATGTTATGAAATGAAACAATTAGTCTGGGCAAGAAAGTGACCATTATTTACAACACTGCCTTCGATCCATAGCATCGGCAGACAGTCCTAAGCATGCATACTTCATTATGCAACAAATAGCTTGACTGCCGTAAAAACATTTCCCAAGGGTAAGCTGTGGATTGAAAGTAATAATGTTGTAGATAAAGACCAATCACTTCATAATATATCAATGTATTGCCAGGACCCACTAGTAATAATTTAGTTTTGCCTGCATATGTCCCAAAACCCCAATTTCAGCTAAAATATTTGTTCTACTGAAGAAACAAAAAAAAAATATATCTTGGATGGTCTGATGGTGAGTAAACTAAAAGCAGATTTTCATTTTTGAGAGAGAACTGGCTTTTTAATAACTGAGTTTAAATTCATGCTGTATAAAAACATTCGTTTATACACTATTGAGTTCTGGCTTGGATGCTTCGATGAGACAGAATGTAAATATTTGGATTCGTTATGCAAAACAGCTTCCTAAACCATCTGTCAGTTTTGGGAAAATGCAAGGTCACATCGCAAAGGCATTGCAACGCAATTTAGAACAATATTCTGCCAACATGATTGTTTTGTCTGGCAAATGAAAAGCTTTTTCATCCCTATACTCAAAAAATCTGGTTACTTCTAATTAATAATAATTTTAAAAAGTAGTAATAGCTCTTTTACACACATTAATAAATGAACTCAATCAAATATAATACTTGACCTAAAACAATTAAAATCTGCATTTGGCAAATCACCTGCATTCAGGAGAGTAATCAAATGCAAGCCTTTCTCCTGCATACAGCTGATTACGTTGAAGGAAAACAACAATTAAACCTTTGTCTTTGTGTTGTTCCAAGAGGGTAAAAAAAATGACAGCAGACACTCATACCAGTTTGAAAACAAACCAATTATAGAAATGTGTAGCACCAGGTGGAGAATATTTCAAGAGAGTTTGGAAATAAACCCAGTTCATGACCTCAAGAACAACAGGTGTCTGACAGCCTCTGGGCAATCTGTTATTTGCAAATGAGGACACACGCAGTCTGACAGGGAGTTATTTCCTTCCTTTTTTTTTCAATTTAACCATTCTATTTTTACCACTTGGGTAACATTTGAGTTAATCAACTGTGGGTTTACTTGGGTAAACATACATTTGTGTGTGAAAATAATTTGTTTCCTAAGATAGAACAAGGTGCAGCACAATAAAGGGAAGAAAAAGACATGATCCAAAGCTAATTTCATTTCTCAAATGATAAACACAGAAGTTAAATTGAATGCATATAGTGCATCTCATTCAGCAGTATATTGGACATGCAAGAGATCTGCAGAGTGGATGGCAACATCAACAGCCTGAGGTATTAATACATTTGTGCTGCCCATTACATTACAAACCACAGGAGAGGGCAACTTCTTCAGCAGGCTTCTCATACTTCAGCCTCCATATCAAAGTTCCTGAAAGCAAAGAAGGTCAAGATGCTCCAGGATTGGCCTGCCCAGTCACCAGACTTGAATATTATTGAACATTTCTGGGGTAAGATGAAGGAAGAGACATTGAAGATGAATCCAAAGAATCTTGATGAATTCTGGGAGTCCTGCAAGAACGCTTTCTTTGTCATTTCAGATGACTTTATTAATACGTTATTTGAGTCATTGCAGAGATGTATGGATGCAGTCCTCCAAGCTCATGGGAGTCATACACAATACTAATTATTTTTCTACTGCACCATGACTTTAAATTCTATACTGTACATTATTTATGTTAAGTGACAAGACTTTTGTCTAAGCAAAGTCAGGCCTTGTCCTAACTAAACAATTCAAAATCAAGGCATGATTGTATTTTATTTTTGTAAAATAAGCGTAATCTAACATGTACTTTGACCTAACACCACAAAGTATGATTGATTTTCAAACTCTTCAAACTCTTGTCAAACTCTGCTATTGACTTCAATAATACGGAAATAAAACAAACAAATAATTGTCTTCTAAAGTCATTTTCTTCAATGGTCTTTCTGTTCATTCATCTGCCACAGTACAATCCTTAATTTAAGGGCTTTTTTCCTGAAAACAATGTTATACTGTACATATAATAATTTACCCATACCCATACTTTCAGTGCTTCTCTTCGCTTATTTGGTGAGCACGAAGGTCTGAATGTTCACATTCATTCAATTAAACTATAATAAAAGAGTAATTGAGAATTTGTTTTTAACAAATGCTAAACACATGTCAAATGTGACCATACACTTAAGGTCCCATGTGAACTCAAAATAGTTTTTTAGACATTAGAATCAATATGTTATTAAAGATAACAGTTGTCTTAAAGATATCAGTGAGCTAGTGTGCTCCAAAACAGTCACAAAATTCACATTTAAAAAGCTTCTAGTTTGTCACCTACACCTAAATGGATCAACAATGTTTTTGGCTTCACCTCATACTTTTGATTCTTATCAAAAATTCAGACCAAGCTCTCCAGTATGTCACACCCGTTTCAAGATGCTTCTCATTGGCTTTTCATTTGATTCGCATGAGCTCAACAACTCTGGCAGAGCTGTGATTAAAACAAAACAACATTGGCTGTTTTTTTTTAAAAGGGAAGGAGCTACTCTATGTCCCGCCCAGTCTTCATGGTTCAGTAGAAAATATGTCACACATTAAACAAAAATGCACATTTCAAAGCACTTCACGGGACCTTTAAAGTAACAAAGAAACAGATAATGCAAACACAGTCTGTGATAATCCAGACAGACTCCAAGTCACATTTTTGACTACCGTCACAAAATCTACTGCAAACTGTATTCTACTCCAGCCAAGAACTGCCCACTTATAAAATGACCAACTGTTTT
This sequence comes from Danio tinwini, assembly GCA_903798205.1. NCBI lineage: Eukaryota > Metazoa > Chordata > Actinopteri > Cypriniformes > Danionidae > Danio > Danio tinwini. The sequence continues at coordinate 15,473,541 of CAIGQZ010034990.1, read as the reverse complement.
TGAATAGGGTGTTCAGGGGCAGACAAATCTGAAATCGATGCAGCCACAACAACAGACCAGCTTACGACAATGTGGTAAAACATTCAAATATGATGCTTTTGTGTTTCTTCCAAAGCTCAGAATGACAGTAACAAGCACATTAGAGTAAAATTTGAATAACCCACATTGTCAGATCTTGGCTCAAGGGCATAACAGAAGATACAGAAAGTCTAAAACAAAACTCTAGAATCACTTTATGAAACAGCAGCAATCGGCAAACATGTAAACAACAACAACAAACTGCACGCCTGATTCCCTGAAGTCCCACTTCGGGCAACCAGTTGGAACGGGTGGATTTCACCAGCTGTATTCATCTCGGCGTACAATATGGTCCATAGGGAGGCTGAAGCTAAGAGGGCCACTTTGACGACTGCTATCAGTTTTTTCATCATCCATAATAGTCAAACTATCTTACCAGATGCCCTTCCTATAAATGCATCTCTGAGCAATCTCTATGAACACATCCCTTGAGTGTACGATATTCTTTTCTTTTTCTCAGTGTCAGAATGTTGGGACTGTTGGACCACAGGCATTTATACTCGCCAGACACAAAAACCACCAGAGAGAAATCTCTCATAAATGCTTTAACTATGGACATTTTATCTGTATTATAGCCTTAGGCAATAAAAAGAAGGGTCTGCTTGGTAATTTAGCAGAGCTGGGTGCATTAGCTTCATTTGATTTGTTTTCTACAACCACTCTTACAAAAGAAACAAACATCTCATTTACTGTACTTCATGTCATAATGTGAAATGGATGTCCTACATTGGTAAGCCAAAATTAACAAAGAAAAACCTTATGATTTCCAAGTTCTTTGCACACTGAAGTCCAAAATTTTCGTATGCATTTTTTTTTTCATATTCATATGCGAATAATTCATCACTTAAACAAACCTTGCACACTGAGTCCGATGCCTATTACTTAATCCATCATGAAAAAAACATTTCAAGGTCAGTTAAAGCAGTGATACTTTGCTCTGCTCTCTTCTCCAAAGTAGAAAAAAAAAGGAATAGGCTACAAATTTAGCTCATCCAGCATAGAGAGGAAGGGGAGTTCAGCTTATTATCAAAGAGCTGCATAAAAATTGATACATTGCTTCTGATATTTCACCCATACACGTACGTAAACAAATCCTGAACAGAGGCAGTAGGCTACTATAGGCATTATAGTACATGGCAGCCACGTTGACGTGTTAGCAAAGAACCGAAACCAGACCACGCTTTCTATTATAGGGTGCTTTCACACCTGTAGATTGATTGTTTTGTTCAGAAACAGGGATTAAAATTGTTACAATGTTGCACTTTGTTCTTGGTGCAGTTTGCTTTTACACGGCAAAGTTTCTAAACAGACTAAAATAGTTAAAACAAGTCACATGCGGGTGAACTCTCCTTATATTGGTTTTATGGTTTATTTTCCCGCTCAGCTGTCATGCGTCCTTATTTTAATTTATTACAATGAGCAATAAGACATTATAAGTGAAAAGCTGCACTTTCATTTCGAATGATGACACCCACTGACATCGTCACCAAATATAAATCAAAGAGGTTAGACTTTCTCATACATAGCCATTGAAACAAACAGCTCTCGTTAATAGCTAAGCATGCTTTCACTTTCGTATTTGACATGAAACGCACATTTATCGGACGGATGACATCCCGCCCTACTCATAATTCTCTCTTCATACAGTATAGCCGTATATGCCTATTACATATACATAATACACTGAGCCAAGTCCAGTAGTTCGTCGGATTGTTTTGCTTTCTCACTACAATCAATCTGCTACAGAGTTCGTTTCTCATACCGGTTGCTTTGGCACGGATTCGAGCGCTGAGGAAATGCGCCATGTTCTGAAACAAAAGTCTGGGTGTGAAAGCACCCATATTGTTTATGATCAGTAAGTCAAATGTAGGGACACACACACTCGAATGTGAAAAGCAGAAAAAAAATGAAGCCGGTTAAATTTTTTTTATGATAGACGAAAGTTTCGGAGGCAGTGTGTCAATACGAGTCACACAACATCAAGTCAAATATACTTTTTAACGCGCAAAATTTACAGAAGAAGGGATTCAGTGTGTAATAGCCTTTACTCTCCTAACATGTTTCTTTTTTTATACGTAAACATTTATGTACTGAAAACAGAACGATTTTTCCTATGTGTGTTTGAGGTATTTCAGATGTGCAGACGACACTACAAATGGTGTATCATGCATGCCAGGCCAGTAGTGGGCATTATCACTTTGTAAACCAACACAAAGTCTGCCATTGCTTTTGTGGCTGTCAAGCACCTTGGAATGCCTACAGCCTTAAAGTCATGAAACAAGATAAGATTGTCATTGTTTCCTCAATTATGATGTACATCCATTTGAAACAGCCCTGAAATGAGAAGTGGTGGTGCATTATTTCATTTTTTGGCAACCTATTGCATTGTTGGAAGATGTGTTGCTAAAAAAATGAAGGAAGATTGACGAAGGGATGAAGGCAAGGCAGAAATGAGACACGTTCTTATAGCCCCACCCAGAAGGCATTCCATGTGACCAGAAATGTAGAAAAGTAAATTGTTAATGTGAGGTTTGCATGTCGCATGTAAAAACAGGTGGAAATCAAGTTTTGTCTTGCTTTAATAAGGGCCCAGAAACTTGTATTCTAATAGTTGTCCTTCCATCTTGTTATGGAATGGAAGATGATGACTGGATGGTTTTAGTCAGCTGACCTGAAGTGCATTCTGTAAAGCTGGGATGTTTTCATCTTGTCTATTAAGCATGCTTATCACTGGTCTACATTTAAAATGAGTTTGAACATGCAAAGATACTGCATTCTACATTAGATACTAAACTTTGCAATATTTATGTATAAGAACAACTAATTAAATGCATACTGTAAGTAGTTTGACAATTGCTCCAGACCTCCACGAAGTAGTCAATTATAAACCAAAAACTTTAAACCAAAACTTTAAAATGAGCATATAGCATAAAAATGCATTATATGCTTTATAAGGCTTTTTCCTCAAACAATCACCATTCATTTCCTTCTGAAGAAAGAGAACATTACTCAGCATTCAGCAAGTACTGTGCATTTAGTGCCTGCCTGGCTCAGTATTAGACAAGAAATACAGAAAAACAGCAAGAATGTGTTTTCAATAGGGCTGCACAAAACAGTATATAATTTCAGCCTTGTCATCAGAATGCACACATCCGCAATAGTAAATAATGTCAAGTAGAGATGATGGCTGACTAGGCACAACAGTTTACAACAGGGGTGCCCAAACTCAGTCCTGGAGGGCCGGCGTTCTGACATTTTATCCTACCCATCAGATTATGCTACCGGCACTGTACGTGAATGGTTCTGAGGTTGGGGTTAGGGATTGGGGTAGGTTAGGGCCATATTACAGCGTCATATCACACCACTCCACATTAAAATTTACACTGGTAGCAAAATCTGAGGGGTAGCGTATTGCATCATCAAAATGTGCTACCTATTTTTTGAATGGGAGGTAGGAGAATCTGGAAAGGTAGGAAAAATCGACAGAACAGAATCGGTGTCCTGCATATTATAGATCCAACCCCAATTAAACACACCTGAACCAGCTAAACAAGCTCTTTGTAGGTATATTAAAACTTCCAGGCAAGTGAGTTGAAGGGAAGTTGAAGCTAAACTATGCAGGACACCAGCCCTCCAGGACCTCCAGAGTGGCTTTCTGGTTTCTTTTTTTGTGCATCCCAGCCACTAGCACCCCATCTAAAAGAGTGTATAGCATAGGGGGTAATATATTCATTCAGCTTCACAATTTATAATGTTGCAGTATGTTTTTGAATAATGATGGTAAGTTATTTTACTTGAAAGCTCAGATTTGATTGTCATGATTTGTTTTGTTTACAGAGTTTGAGGTTTACTGCATGATTTCCGCTACATTCATTCTTTCATGGCGGGGTGCCACACCAAAATTAATTCACCACAGCTACATTACAGCTTCTCATTCAAAACATTTAGTCGTTGTTGTTGTTTTTTTTTTAACAGCGGGTTATAATCACACCAAAATGTATTAAAAGGTAAATTAATTACAACAGCACAAACTTTTCTGTAACCGTAGTAGTGCTGTGAGTTAATTGTTTAACCCTTTAAGGTGACGTGCTGACTGACTGACCAACAGATGTGTGATGCGTGAAGCCAGCAAACACAGTTTCCATAATTATACTTTATAGACAAAGGTCTATGGCTCTGCACATAATGACTTTGTCTTGCTGGAGTTTATAGTCGTTTCACTTTACTTCAGAATGCATTAATGCCGCTCTGTAGGTCTATCGGACACATTCATAAATATTCCTAGCAAATCTAATAAATGTTGGAGACAAACTTGTTTCATAAACTCACTAAATCGCACTTTCTTTAGTGTGTATTTGAGAGCGCACAAAAAAATCTGCACTTGAGCAGTGTATATTTGAGGCGTGCAAGAAGTTTTGTGCATGAACAAAGGAAATCGACGCGCAAGCAAAGAGATTTGCAAGCTTGTACTACATAAATGCGATCTCGACTTGTAATATTGCGCTCATGACATTTGTCATTGAAATAACACCATAGGTAGTTGGTAGATCTGTGTAAAAGGCCTGCCACCACAGCTGGAAAAAATCCTAGAGGAAACACTGTACTGTATCATTATTATTCACTCCTTACAGATGTTGATCTACCTTTACCATTGCACACACTTTCTAACTTTTTAATTATCAAGTTTAAGAGTCTCTTTAACACTTATGTTTATTTTATTATAAAGAGATGAGATATTTTGTTTAAATATTTTGTTTTTGACTATTAAAACTATTTGCCTTAAAATGTTGATCAATTAAAATAAAGTGATTAAATAACAAAAAATCCTTATATTTCTAAATGTATTGTTAAAAATATTAAATAATTATCAATATCGAATGATATGAAACATGATATCATGATCATTTTTTTGCAACATTGTCCCAGCCCTACACTGAGCACCATGTGTTTTTTTTTATTCAATTTCTGAACCTGAATTCAGTTAGACTACCCAGAAAAAAAAAGTAAAGCATTGTTCATTTAATGTCTTTCTTTGATCAATTCCATGCTTGTAATTTGTTAATCATGCAGATGCACTCCCTTACAAAATCACTCTGACAATTATAAAATAATGCGTTATTTCGGAACAGAGCTGTTTTGAGATATGACATTTCTTTTCATATCGCAATACATACTGCAAAAAGTCAAAATATCACAATGCCAGTTTTATTTTTTACCCAAAATCTAGTATTCCAGCGCTATTATACTTTCCAAATCTTAAGAGCATCCAGCTGTGGCCATCTCAGTAGTGGTCAGAAAGAAGTCTCTCTCAGAATAGCAGCAAACATGTGGAAAAGAGGATTGGAAAAAGTTCAGAGAAACAGAGATGAAAAGAGGGGCCAAAAGAGAGCTCCGATCAGTCCAACACAGCAAGCAAACTGTAAACTCCCTCCAAAAACCCATTCTAATTCAACAACATCCAAACAACGAGACGATGGCTACTTATAAGTAACTCGGTAGCCTATGACATCAGCCCTTTCAAAAACCTCACTCATGACATCATCCTGCCGGCTTCTAGTTATGAACACTGAGTAAAGTCTGATTAATAAACAGCAGGTGGTGATATCATCAACTACGACTGATTCTTTGGGTTAATGACCTGTGCGATACATTAACCTACAAACGTCCATTTGGATTAGTGTACTCACGCTCACCAGTCGTCATGTGATCTATCACACACACACGCGCGCGCCTGATTCATTATGCCAGCTGGTTGGCATAGTGAGACTCTCGCTGGCCGCTATCCATTACTGTAACTAAAAGAGTGATTCAGAAAGGTGTCACATAGTTAGTCTGAAAAGAGTAAAATTACTCAGTCCTGTAAATTCTCACAGAGCGCAATGTTGCTGCACAAACACCAGACTGAAATCATCTTCTTTTTTAAATGGGACTAGATTAGAAAACATTACAAGAAATAAAGGGATAAAAACCCCTCTCGTGTTCTAGCGGAAGAAATAAGTCATCGTTTTCTGCTTTAGTAGGTCAATGAGACTTGGCTTAGCTTCTTTAACTTAAAACTCCTAATTGGCTGTCAGGATTCGTGGTGTAGTGGGGAGATAAGCATAAATGATAGTGGCCTCAGGCTAATGACACAAACCCTGCCTTCATGAGCACCATCATCCCTCCGGTGTAATATAACAAGGCAGGGTTTACACATATAGCCCTGCATCATCCCCATCAAGACTACTCATGGCCACATACATGTTAAAGCACTATTACTGATCACTTGTTAGATGGACACTTGAGTTCTTAAGTTTTCAGGTTCACTTCTGGGAGACATGCCAGTTATATATATATATATATATATATATATCACTGTGCAAGTGACAGCTGTATTAAAACATGTTAAATAAAATGTCACAACTAATTCAGATTAAAACAGCATTTAAAAAACATCAACCCCCTAATGAAATTCAACACAACCTTACTCCATTGAGTTTAATCTCATATTCAACTGTTTTTATGAGATAAAGCTTAGCAACTGAATATTTTGAGTGTAATCTAAAAGGTTGTAGGTTCGAGTCCACGAGTTCATCGCAGGTTAAAATAAATCACTTAAAGCATAATCACTTACCAATTGCATGCCACATATAAACGCCAGCGTACATCTGCCACTGCAGCAGCCCATCTTGCTCTCCGTCGAGTCCGTGTTTCCACGTGGATCGCAGTAACTCCACAAAAACGATACCCAGGCAACGGGTTTAAATGGATCTTAATTCACTCCGGAGGCGACAGACGCGAGTCAAATACGCCCTTCCGATAAAAGCATCCCAAGCGCTCCACCGTGTAGGAAGAAAGATGTGAAGAAAACTGCATGTGCTTGTTGGGAAAAAGTAGAATTGACGTGCAACGCAAAGTCAAAGAGACGCGGACAACACTTCCTTAAGTTAGTCAATAAATATCTCCAAATCCAGCGCTGAAAAACATGTCAATGTGATCTTCCACGGGTCCGGGTGTGAAAAACAAAGCCACCCAGTGTTGTTTACGCTCTCATCGCTCCTCCCTCGCGAAAAAGAAACCGAATTAACACATTTTAAAGAGCAAAAGCTTTGCTTTTTTTTTCTCTGGATGCCGCGGCGCGCTCGTTTAGTTCTCCAGCAGGAAATCCACGGACACGGTAATATGAGGACAATAATCCGAGCGCGCGTCCTGGAGCAGCCTTTCAGTGCAGCTCAGACGTGTCTTCACGGGTCCCTCAACTACTATTGGTCCTTTGCACTGTTAACTTGCTCAGTCTGGGTGTACAAGAGGACAAAGAAGCGGCGCATCCTGCACCATCTGACGTTCCAGATTGAATGAAGCGCACGCACGCGGCGCTGTACTCGGCGGGGATGCGACTCGGTTTGTTTCTCACGCAGCGGCTGGTGCTGATGCTGATGCTGTACAGACAGAGCGCAGATGAGGAGCTGGACGTCCCTCAATGCGCCGGATGACTCTCTCTCTCTCTCTCTCTCTCTCTCTCTCTCTCTCTCTCTCTCTCTCTCTCTCTCTCTCTCTCTCTCTCTCTCTCTCTCTCTCTCTCTC
>CAIGQZ010034990.1:15407962-15436024 GCA_903798205.1 Danio tinwini | reverse complement strand
GTGTGTGTGTGTGTGTGTGTGTGTGTGTGTGTGTGTGTGTGTGTGTGTGTGTGTGTGTGTGTTTGTGGTGTTAATTTGGGCAATCAGTCCTCACAATCTTCAGCTGTGTGTTTGCAATCAAGGGGGATATGGGCCAGATGTGTGAGTGCAGGGAATGATGGGATTTGTAGTCCAGGTGATAGTGTATGTTTTTCAGCGATCTGCAAGGGCTGAATTGCTGGTTATCGTGACACAAATGGTGTGAATTGTTACTTAAACTAGAGTGTTACCAAAATAACCCTACTAAAATTGTGTGAACAAATTAGTACACATGGGAATGGACTAACCGAATATGTTTATTTATAAAGTTTGTCATTGTATTTCAATCAATTCAGTTATAATTACACTTTTCAAAAGTATAAAAAAGGTATCTAATCCTTACTGACGCAATATGATACTGTAATTGTACTAAAGTAACAATTATCAACAGAGCCCAAACTATGATTTTCTATTGTCATTTATTTTAGATAAACACTTTCACTCCAATTAACTTTCAATATATTATAATTGACACCGTAATTGGCCTCATAACTTGTTTTTATGACAAAAATAAATACTAATCGTTAAGTCAACACTAGCATGTCAATAATGGATACATAGATTAACATATGATGATGATGGACATTGAATTATTTTTATTCATACATTTACTGAAACTGCATAGAGTAAAAAGATCTTATGAGAACATAATTAATAATTTAAAAGTAATATATTACAATCTTGAGTCACTTTTTTTGAATTAACTAAATGTGTAATTAACTTATATAATGCTAATAAATATAATGCTAATAAATATAATGTTTGATACAATGCAGCAGCTATACAGAGATGAACAAACAGAAAATGAGGCATGAATTTTCATCCTGAAAAAGTTTCATTATAAATATTTTTTTAGGGGTTTTTAACCTTTAATGCAGTGGTCCCCAACCACTGGGCCGCAGACAGGTACCAGTCCTTGGATTAACTGGTATCAGGCCATACAAGAAATCATTAATAATTTCAGTTTTATTTATTATCTGAGTCTGAACGATCTTTTATTAAGAAAAATATTTTATTTTGAAAAAATATATCTAGGCCACTTGAGCGCCCAAATTTAACCAACAAGCAGCAAAATGAGTAAGAAACAGACATTTTTGGAAAGTTTCTTTGCGAAGGAGAAAAGGCCCATTGAAGGACCCACAAACTGCCAAGGAATAAATCTGCAACCCATTTGTCAACAAATCAGGTGAATCCACCAAGTCTGTGCAAGTAAAAGATTAACTGCTGGAGATTGCAAATGATGTGGCCTTTTAGGGGCCATTTGCATATCGCAGCTTTTCTCCATGCAAGTTCGTTATTTCCAATGGAGGTGCGTTGCTTGCGTGCAAAAGCAGCATGACACTCTCTCGCCTTCCAGACACATGCAGTTAAATAAATGCTGCAAGAGCACCGTGAACCACGTGACAAGAACTGAACAATCAGCTTCTGCTTGAATGGAATATAAACATTTCGGTAGACTAATGATCTCAGACAAACACAGAACAACACTGCAGCGCTTTGTAATTTTCTCCATAAAACTTGTATCAGAGTTGCAGCAATGTTTTGTCAGCTTGTCATCCTCTGACAAAACGGCTGATAACGTAAACCCCTCCATTTTGCCCTCGGCCCGCTGTAAAATTGTCAAGCGTTGACCGGTCCACGATGATAAAAAGGTTGGGGAACACTGCTTTAAAGGGCAGTACAGTGCAGAGAACTGACCTCAAGCCGGGAATCAAACTCAGGTCGAAGTAAGTACATTTGTGCTATACTGTATATTTGCGCTCTTAACCACTAAGCTATTGGCGCCAACCACTGTGCAAAATATGCTACTGAAATCCACCAGCATGACACATTAAAAGTACATGTAAAATCTAAATTTACATGATTATTTTGCTAGTGCAAATTGTTAATCTTTAGGTGAACAATTCAATTGTGCAAGTTAATTAACAAAAAAAAAAAAAAAACATGCTTGATTTAATAATCTTTAATCAAATTCTGACCATTTGCTTCAGCATTTAGAGTGGCGATTGTTCTCTGATGATGTCAGTTTGATGATTTCAGCCACAATATTCTTAACAATGCCCCTCATACCATTAGTTTGCTACAAGTAAATGATGCACAAAAAGAAAGCCCTACCCACTACTCAATATTCCATTTTAGCTAGAAGTACATCAACATACAAAAATAACATCTCAGCAACTTTTGTCTTTAAAGTCAAAATTAGCAAACAACTCAACCTTGATTCCATTCAAATCTATTCCTAAACGTTTGGATGAATTTCTTATTTAATGCCACGACTAGTTATCCAACTTCCCCTTTCCCCAATGACAGCGGACACAAAACCACTGACTGAGCTATCTGCAAAATACAATGCTTTATTTATCCCTTTTGCACCACAGATAGAGATACAGATAGTTTATCCAAACCCTCTGCAAAGTCTTGTCTCATTTCAGTGCCTTGAGAAGCTGTTCAGAGAGGCAGCATTTAGATGTAAATCTGGCTGATATAAAACCCCGCTATTGTGAGATAAGGGGGTCACAGATGTCATTGCAGCGTCTTTTATGTGATAGCTGTTCAGAAACGACGAGCCAGGATTGAACCCTGAGGTGACAAAGCGGTGCACTAAACAGGACAGAATGCGTCTGCGTCAACCTTCTCTCCCAGCGTAGGCACACGCACACACACACACACAAACATGCGCACATGTGAAAACACCCGCGATTCACATCACAATGCCAGTCATTTTTCCTTCTCATTGCACCCGATTTCGTCAGACCTGCATGTTTCATCTTGACCTGCAAAAGGGTTGACTGACTATGACAGCAATGCAGATGAGTGGGTGAGAAATGCGAAGCTTCTTTTGCATACTCTGCTCTTAAGGGACCTGGAGAAAGATTGCAAGATTGTTTCAGAGCATATGGGTCTTCCAATAATATTTGGGAGGGGGATTTGGGACACTGAATGTTTTTGGCTCTTTCACCTTCAGTTTAAAGGTGATTGGTGTAATTTATACACATCTAACCTGAGCGTCCTTGTGGAAATTTATTTATTCATTCATTTATTTTTATCATCAGGGGTTGCCACAGTGGGATGAACCACCAACTATTCCAGCATATGTTTTATGCAGCAGATGCCATTCAAGCTATGCCCAGAACTGGGAAACACCCATACCAAATTCCCTTTTAGGCAAGTCATTTCACTCGGTGACCATCTTTGAAACGTCTTTTGGGCAGTATGCTTGGGCATTCTGTCTGAATGGGGAAACATCAAATTCTCCAAAACTGTTTGCCAAGCTTATGGTTACATTACATATTTGGAATCACCAGTAAAATTAAACAAGAACTGTCTCATAACTTTAGTTTCTAAACTTTCTAAAAAAAATCTGCATATTTTCGCATTCACACTCGAAAGGAACGAGATCACAACACCAACCACATGTATAACCGCTTAACACATTATGATCTTCTGGGTAATGATCGTCTGATCACACTGCTCTTCTGAAGTAATTCACAACTTGGTCTTGATGGCAACTCTCCTTCTGAAATGACAGTCACTCTTTATTTACAAGTTTGTGGGAGTTATTGTAGTTGCTGTCATGTGATGTGCGTTTGACAGGATGGACTGTATCTCGTGTTCGTTCCATACAGATTACAAAACCAGAAAACTTTTGTTTTCAAGTATACTTGGTTCATTTAAAAGAGATTTCAAGCTTTATGTGGATATATTTTTTTTATGTCTGTGATGTAAGTATTTGCTGAGATTCAAGGGGGTTTGTTAACCACAAAAAAAAAAACTGTTGTAAAAGCACACATCTGGTCTGAGCTTCTCACTGCAGTCTAGCAATCAATAATTGGCTCTTGTACTAATAGGTGGGGCTTCATTCGCCATATTGACCATTACACTTTTTCCCATTCAAAACTATATGTGTGACACGTCTTGTGTATTCTATAGTCTTTGCCCATACAAAACGGTGCTAACTATTGATCCACCATGCTACCCCATTTTTTTTTTGTTGTATTTTATTATTTATCATTATGGTTTGTTCATTTGTACGTTTGTACGTTTGTTCATGCAAACAGAATATCTACATTTTAATGTACTCATTCCCTTTCATAAAAAACTTTTTACACTATACCAAATGTTACAAACTCAAGACCTTAAGGAGAAACATGTTGTCATTTGAATCCATTAAAGGGCACCTAGGTTACCACTTTTCCCAGATTTGATATAAATGTTTCGTGTCTCCAGAATGTGTCTGTAAAGTTTCAGCTCAAAACACCTATCAGCTTTTTTTATTATACCTTTCATAAGTTTCTATTTTACAGCTCTAACCATCAGGTAGCGGTTTTTGTGGACTGTGCCGTTAACGCCGTACTCACACTATGTACAGTTGTCTTGAACCGGGCCAAAGCACGCTTGTCCCCCCTCTACTGTCCCCCAACGGCTGGCACTCACATTACATTCGGGCCTGTGTGCGCTTATATCATTGATGAAGCTCTGCTCAGTAAGCGCTCTCGCTCAGCACAGTGGAGATTTCTTTAGTTATATCGTTTAAGTGGTTTGATATGCTGTGGCACGCAGTCTAATATTTCGCCGAACAGATCAGCCACTTTTGACGCTCATAAACAATCATAAAGTCCTCGTGCTGCAGGAATTAGGAAGTTTTCTGAAGGCGCAGCTGAAGTGCAGTGAGGGATTTGCGTCTTTAATAATCTAAGACAGTTTGCGTTCATTGATCAGTAAGAATGATTAATGAATCCATATGAAACAGTCCCTTAAAAGTCACGTCTCACTTTTAGTTTCGGGCTTAGGCACGCTTGCACTCACACTGTAAGCGTACTGCGTCTGAGCCCAAGTGAACCATCCTCAGGCCCTCCTCTTCCAACCGGGCCAGGGCCGCCTAAGTGTACCGTGCCTAAGCCCAATTTAGAGCACTCACACTTCTCAAACGATCCGGGAAACGGGCCTGGGCACGGTTCGGATAGCATAGTGTGAGTAAGCCCTAAGGCTAGTCCTTCACGCCCACTGTTTCCATGTGCCTGTCAGCGTGCCTTAATCTCCTCCCTCGGCTGTGTCAGACAACAGACAGTCAGACAAGAAGGAAGCAGATCTTGCGTAACATTTGTGAGAAATACTACAGTAAGAACTTTACCAATGATTATTTGATGCATTTGTTGTGAAGTTGCAATGATGAGTCACACACAATGTCGTTCTTGCACACACACAAATACACAGACATCGAGCGCATTTAGCTTTGCACTAATTTTGCACGCAAATGTGACAGGATACAGGTTAATATCCACTGCTGTATGGATATCTGTTATGTTAATGTACAAAATAAACCTGAATTAACGTCCACAAACCAGGATTGAAGCGTCTTCTTTTATAATTTTACTGACACTGTGTTGATGAAGTAAAGCTGAAGTAAATCGCTGTAATTCATTACAAACATGCACCGTTTTAAAACATTTTAAACTTGTAAAACTCTTGATCACATTTGATGATGATCCTAGCAAACTGAACAGACCTTTTATTCCCAGTTGCTTTGCGCACGTCCTGTCTTGTTGTGCACATCCTGTCTTGTTGATTTGATTATACACGTTACTACAAAGACATGTTAATACGCAGCTGTCAATCAATTCGGTGGGCGGGGGGATCGCACTCCTACGTCAAGTTGCGGTCGGTCTCAAAACCGATCCAATTGGTCCACCGTTTTTATGTTGTTAAATTGAAAAAAAAAGGACTGGGTGTGTTTATATCACACCAATATGACGGCATATACACTATAGCTACACATATGACTGTCCAAACAGCTTGAAAAGTATATTTTTCATCATAGGTGCCCTTTAAAACTTTATTACATTACATTTGTACTATTTTGCATTAATTTTGTCATGTTTGACCTATGAAGTAACTGGTTTATCTGTTTTCTGATTTTCTGCAGGCACAATTTAGTTAAATAACATAATGGTAACGGTATGGGTGAATTGGTGGTGTGGATATCAGACCTTGTTTCTCATAATATGTATTTGTGTGTGTGTGGTAGTTTTATTAAAATCAACTGTTGTATTATACAACCAAACTCTGAGGTTAAAATACTCAAAAGAAGTTTTTTTGTTGTTGAGTTTTCAGGACTGATGGTTTTAAATATGTCACTGAAAAAAACTAATATATCATTTTTCTTTACATAGATATACTTAAGCCAACTAATCTTTACCCGTTTTACTTTTTAAAGTTTAACAGTTCTTACACTAAATCAGTGTTTCTCAACCACATTCCAGAAGGACCACCAGCTCTGCACATTTTCCATATCTCCTTAACCAAACACACCTGAATCAGATCATCAGCTCATTAGCGGAGACTGAAAGACTAGTAATGGGTGTGACAGACAAAGGAGTCATCCAGTGCAGTGCTGGTGGTACTTCAGGAAAGTGGTTGAGAAACACTGCGCTAAATGACAAAGAAACATTACTTTATCCATAATGTCATCTATTCATTTCTGGGGTTTTTTCAGAAAAATTTGAAACATAATTTATGGATTGACTGGATTCTCAAACTTGCTTGAGTAGTAATTATTATTTTAGCATGTAGAATTTGAACTTTTAAATTCTTCACCAACTTCTTCAAAACGATGCTGTCAAATTGAACCTAACCTGAATTTAGTATTATAAATTAAAGAATTTATTTCTAAAATAGCAATTTGTTGCTTTAAGCATGTATTAAAAGGAAAAATTCACCCAAAAATGTAAATTCTGAAGGAATTAGAAACAAAGTGACTTAAACAAAGTTTGTTTTTGTAAACATAATGCGTAAAATTAAATAAAAAATAAAACGTTCTGTCATCATTTACTCACCCTATTTTCAAACCTGTCTGAGTTTGTTTTTGCTTGTTGATGAATGAATGAATGATGGTAACCTGAAACCATTGACTTTCATAGTACAGGGTGGGCGATTTATATGGATACACCATAATAAATTACATAGACAATTGCCTTCAGATGACCCCAAAGATAAAACTCTAAGGGGGTCAGATCGGGAGACCTTGGCTTGGGGGCCATTCAACTGGCCCACGATGACCAATCCACTTTTCAGGAAACTGTATTCAGGAAATCATTCAATTTTATTAAGGTTTATCCATATAAATGGCTCACCCTTTTCCTACTATGAAAGTCAATAATTACAGGGTTTCAGCTTTCTTCAAAATATCTTCTTTTGTGTATAACAGAGGAAAGAAACTAGGTTTGGAACCACTTGAGTGTGAGTACATAGTAAGTACATTTTAATTTTGGGGTGAACCATCCCTTTAACTTTGAGGTCACATAAACGTTATATACACCTTGAAATTGGCATTAAATGAAAAATTATGATGACTCATCTAGCGTTTGTGGCTATGTCCAAAATTCAGTCCAATAAAATAACAGTTATAAAGTGAGAGTATGACTAGAAATAGAAAAATCACAGTAATAAATAGTTATGACATAAATAAAGCCTTTAGCTTATTTCGAACAAATAAATAAATATCCCGCCCCAACTTCTTGTTTTAATAGAAAATACATAAACCTTAAACACTAGAAAGAAGCCCCTGCTCATCAAGCAATTTCATACAACATTTAACTGTGAAAAGCACGGTTATGCTCTGACATCTCTCCCTATTCCCTGAAATACAGAGCAGCTAGAGCTGAAAGAATAAAATGCTATTTGCTTTTTAAAGGTCAGCTTTCTAAATGTTCCATTTGCACAGCTTATGAAAAATGTTTCGCTTGATTTGCATGAATATTTAACAAGCCGCCGTAAACAGCTTAACCCGAGTTTATCACGGGCTCCGTTTCTTACATGCATTCATTTACTTGTGCGCCTCAGAATCTTGGCCATGAAATCTCCATTAAAGAAATCTTTATACAGTATGCCATGCTTTTAATGTATAAAGTGCGATATTTCATTATGCAAATCAGCGATGTTAAAAAGGATTAAATGGCACAATTTTGAGGTGTTCTTTGTGGTGTGTGGTTGGTTTCCGCACACACTCACCCGATGACAGCCTAGCTCCACTTCAGGGGTAACACCCCTGGCCTAAAAAGGCAAAACATAATGCCGCTGCTGCCTGGGACTCTAAGAATAAACCACACAGTCCACTCACAGATAAGGTTACCTTGAAACCCGTCCTCCCTTCTCTCCCATGTTTTCTGACCCACACACACACACACATCATGGGCTGCTAACAAACATAAGGACAACCTAGGGCTTGATTTGCTCTTTTGACAGCCTAGCCGTGTGTTTTTTCCCTTCCCTGCTGGTACTTGAACCCAGTTGGCGGTGTATTGTTTTTTCCTATATGTCACTTTAAGCAACAGGTGCCATTTTTTGCTGCTTTGTAGGAGCCCTGGCACAGACGCGAGTTTTATTGGGACTCTAACAGGAAAGGCACACTGAGACACAGTGGTGTTTCGATTGGAAAACTATTCCGGACCCGGGGAATTGACTCTTGAGATTGTGTTTTCAGCCTGTTAGTGCATGAGAGAGATGGAAGGTACTGTAAACTTTATTTTTCCGGTTATGTTTTTATGTGTGTTGTAAGAAGGTTTAAGTCAAACACATGTTATTGTATGCTACGTAAATTCATGGTATATAGTGAGGTACCTCAAGTTAAATGGATGGTTCAATCTAAAATTATACACAATATATACACATTTCCTTTCTCTTCATTTTTTCCAAACAAAACTGGGTTCCTTTCTTCTGTGGAACACAAAATACTTGAAGAATTTTGACAACCATATATATAGACGTTATTTGCTACCATGTTCATTGCTCAGCATTCTTCTTAAACACTTTTTTTTTTCTTCAGCAGAAAATGACAGAACTACTCTCTTAAATTTCTCCCCTAGTAAAGTTAACTTAGACAGAAGCAATCTGCTTTGGAGGGGAATTTTGTGCTTGAAAGCTGCTAAAAATACACCATATCATATGGCTCCATGGGAGTCAGTGGTCCTTTGAAGCAGGCCTGTGATGTTAGCACAGCTTTTTTTTAAGGGTTTTGGAGTTTTTAAAGTTATGAACTGCAGAAGTTAGAGAAAATGTAGTTGAAGGAATAGTTTACTCAGAAATGTGAATTACGATAATTCACAGTGTAAATGATTTATGAACTGTTTTACTTACCCTCATGTCATTTCTATAACCAGCCCACCTTTCTGACTTCTGTGGAGCACAATAGAAGAAATTGTGAAGACTGTAGTCACTTTTTGTGCAATTACAATTAGACTGCAGCTTTAGATTGGACCAAATGACAGAATTCAAGATTATCGGTGGATAACAACTTGCATTGAGTCTTTTATGTCTCCAGAATGTGTCTGTAAACTTTTTGTACACCTTTCAGAACATTAGAACTTTCTGCTTTAAACACACTATAGCTGTTGCCCGTGCCTTTAATGCTAGTTCTCCCCGCCCACCATTCCCACGTGCCTGTCAGAGTTTCTGAAGGGAATAAAGAATGTCTTTAAAAAGCATGAAACCTTTTTAGTTATTATCTGTGACTTGGCCTAGACCTCCCCCTAAAAAAAGCCATTATTGACATCAAGGCCCTGCATAAATGAGTCTCAGTCTTGCGTGAAATGGCTTAATGTTGCAAAGACTAGAAAGTAAAAAAGAAAAGTAAATTTGATATTCTGATTAAACTGTGAAAAGTCTCTCGAATCAGCTCGAGTATACATATTTAAAGTGACACAACTGAGAATTTAAATTTTTTGCTGACTTCATGGTCTCAACAGCTTGGTAACTTGGGATTAGTTACCACCAGTGTTGAGTAAGTTACTTTAAAAAAGTAATAGATTACATAACTACTGACTACTACTGGAAAATTGTAATCTGATTACATTACTAATTACTTAATGTAAAAAGTAATCAGATTACTAATTACTTTACTTTAGCGTTACTTTTAAAACATATAAAATATACCTATAAAAACCAAAATAAACTGCAGCTCTTTCAGTCATTTAATATTCACTGAAAAACATCGAAAAAAAGACTTAAAGATTTTGCCTAAAACTTACAATTCTCTCATCATTCACTTTTTCTAATCCTGTGTGTCTTTTTTTAACACAAAAAAAGACATTTAGAAGAAAACTGGATACCTGTAATCAATAGCTATGTTTCTATCCAAAAATGCAAATTAACTTTATGCGCAAAACTGGAATATCGCATAAAAGATGTGCAAATAAAGCAGCATTTCCATCCAATAAGTCAAAGAGAACAAATTTGTCACTTCCTGATTATCTGGCGCTAAAAAACAACAGTAAAAACGGAATTAGCTGTGATGAGAGAAGCTGCGTGAATCTTTTCTTCATTTAATAAATGACTTGCGCCTCAGAAGACAATCCTGACACGCAGTGAACGTGCGGTGGCATTTGAAGGCGTGAGACGTGGAGGTCATTAATAATATAATAACACTAATACTGAGATGGTTAAGGGTTTTAGAATGACCAAAACAACATTTCAGATGTTTTACAATGTGTTAAGCCTGCTGGTTTATTCATTCACACACATTTTTATCATCACGTGATCACTTGGAATTTGTTTGGTAAAAGTGATTCCATCGTAATTTATGTGCATCTTTTCTTATCGAATAAAAAGTTTATCCTACTCAGTTATGCGCATATGTTTTTTATGTGCATTTTCCAAATGTATGCGCATCTTGGCGTTTTCATCAACCGTTTATTTATGCGCATATCCAAAATGCGCATAAAAATAGGTGGATGGAAATGTAGCTACTGACATCCATAGTAGGAAAAAGCACTGCAGTGCTTGGGTGTTCTGTGTTTGTCTGAGGTTATGAGTCTGCCGAAATGTGTATATTCCATACAAAGCATGAAGCTGATCGCTCAGTTCTTGTTGCGTGACTCACGGTTTTCAACTGGTGCGTCTGGAAAATGCGAGTGAGCACAATATGCGCTTGCCTTCATTGGAAATAACGAACTTGAGCACGCAAAAGACGCGATATGTGAACGGCCCCATAAGCAGCTACGTTTCTCTACACATTTAGAAGATACCTTCACTACCAATCCTGCACAAAAATCCAATTTAGCCTGTTTGACTGAGTTGGGTTGCCGTGTTTTTGGGTGCCGGTGTCCTCCTTGGTGACGAGTATTGTCATACAATGCTTTTTATTCAAATGCTTGAACAAGTTGCTGATCGAGTAAATAGCAGTTGAAAGTTCTTTAGAGACTGGACATTTCACAGCAATATTTTTGTTTTCACTTTCATTAAAATCAAAGTAATGTCTGTATTTACACTTCTCCCCTCTCGTCAGCAGCTATTTCAGCTTGCGTTCTCCAGCAATTTAAAAGAGCATACTTATTAACTAATGCTGCAGAGTAAAACGAGATTTAAAACAAGCATTTTTTTCTTCTAAAAACTATATTTGTAATGAAAGTAACACAATTACACTGATTATAGTAACTGTGATCAAATTACACACATTTAAAATGTCCGTTACATTACTGCATTCCTCAAAAATGTAATACAGAATACAGTAATGCGTTACTTTTAAATGCCTTTCACCCAACTCTGGTTATCATGGCTGTACACGCAGCAATATGAGGAGCACAATGTCTTATATTAAAATAAGAAAAGAACCAATTCCTGGACCACCACCATCCACGTATTCGATTTACAGCACAGTAAGGGCTGAAGTGGCATTTGCGCATAATGTTGCCATGAAAAGATTTCCCCCGAGCCTTTTGTGAACCTTATCAGCAATCTTGTATTTCTGTACAATCAGATACTAAAGCTTGTAGACAATCTGCAGGGGCAAAATCCTGATAACAAACAAAAAGACGCACCAAAACCAAACCAGATGCAGCTAAGTATATTGCGTCTGCAGAAAGCTTCTTGAGTCAGCATTTGGAGGGGACGTCTAATCCTAAGTTTGACAACAGGGACCAAAGTGAAGATCTGCGACAGGTGGTCTTAGCAGACTCTTTGGGTGCGTGACGTCTGTATCTGACCCCCACTTACAGTACATACACGTCATCATACATACAAGCCAAGAGTAGAAAATACTGTTCTCTGAGCAACAAGTGAAACACAAACAAGACCCAGTGCCCTGGTCTTGACTTAAACTCACAATGGATCATCCACAAATACATTACTGTAAACGCAATCACAACGGACTGAGAAAGAATCAATCATTTGCCATGACTTATATCAACAATATTGGCGAAGATCAATAACGGGGGCTCATAGATGTGGCAGAGAGTATAAAGGTTACATGTGGACTCTCTGAGCAGCAATTCAAACGGAGTTGCTGTAAGAATTTATATCCATTTAGAAAAGAGGCTTTTAAAGGGGCTCTGGCCAGCAGATGACACAGCGCCAACATTCCTCGTGCGGCCTTGGAGATGTTTTAATGATGAAACATTGCCACTGCAGATGTGCACCATATCTACAGACAACAAGTTCAATTCAATCTTTCTCCCAGGCAATGCATTGATAAAGACTGAAAAAAGCAAACATTCATCTCCTGTCTACCGGGCTTTGTCTTCATCGCTTTTTGTCTACACTGAGAGTGAACAACGTGACAGAACTAGACAACTTCCAATGTAATGTGCACACAGTGTAAGGCTCTTTGATAATCACTGGCTATGTTTACATTCAATCAAATCATTTGTTAGTAATAGGACTGAAAAGGCTTCTTGTAAGCACATTTATGGATTATTTTTACATATCTTAAAGTTAGTTAAAAAAAAATCATGTCATATAAATTAGCCCTTGTGCACTAGCCTTTTGTTATGTTAGGGATGAAAAAATCCACTAAAATAAACTGCTGTAAAAATGCATCAGATAAATATTATCAAATTTCTTTGCATACATCTGTTAATAAACCTCAGTCCTGATCGAAACTACTGAATTGTTTAGAAAATTACAGGATTTAACTCTTTAATTGCCAAGTTCACAAATTATGTCACTGAGTTGATGAAAAAAGCACACAAAAATATGTATTTTCAATATAAAAAGTAATTGTGGAGTGGATTGTTTTTACATTTTATCACAGTGTCGGACATGTGAACGATTAGTGACAACACTGGCTTTGATGCATTGTAAGATTTTCATTTTTTCTCCCTAATTTACTGTTGGTGGCTGGTTTTGCCCAATTGACTTTCATTATAACCACATTGTATGGTGCGTAAATACACAGTCTTTGTTTTTATTTACTCCATGTAGTTCTGAGAGCTGAGATGCATAATTGGATTTTCTCAGACACATCAAGGTAAGTGCATAAAGGTCACTCTCACACACTTTAATTTGCTGTTATACTCCATATAAAATCTATAAACTAAGCTTTTTTTGCACAGGTCTATCTAAAGGGGTAATGGTGCCAACTGATGATCAACTGTAAAAATTACAAATTGTACCTCTTCCCAACAGAGAAAACCACCAACAATCAAAAATGCATGATTATGTGGTGTCATGGTTTTGCAGTCAAAAATGTGGTTATAACGGAAGTCAATGGGGCAAAAACAGACACAAACAGTAAATTATAGATAAAAAAATAGAATTAATTGAAAGCAATGCATAAAAGTCAATGTTGTTTCACATGTCTAAGACTTTGATAAAAGGTAAAAAAATTCATTTCACAAATTTATATTAAAAATATGTCATTTTGTGTTTTTCCACCAGTGACATAATTTATGAATTTGGCTAATAAATAGTTAAAATCATGTAATTTTCTAAACAATTTAGTAGTTTTGAACAGAACCGAGGTTGATTAACAGATTTATCCAAAAAATATTTTTTTTATATTTTATTAAAAAATATATATTTTTACAGGAGTTTAATTTAGTGGATGTTTTCATCCCCAACATAATAAAAGGCTAGTAAATTCGCCCAGTGCATCATTGAGGTTTTAATTCAAAGCATTCACAAAATATGTGTCAAAATTCACAAAATATGTGTCAAAATGAGATTTGTCACCAAAACGACTCGACTAGAGAATGTGATTTAAACCGTTCTCCATGTCTAGGTTTATGTTGACATTGCAATTTTTTTTAACAGAATTAAATTATTGGTGGGGACATTTCAGTAGTCAGTGGATATTGGTGGGGACATGTCCCCTCCGGCCATACCAATTCTATGCCCCTGCATTTAACTTAAGCTACTGTTCCACTGTAATTTTGTTTTACTGAATTAAATGATTGGTGGGGAAATTTTAACAGTCGGTTAATATTAGTGGGGGTACATCCCCTTCTTCCATGCCTATTCTATGCCCCTGCATTTAACTTAATCCACTGTCCCCTGCAATTGTTTTTACTGAATTAAATGATTGGTGGGGACATTTCAATAGTCTGTGGATCTTGGTGGGGACACATCCTCTTCATCCATGCCTATTTTATGCCCCTGAAATTAACTTAGGCCACTGTTCCACTGCATTCAATCTAAGGCACTGTGTGATACAGTATAGTTCAGTACAGCTTGGCTACTTCAGTTCAGTTTTCTGTGGCTGGGTTTGCATTTGCACTGCAGTTTAGTACCACATGCTACATTTGCACCACCTCTAATGCAGTCACTTCATGAAACACGTTTTCATTCCTGGTCCCTCTACTCCTTAGCTACCAACGAGAGGAACATCTAGACCTCTTCTACTGCCAACAATGATGCCATTTCATGTGTCTTTTTCTTGACGGTATAAAAAGTTTAGTCCTGCAAACCAACAATACCATAGTGGCTGCTGCGGACTATTCAAATATAGAGGGTTTGGTGTCTCATCCAATTGTAAATCCAATGATGCTTGCAATGGAGATTCCCTCAGACCAAGCAGTGATCAGCAGTGTGTATATGTCACATTTTGGTAAAAGTACAGTAAGGCTTGGTTGAAATCTCACCCAAGGTGATACAAAAAATAGTACCAGGTAGTAGATACACAATGCAGTGGAAAACGCCCTCAAAAGTGAGCCATAGCCAAAGAACCATGCAATGGAAAAGCACTGTTGGAGAACCCATACATTTAAAGGTGCTGTATGCAAGTTTCTGACTCTTCTAAAGCATAAAAATACCATAATGTGTGTGCAGATATTTAAGAAACATCCCAAGTGAACATACTTTTTTAACTGAAAAACAATGCTGAAGTCAGATATTCTGCTTTGAAAATGTTATTTTTTTTTTTTTACGTGCCGGAACGCTGTCTTTGTTTAGGTAAATTTAACCTACACAATGCCAGTTTAGCCAGTTATATTTCAGTACCCCGGGTTGCCTTGTTGGAAAACAGCATATTTTATTCATACATTCAGAAAGGCACTGAAAGCATGCATCTGTGACCGAAAATGTGACCTCCGGTGGACAGCATCAGACAGCGAAATGAGACAGATTCAGTTCCACATGAGATTATTAATTAGCAAATTATATAAATATTATGAATGTAAACATTAGGTGAGCAGGTTACATTGTAACCGCGTGTCCTAACAACACGCTTTTGACGAGATACGCAGTGATGGCTGTTTGCACCAGATGAAACACAACAGAAATCGAAATACAGCCTTTCAGAAGCACAAAATATGCACTCACTCAAGAAACAGTAAGGTTTATAATCTATGTACAGTTTTTCTCAGTCGCTTTGGTGCATTTCTCACAACACTATTTACATTTGCACAACAGTTAATGCATTTCTCAAAACAATTAGTACAAACTGCAAAACCTAGTTGAGCAAGTATTCATGTCAATGAAAGTGTCAGTATTATCAAAATGAAAAGTCCTGACACCATTGTTTATGAACAAGATAGTCAAATGGCTTTGTCATGTTTTCATTATGACACTTTACTCTGTACATTTTTTCCAATGCAAAAAAGTTAGATTTTGGTGACATGTCCTGAAAATGCTCAAGACAGCACCATATACTATTTGCACAGCCATTTGAAAACTACAGTAAAGTTAGACATCACTGCATTTAGTGAGGTATCTGAGTACAAGACACTGAATATGTATGTTTCACATTTTTACTGCAGATGCTCTTTACAATTCTAATTTATTCACAGCATTGTGCAAAAGAATAAATACACCCTTATTTACAACAAACATAAACTTCCTTTGGATAGGGCTGAGCACAACTGTAAACAATATTGCAGTACATTTTGGAACTGAACCTACAACATACACAGGTCTGTAAATCATTCATCAAATTGTTCAATTTAGAAAGTATTTTCAGAAAAAAAAAGATTTAAAGTTTTTAAATAAAATGAGCTTGACAGATTTTGACAACTAGTTCAACATTTTTGTATGTAATGACTCTGTAATGTAATGACTGTATGTTTTTAAATAAAATGAGGACTATTAGCTTTATATGGAATGACTATTCAGCATCCACAAGTTTAGTTAATTTTGACTGACATGACATAAGCAAATGATAATGTTACAAACAGCAGAGAGTTGTATGAAAGCAATTGATGCATGTCTAAAAGCATTTGCAATTTGCTGGAAGGAATGAGAAACTGTTACTATGATGTGCACAAATGACTAATTGTTTTGAGAAATGCATTAACTGTTGTGCAAATGTAAATAGTGTTGTGAGAAATGCACCAAAACGACTGAGAAAAACTGTAATACATGTTAACCCTCTTTAACATAATTAAATGTAGATGCTGAATCACTCATATGTGTTTATTGTATTTTCAAGATCTGAGGTGAACTATCTGCTGCTGCTTTCAGTATATGGTAATAAATGTCATGTAAATTGGCATTCAAACTCACATTGTTAGCATTTAGCACTGAGTAAAGCACACAAGGTTTACCTGAGGTGATCACTGTCATAGGTTTCTGTTGTTCAGCTGTGAGAAATAGAAGCTTTATATAGTTTCTAATATACTATTCAAGGTGTTGGTTAGAACCAAATTTCCTTTTAATATGGAAAATGTTTTCTTTATCGCGTCGTTAGTTTTATTTAGAAACACAGTTTAAATCACTCGCTCCTGTACTCAATCTGGCAACCCACGCTTGCAATTGTTTTATTCCAGGAGTGCAATACCTAGTTTAACCACTGGGTGTTAAACTTACATACTGCACCTTTAAATAAACATGACCTGTTTTTGTCCTTATTATATAAGTCAATGATATCCAAAAATTTCAAGCCCCTAAAAAGTAAAAAAAGTTTGAAATGAATCCATTTAGTGTGCAATTAATGTCTTTTAAAGTGACACTTCATATAATGAACATATTTGCAATATACAGTATAAAGGCCAATTTAGTAGAAAAACTCTATATTCACTAAAACAAAGGCGAAACACAACAAAGATGTCAACCCCATCAGTGACTTCAATAAAAACAAGACAAATAGTTGATATACATGATATGGATTCTTATAGTTGCAACTTTTTATACTACAAATACCTCTGCTTGCATTATTTTTCTTCCGCTTGCATTTCTGAACCTCTGTTTATCTCTACAGCACGGTCCACCACCACAACTACCATAGTAGAGGCCAAAAATGACGTGAGCTCACATTCGGTACGTTCGTCCAAGCGCACCATGACTGATGACCTGTACTCCACGTTCAGCTCCCCCATGGCCTGGATCCTCGTTCTGGCTCTTATCATAACCTGGTCAGCCGTGGCCATCATTATGTTTGACCTGCTCGACAGCAAGGGTCTTGAAGGTAGGTCCAGCTCTTTTATCTTTGTCTAATTCACTTCGATGGGGAGTAATTTTGGAACACTTGTCCTGAAGAGATAGTAGGTTGGGTGAAGCAATCGATTATTATAAAGGCTACCCTATTGGGTCGCTTTATAGCAAAACATTGGCTTTAAGGCAAAACAGGACACAGATGAGGCGTAATTGGATGCTTGAAGGTGTCTTCACGATGTGATAAAGCTCTGAGTGGGTTTTCTTGTTGGAAGTTTATCAGCTGTGCCACAGGACAAACTTGTGAGGCTTCTAAGAGCGGGGGGGAGGGATATTGACTCATTCCTGATAGCATTGACAGTGACAAGGATAGATAGGGTGTCCCGTTGGCCGGGTCGCTATCAGTCACCTATCATGTGGAGTGCTGAAAAAGTCCTTGTAGGACAACAATTTACCTTGTATTACCACCTGATGAAACATTAGAGTCCATTGTTGATGCAATTGGAAGGCGACCAAATGGTTGTTTATGGTGCAGAATTGCTTGAAGTTCTGTGTAGCTTCATAATGGCAATTTTGAACTGTTTCAAAAGAATTGTCATTGTTTAGATGGATTTATCACTGTCATTGAGATCACATTACATCTCATTCACAATTCATCCCATCAAAAGCTTTAAAACGCAAACACATTAACCCATTTTGAAAGTATTTCACAGAGAAAGCGATAGACTTTCATATCATGTAGTTCGCTACATGATTGCACCCATTAGGAGTCACATTTACATTACATACTTATTTCTAATAAATTTCCCTCCTTTTTCCACCCTGTCCATCACCATGTGTCATCCTGTTGCCATCCAATAAAAAGCCCATACATTATACTGTGACGACCCCTGTTTACCACCTGGTAAAGACTCTCTGCCTGCAGTTCAGTGCTAATGCCTGTTTTCGTGTGGGTGTTTGTGTGATGTGGTTGTGTGGTTTTCCAGCATGCAAACAGGGAGCAACTGTCACTCTCATCTGCAACATTCATACGGACATGCAAATTTACTGAACCATCTAATCTGTCTGTCATGAACACGACATCACTTCCACTAGACTGTCATGCACTCCATTCAGCGTGACACCAAACCTTTGACTTTATCGTAATGGCAAAGGGAAGTGTGGGACTGAGCTCTCTGTGAAAGCAGATGGACTTGCTTTGCAGTAATTATAAAAAGGTGATTGCTTCAGATTTTAGGCATCTGATCAGATTTTACACCAACAGTTGAAGTCAGAATTATAAGCCCCGCTGTTTATTATTTTCCACAATTTTTTTAACACATTTCTAAACATAATAGTTTGAATAACTTATCTCTAACAACTGATTTATTTTATCTTTGCCATCATTACAGTAAATAATATTTTACTAGATATTTTTCAAGACACTTCTATACAGCTTAAAGTGACATTTAAAGGCTTAACTATAGGTTATTTAGGTTAACTAGGCAGGTTAGGGTAATTAGGCAAGTTATTGTATAACAATGGTTTGTTCTGTAGACTATCGAAAAAGTATATAGCTTAAAAGGGCTAATAATTTTAAACCTTAATTTTTTTATTATTAAAAACTGCTTTTATTCTAGCCAAAATAAAACAAATAAGACTTTCTCCAGAGGAAAAAATATTATCAGACATACTGTGAAAATTTCCTTGCTCTGTTAAACATAATTTGGGAAATATTTCAAAGGGAGTTTAATAATTCTGATTTCAACTGTATTTTAATCACCTCCACAAAATGCAAAATTGACTCTGGAATGCTTATGTATGACAAAGCATCATTGTATTTTGGTTTCTCGATACATGACAAGCAAAAAAAAGCATGTTAGTCTTGATATCTACTATAATTAATACTGAAAATCACTTCAAACGATATTACTTGGAAAAAAGGGTTTTGTGTTGCGTGAATGCATATTCCTAAAAGGTTTATTTGTCTCAAAATAACACACATACTGTACGTAATTATGGACATCACAAAACAATTATAAAGAAAAACATCATGTAGTTCTAAATGCTACATATACATTAAGCTATATTTGAAATGCAACAAGAGACAAATAAAACCTTCTCAGCAGTTATATTAGAGCGTAAATGTGATTTGGATAAACCTCATATCACAGTATGGCTTGATATGAGTGGCATAATGCAGTATGTCATCATCAAAACGCTTGGGGCACTGATTTCATCATCCCTACTAGAATGAAATAAAGGCTATGAACAGCATTTTGAGCATCTAAGTGCTTTACAAAAGCAAAGCTGCTGCAAACATATTAACAAAAATTGCATATTCTCAGAGCTCAACTTTTTAATTCAAAACTGTATATCATCTGAGAAAACTTTAAACCATGATTTTATTTGAGCCAGCATGACATCAATAATCTTCGTGCCAATTGCTCCCTTCCACCCTATGATTTCCAACATCCATGTGTTGACGTCTACTTTGCGATACTGCTTTCAGTGAGCCTCAAATTATTCACTTCAATCAATTCATTTTATTCTAACATCGATAACTATGCTTTGAAAGCATTGTAGCGTGACTTCGTTTATTAACTGTGTGGTATTGAACGGCAACTCCTCCTTGCCATGCAGAATGATTTGAGTCTCTTTTTTTCCTCCAATTAATATTGCATTGAGCAAAAACAGTGATATTTTACCTGTAGAATATTAATCCAGTATTCTATGTTGCAGATTTCTCGCGTTCTTTTCAGGAGAAGGGATATAAACTTTAATTTCCCTCAATGCACAGCTAAGCCTTCGCGATGTGGAATCATGGGGAGGAAGTTGACGCTTTGGTCCATCTTAACACAGCCTTGCATTTACAGAGTCTTTACCGTTTGTCTTCAGGTGGTCTATAAAATGGTGGTTTTCAACTGGTTTTGCTTCAAAACCCAGATATGACAGTGGACGTCAAGTGGAGATCCAAACCGATCTACAAAAGAAAACAACAAAACACAAAGAGCTCATTCATATTTGTTTTGCAGTGTGTAGTTTAATGGGTTATTGAGAATGAAGAGACATCTATCATAAAGGCTGGCATGAAAAAATACTATAGTTTTTTTATAGTAAATACTATAGTATTTTTATAGTATTATACTTTAGAAAGGGGGTTGTTGCTAGATTTGATACGGTTGCAGCTGGAAGTTAATGAGAATTATTTAAATTATTTATTAAATTTCCCGTTTACTGTATTTTATTAACGTCTACCCCCACCCCAACCCTAAACCCAACCATCACAGTAATGTAAAAACAATAGTTGTATCGAGTATTATTTATATTATCTATTAAATTACCCAATAAATTATAGTTTTTAACGCCTACCCCCATTCCAGCCCTAAACCCAACCGTCACAGCAATGTAAAAACAATAGTTGTGTCAAGTATTATTTATGTTATTTAATAAATTACCTACTAAATTGTAGTTTTTAACGCCTACCCCCACCCCAACCCTAAACCCAACCATCACAGTAGTGTAAAAATTATAATTATTGTTATACAGTGTCATAAAAAAGTGCTGCTATATTGATGCGCATATTACACTTCCGGCCAGCTGCGTATCTGATCTAGACTTTACCATAGAAAGGTACTTAAATTAATCTGTTGTGGTAATTCTATAGTTGCTGTGGCAACACAACAACTATATTAATATAAAAAAACGAGACAATACTGTAGCTTTTAAATTATATGAAAGAGCATAGAATCACCAAGATTATGTTACATAAAATAGATTACTATCTTTTTTGTTTGTTTTTATTTTACTCAAATTAGGGGGATGCAAAAATGAGTATACCCCACATCAAAAACTTCTTTATCTAGTTTGTATGGTTTAATGACATACACACATATGTTTATGTGACAACATCCCATTTTGAAACCCATGTTAATTTAATTTAACATGTCAGTATTAATTAGTATTATGCTAGTGCGTAAACTATTAAATTAAAATAAGTTCACCTAAAAGTGACAGTTTCAAGAAAACAAGTTTGGTTAATATATTAAACATTAAGTCTGTAAAATAAACTATTAAAAGTGCTGATCATCACCAGTTTTGTGATTGTAAGTGTTGTATTGTCATCTTTCAGATTGTATTTCAGCTTTAATGTGCTTTTTAAATAAATAAAAAACAAAGCAGCTGCTTGCCATCACTACAGCATTACGATTCAATGGACGGCCGATTGTTTTCACTTCAAAATGGCGGAATCGCGGGGCTGTTGCTGGGCGCTGCTGTTGCAATGGAAACTTCTATTGAGTG
Organism: Danio tinwini; assembly: GCA_903798205.1. Classification (NCBI taxonomy): domain Eukaryota; kingdom Metazoa; phylum Chordata; class Actinopteri; order Cypriniformes; family Danionidae; genus Danio; species Danio tinwini. The sequence goes on along the minus strand of CAIGQZ010034990.1, from coordinate 15,414,091 downwards.
TCGCCTCTTGGTAATTCTGCTGTGGTAAATCTTTAGTTGATATGGCAACACAACAACTATAGTAATATAAACAAATGACCCAACACTGCAGTTTTCTACATCTATAGGTTATATTATACTCTAGCAAAAACTAAAGTATTTAATAGTTTTTCTGTTCACTTTAGTTAACACTACAGCATACTATAGCATTCATTAATATGTTGTGACTGTATAACACACTATAGTTAAACACTTCAGTGTTTCCTTTAAATTATTAGTCTTTTTTCATGTGGGGGTTAGTACACTTTAAAATAAAAATTACACCATAATTTCATCATCAAGTTATTCCAAACCGACATTTGCTTAAAACACAAATTAAGATATTGTTTAATGAAATCTGAGAGATTCCTGTTCCTCCAATCATATACTTTATTTAATTTGAAATTGAATGCTTTATAACATTCATAGAGAGACAAAAAAATCTATGTAACTAGAGTATTCTGAAGAGACGTGATTGCTTTGTGTAATGAAAATAAACAATTCATTATTTTTGACTTTATCATTTATTATTGACATTTTTTGCAAATAAACATACATATATTATTCAAACTCAAAAAGTTCACAGCCATGACTCGTTGACGCATGAGAACAAATTTCATTGGTTCTTACGGAAACTCGAGTGTACCTAACACAATCTCACGGCAATTCGTAACTTTTTGATTTAGTGGCTAATTTGTATGAACTGTAAGATCTCATTTGTACAATTTAGTACGATTTGTTTATCCCCCAATGACAGTTGGGTTTAGAGGTGGGGTTGAGTGCCATGCCTTTTTTTTTATCGTACATTTTCATATGAGTGAACTGAATTAGTCACTAAACTGACAAAACGTAAAATAATTACGTTTCCTTGTGAGATCAGGCCGGTGTACCACATGACATCCAAGAATAAACTTAATTGGTTCTTATGTCAAAAAAAAAACATGCTTGAGCTTCTGTGACCAAATTTGAATGTAAATAAACACCCCAATGCAGTCAATTCTTTATATTCATTAGCTGCGTCTCATCATTCAGTTCAGTAGGATTTATTTTTGTGCTCTCTTTAAACTGTCTATACAATTTTTGCTGCCTCAAATGTTTAGTTTAAACTAGGGCTTAATATTGGAAAAATCTGATATTGATACTGATATTTTGTACTTCTGCGATATATATTGCAATATACTGTACATACAATTTCACCAGAAGACTTGAATACCTCTATATTGGAAACAATTATTTAATATTTTTTTATTTTATTTAATAAGATTGGCATGGTTCTGTAGGGGAATAAATTATGCATAAAATGTAATAAACAAATTACAAGTATAGCTAAATGCAACAGAGCAAACATAAAAATGAAATAAACAGTGCTTTATGGTTTTCAGGCTAGTCAAATTGTATTCAGGTACAAAAATGGAAACAATCTAATACAAAATAACACCACAAAGACTTTATTGTTTAAATAGTTTTTTTTATTCTCTATAAAAGTAACTGAAAGTGTCTGAATGCTTTAAACCCTCTAAGAGCTAAAAAATGTGCAAATGATAAACTTTTGCTCTATTACGGTTAAACTAAAACAAATCTAAAGTATTTTGAACTGTGTGACTATATAATCCCAATATAATATATATAATCCTAAACTATATAATCCCAATTTAACAATGCAGATCCTGCGATGTGACTACTGCGGATGCGCACATTGCGATATTAATGCTCAAACAATATATTGTGCAGCCCTAGTTTAAACCAAACAAGCTTTTCTAATCATCTCTGCTTACATCAACCAAACTGCCTAAATATATGTAGCGAAACACTAAACCAATGTATAACTAAACCAATTTAGTTTAAACCTGAGTAACTTAAGGAAGCTAAAGTAACATAAAAACATTTGTTGTCATGACTTTTTTCATATTTTTTTTACAGTGTATGAATGCGTTGAAGCATCAGACTTTTGAAAGAGCCAGCTTTCAATAAAGAGATAGAAATTTCTCAGAATTTAATAAAAATGTCTTAATTTGTGCACAGATCCAATAATATTACAGCAATTAAAGATTATTTTTTTTAATTTTGTGAGTAAACAACCATTTTTTGATGGGGTGGGGAGTTGGCTATAAGTGTCTAATGTGCACCAGTTGAGAGCCAGTAGTCAACAAAAAATTCTATATACAACAAAACACCATTTACATTGAATGGCAACAATACTGTGAGAAAATTTTGAAAAGGGATGAGCTACTGTGCATCAGGACTAAACCAACACTTGCATAGATAACAATAAATGATGCCACATGCACAATAAACCAACTAAAACCCACACTTTGCCCAAACATATAATATACTCACATATAGTACATGACTGATACACACATATATAATTCCCTTTACTGTTAGAGAGCTGTAAAAGAGGAGAAGCGAGCAGAAGACTAAAGTGAGAGCGAAGGGTGAAGCTTCACTCACTTTCAAGATGGGATTCAAAGACCACTGTGTTCCCCAATGTAGTGACTGAGACCCTCTATTGGGAATCTTCTCCCCTCATGCCTGTGTTTCTTAGATCTGCAATAGTTTAGTGTCTTCTTTTTTGCCCTGAGGCCTCAGTCACATGCATGCTCTATCAATGCAATAGAACTATTTTAAGGGACAACGTAACAGAACATTCTGTGAAATTAAACATGCCAAAGCGCTAAGATTAAAGATGCAGAAAAAAAGTATACAAAAAAGTATGCAGTTGTGATTCCCAAGAGTATCTTAGTTTAGATCGAAATCCAGATTAGGAAAATGATTTGTGCATTGATAAAAACAGCAAGCATTAGATAAGATTAAATCGCATGCAAACAAATGTGATATCAATTTAAGAGGCTGTGTAAAACTGCACTGAACTCTCTGTAGATTCTTTTCAAGATGTACACAAGACATTCATTCAGCTCAGTGTGTCTTCTGTATGCCTTTCTGCCCTTTAGATTGATTTCAGTTGTTTATCTGTGTATTGTCTGGATATATTTCACAGCTCAGAAAATGTTCTTTGTCTTTGTAGTTATCGGTTATGTAGAAAGTCTCTGATAAAGTTAGTTTGGGAATAGAGCTATGCTATATGACAAAAGGCTCATATTACAATATACAGTAAGTCTTCTCATATCATGATAAAGTTAAACAGTATATCATTCAATATTGTACTGAATTCAATCAATTAATAGTTGATATATATATATATATATATATATATATTGACCACATGTAAAGGACTGTTTCTTTTTACATTTTAAAATGTACTCAGAAATGTACTCATTCATCATGTTTCTCAATTTATTGAGAAACTTAGCAAATGTTTGATTAAAAAACTAAGAAATATAAAATACATATGAACAATTACAGGTTCAGAATCAAAAATAATGCTAAACAAAATGCGAAATGTAAACATTGCACTATCAAGATTGCAATTCTTGAATTTTCACAATTGTTTTTTTTTTATTTTTTTTTTTTCCCTGTACATGGCCTGTAATTTTGCGCTCATATAAACTATGAAAAAGTATTACTGTAAACAATGTATTCTATGACACCACAAAATACAGCATATGATAGAGCATAATATGAAACAATATACTTATTTTGTACAGTGCTCTCAGGACAAAAGTTATTTAATCACACTTATTTAAGACTAAAGCCAGTCTGAAGATGCTGGACTTTTGCACTGGGTACAGGTGTAGTAATGAGAAAACAAAGAAAACAAAGCATTAAGGCAGAACATTTAATAGGTAATATTTTGTTTTCTACGTTTTGCTTGTTACAAATTTTGTGCTAAACAAGTAACGTTATTGATGATAATTCAGTCACTTACTGCATTAACCATAAGGCAAAGCAGCACCATAATCTAAATTCTTAGATTGTTGAATAAACAAATAATGCAAATATTGTAAATGAAAAATGACAACAAGATGCTGCGGTGCCAGAAACTTGTAATATTGTCAGCTAAGTTCACGAATGTTTTTGTAGTAACGTGTAAGGATGCATAATAGTGCCTGCGCCTCACTCTGTGTTCTGTCCACCTATCCTTAAATATCTATGGTCATATTGCACAGCCCTATTTGGCCATTTCTATTTGAAAAAAATATATATAATAATAAGGAAACAACTTTGAAATTCTCTGTTTCTCTGGATTTATAGCTTGAGCGAAACAAGACTTGTGCTTGAGCGAAACATACTTTTAAAAAATTATCTGCAAACTATAGATATTAATTAAATTTTTTATTCCAAATTTAAAATAATAATGTTGTTATTTAGAGCATTTTCACATACAAAAAAGATGTTTTCAGATGCACATCATGATTTTGCCCAGTACGATGTGATCATGGATTAACATCTATGTTGATCCTAGAACATCTTTTTGTTTAAAAATGTAATCAATTCCTATTCTCTACCTCTAAACCCAAACATAGCTGTAAATTATCCCCAAAATCAGAAGGGAATAATAGATAACAATCATGTAGAAGTGCATAAACCTAACCGTAAGCCTAAACTTAACATAAACAGTGAACGTATCCTTTAATTCTGATTGGCTGACTGGAATGTTGTTCCAGGATCAACAATGATGTTAATACAGGAACATGTGCTACTCTGTGAAATCAGGTTAGCGTTTTTAGACATCACATTTTTAAAGAGTTAATAAATCAACATCTACTGGAATATCACTAATTTTTTATCACAACAAAAAATAACATTCTTTGTCAAATGAGTGGTCTTCATTTTTTTCATGGACGTGTACAAGTACAGTTGACGTCAGAATTATTAGCCCTCCTAAATTAGCCCCCCTGTATATTTTCTTTCTGAATTTACAACACATTTCTAAACATAACAGTTTTAATAACTAATTTCTAATAACTGATTTATTTTATCTTTGCCATAATGGGCAGTACCTAATAATTTATCAGATGTAAAATGGATTAAAAATAATTAAAAACAGCTTGTATGCTAGCCGAAATAAAACAAACAAGACTTTCTCAAGAAGAAAAAATATTATAGAAATTACTGTGAAAAATTATTTGCTCTGAAAAATAATTTGGAACATATTTAAAAAAGAAAAACTAAAATCACAGGAGGGCTAATAATTTTGACTTCAACTGTTTATAACATTTCAAATTACTGCTCTTGTTTTGATTTGCTATCTTCACACATTTAAGACATCTAGAGAAGTGATGTAAGATTATACAGTCTGTCTATAAATGGACACATAAGCAGAAGACATCAAAAGTCTCCATCTGCCAACTCCAGTATATTCCAATATTCCAGTCTAAAGATATTAAATATATATAATTTGAAATGTTATTTTCTTATGAGTTTACACCTCACATTCAAGCACTCAAAAATGTACAATGCTGTCAGTTTTAAGAGAGAGAGTGAGAGCTTAGAGGGCAAAACTGAATTTCCATAAAGTGGGTTAAAAAGTTAATCAAACAAATGTCACTGAATTCATCAGTATTGCATTAGCATCTCTATGTAAAGGAGATGTCACAATTGCTTTACGAGGTTTGAATTTTAATTAAGCTGGAAGCAGTCATGAGAAAAGAGAAAGTGTGACAATTTGATTTACTGTGAGTCACTAAATGCTGTATAAAAAACATAATACAGTGACTTACGTAAGACTTTTACATTACACTGTATGTGTAATATGTATATTTGACACAAAATGTTAATGTTTGCATTGTTCATTTTCACCCAGTTGAAGTGTTTTTATAATCTACTGTGACATGGATTAATATGATGTCTCTTCACACCTTCCTTGTGATTTCGTGTCCAAAGTGTGTTTTATCTGTACTGGTGGCTAAGTGTGTCTGTTTATCCTGCCTATGGTTCTGAGCATGCTTAATGAGGACAACCCAATGACCGTACAGTAGGCGCGTTTCCATTACCAATACGCACAAAGCTTTAATGATTCTTACTAAATATATACCATAGCAAAAAATGACACTGTTTCCTTTGACCAAGTATTAAGCAAGTAAAATGTGTCCCCTGAAATAATAAGCTTATGTATTATGATTTGAACAAAGGATTTCATAAAAAAAGTAGGCACACCACTGCTCCAAAAAAATTACACACAATATATATATATATATATATATATATATA
>CAIGQZ010034990.1:15396708-15407862 GCA_903798205.1 Danio tinwini | reverse complement strand
ATTGAAAGATAATACAATTAAATGCAAGCAAAATATTGCAAAAAAATTACAACTTACAAAATTTCAACTAAACTTTTCAAATTATTTTTGCTTTCCCTGATTTTTCCTCTTTTTTTTATTTGCATTTAATATTTTTCTTTAGCATATAAATTTGGATGTACTAGTTTTTGGACCGTTATCATAAGTTATTTTGTTAGATAAACTCCAGATTTGGCTTCAGCACTGACTAATCTAATGTATATGCACAAATATAATATTGTATAGCTTCCTAATAAAAATATTAATATAAAAGACTTGTGAGGGGTGTTATATACTGTATGCAGTGGGGGGAATAAGTATTGAACACGTCATGTATTGATATTTCTAAAGGAGCTGTTGACATGGAATTGAACCAGATTTTTTTTTAAATCGCATACAATACAAATATAAAAATAAAACAAAAAACATAAAATCTGAAAAATTGCTGATCAGTCCACCCTGATCTTCATAATTTAGATGTTGGACTGAAGCAGCTAATATTACTGTAATTTACACTGACAAAGGGCAGAGGGTTGTTGAAGAACTACTGATAGAACTGCTGTCAGGGCTTTCACTGCCTTTCTACACCTCCCTTTCTTCATGTGTTCAATACTTTTTCCCCTGTGTAATTTCATTTTATTACGTATAACTTAATTTGTAAACTAATCAGTTTTGGTTTTTTTGCATATATGGCTTTCTTTGGTTGTTACCAACATCCAGGAACAATTTCAAGTCAACAGCTCCTTTAGAATTATGTTTTCTCAGAAAAATGGTGACATGTTCAATACTTATTTTCCCCCCTGTATGTACTGTATATATAATATTTTAGGTATATATGGGATTATCATCAATATTAGATATATCCTGTAAAGACAGAAACATCACCTGTGGTTAAAACATAATAAATATGTTGGTCATTTTTGAGCTGTGGTGTGCCTACTTTGATTTTTTTGTTGCTTCTTGTTTGGTATGCACCCACATGGGACTATACTGAATTTGGACTGTTTTTGTTGAACAAAAGTTTTAAGTTAACAAAGCCCAAGGCTAATACAAGTTATATCAGGTCTATGCTGTTTTAGAACTGCGTTCAATAGGTCTCTGGCCAAGTGGGTGAGTTAAAAAGTTAATCAAAGTTCTTTCATTTTGGTCGAAATGCTTAAATTTTACAGTCCCTCTGCCATACCACTGCTTTTGCAAAGTTTTCTTTTCTTTGAAAGATACTTTTGTTTTAGAGTTTTCCATTTCTGCCATAAGATTTAAGCCCTTCTCCTTCTTGTCTGCTCTGTTCTTTGGAATCTAATTCCCCATAACTTTTTTTCTGTTTTTAATCATTCATTCGGCTTAGTCCATTATTAATCAAGGGCCGCCACAACACAATGAACCGACAACTTATCTAGCATATGTTTTACACAGCAGATGCCCTTCCAGTTGCAACCTAGTACTGGGATGTCTTTAATCAATTTAGGAAAAAACTCTGTCTCGTCTTCTGGCCAGAAATACATTGCCATCTTTAAAAAATGACTTTTTAGGTGACCTGTAAACATAGAAAAAAAATCCATTCATTGTTTTTATTCTTCCCTTTGTGATGAAATTGCCTGAAAAGCAACCTTTAAATTGTGAGTTTAAAAACTTTATTAGACATTTTTTATTCACAATTTCAGTTTGCATAATATAAAATGTAATAAAAAGTCTGTTTTGTCTCTTGAAATTAAATTTTCCTGTATTTATTGTAAATTTATTTGGTTTAAAAAAAAACTCTGTCTCATCTTCTGGTTAGACATACGGTGCCATCTTTAAAGAATGATCATATGACTTTTTAGGTGAGCCTGTAGACATTGAAAATGTTTTTTAAATGTATCTTTTTTTTAATGAAATTGCCTGAAAAACAACCTCAAGTGAACTTAAAAACTTCATTAGGCATATTTTTAATTCACAATTTTAGTACGCGTAATATAAAATGTAAAAAAAACCTGTTTTGTTTCTTGAAATCTACTTTTTCCATCTTTATTTGGACTTTAATCAGTTTTAAAAAAGAACTCTGTCTCATCTTCAGGCTAGACATATGGTGCCATCTTTAAAGAATTATCATATGACTTTTTTTAGCCTGATCTCACAAGGTAACGTAAGTATTTTACATTTAGTCCGTTTAGTGGCTAATTCGTACGAGTTCAGTCGTATAAAAATGTATGATTTTAAAAAGGAGGTGTGGAACCTAAGCTCAATCGTCTTTGGGTGAGAGCAAATGGTACTAATTTGTACGAATTAGATCGTATGAAATCATACGAATTAGCCACTAAATCAAAAAGTTACGTATTGCCGTGAGATTGCATTGGACTTTTTAGGTGACCTGTAAATGCGAGAAAAATCCACTGCTATTTTGCTAATACTTCTGTGAAATTGCCTAATAAACCTCATCATGTGTGTGTAAAAACTTCATTAGGTATATTTTCAATTCACTATTTAAATTTGCATAATATAAAATATGAAGAAAAGTCTGTTCTCTTGCTTGAAATCTAATTTTCCCATATTTTTTGCCTTTAATCGGTTTAAAAAAGAACCAAGTCTCATCTTCAGGCCAGACGTATGGTGCCCTTTTTTTTTAAGAATGATTATACAGTATGACTTTTTTTTTAGGTGACCTGTAAATGCTGGGGAAAAAATCCATCGCCATTTTGATACTACTTCTGTGAAATTGCCTGATAAACCTCATCATGTGTGCGTAATTAGGCATATTTTCAATTCACTATTTAAATGTGTGCAATATAAAATGTAATGGAAACGCGGCCTGTATGTATGTGTGTGTGTACAGTATGTGTGTTGCTGTCCCACACCTGTGCTTCTATGTCTCTCATCCAAACAGGACCTCAGCCACATCGTGTCAGGAAAACATTAAAGGAAGCAGGCAGCCTTAGAGGCAAGCCATCTTACAGTATATCTTACCTCTTACACATACTAATGGAGACTTTATAGTGGATTTGGTAGCCAACAAATGTGAAGAACAGCAGTTATTTAAAACTAACAAACCAAGGTCAATGCTAGTTATTAAAAAAGTGAAGAATTTCAGTGTAATTTGAAGCATTATAGTGCAATATGAAAGGAGTCATCCTGAATGGCATCTTCAAGTAGCATTAGGGCACAAGGTGAATGTTTTGTAGATATTTAAAAGTGATAAATGTAATTTCTTTACAGTAAAAAAAAACTAATTTCCCTATTTAATCTGTAGAAATTGCTTTTAGTAACTTAGTGCTCACATTTGAATTCTTCAAGACAAAAAAATGTTTCATCGTATTGTATTAAAAACATTAATAAAATACATAATATTTAATTTATATAAATGATATTTTACAGTACATACATTTCACATTTTAAGGGGTAGTTCCAAAAATAAAAATTCTGTCATCATTTACTCTCCCTTGGCAAGTTCCAAACCTGCTTGAGTTTCTTTCATCTGTTGAAAAGAAAAGAGTATATTTTAAAGAATGCTGAAAACCGGTAACCATTGACTTCTATAGTATTTGTTTCCCTACAATGTTTGTTTGTTTGTTTGTTTACACTTTATTAATCCCAAAGGAAAATTCACGTGTTACAGCAGAGCTCATACTATAAAATAAATTACATATTTAAAAAGGCAATAAAACACTGTAAAATCCAACAGTCCACTTTATCAAATGAAATAGGTGTAGTTAACTTAAAATTGACTGAAAGTTAATTCTACAAATTTGAAAAGAGATTTGAACTCAGCGTTGAAGGCAAAAAGTTAATTAAATGCCTCATTATTTCAACTTAAATAGAGTAAGTTCACAGTACTCAAATAGATTAGTTTTTTAACTCAAATGGTTTGTAGCAATCGGCTTCCTCAAACGGTTTGAGTTGCCTTAACTTTTTGGATTTTACAGTACTCAATTGGTTTGAGTTCTCTTCATTTATTGAGTTTTACTGTGCTTAAACTGCTCCATTTACTCAAATAGATTAAGTTCACAGTACTCATTGGGATTAGTTTTTGAACTTAAATGGTTTGTTGCAATCGATTTCCTCAAATAGTTTGAGTTACCTTAACCTATTAAGTTTTACAGTGTATTAATACAATTACATTCATACTGCACACCTTTATTTCAAACAACGAGTATCCATATCTACAGTATTAATGCTGTTACAATTCAGCACAATTCATCTAGTATGACTTTGGTTCTACAATCTGATCACTGTTGGTAAAAAGTACTTTCTGTATAATTCCTTGTAACACCAGGGCTGAACTAATCTTGAGCTACAAGAGCTTGCGCATGTTCGGACTGTATCAAAAAGCGGATGACAACCGTCAATCTCTTCTATAGCAGGTAGTACACCCCCCACAACAGAACCTACCCTTTCTATAAGCTTATTTAATTTGTTTTTCTCCTTCTCCAAAATTCCACCAGCGAGTTACAGGATCACAGATAATACCACAGAATCATAGAAAGTCCTTAATATTGCCTGAAACACACCAAAGGATCTGAGTCGTCTAAATGAATGAATGCGACTCTGACCCTTCTTGTACACCTCAATTGCATTTTCAGACCAATTGAGCTTGTTATTCAGATATACACCCAGGTACTTACAGTATATAATGAAATGGAAGTCAATGGTTACAGGTTTTCAACTTTCTTCAAAATATCTTCCTTTGATTTCAACAGAATAAAGAGGTTTGGAAACCCCTGAATGTGAGTATAGTAAATAGTGAGTAAATGTTCCATTTTGGGGGAAATATCTCTTTAATCTTATGTGATTAACATAAATAAACAATTTAACTCAATTCATCAGCAACCTACTGTAATAAACAAAACTAAAATAGCTGTTATGTTCATCTATAACTCCTTTACGAGCTGATTTTAACACCTGCTTGCAAATTTTTCAGAATGCTACAAATTATAGTAGCAGGCTGCCAGAATATTTTATAATCAAATACTAATTTATTCTAGTAGCGGCAGCAAACATGAGGGTGTTTAGAGGCTATAATGGAGGTCTGAGGAGACTAGAGTATGTGCTCGCTGTCACGTCACCCTCCGCATAATGGCTTCTGGTAAAACGGTTTTGACTCGGGTCATGCTGTTCGCCTGCTGATAACCACCACAGACAGACAGAAACTACACGGAGATGTGTGGAGTCTGATGAGTATTCCTGACGACGGGCACTGGAGAGCGGGAAAACCCAAATATCTCTAGAAATGAATACAAGATTTTCTGACTTTGCAATTTTTATCTGTAGACGTATAGACGACCATATGTTTTTTTTTTTTTATAGACTTGCTAGCCTTTTTCACAGCTAAATTTAAAATCATCATTTTTTTCTTGATGAAGATGTCATTCAGGATGAATGGTACACTGAAAATCAAGAAGTAGCATATACAGTTTGTGGCCAAAAGTGTGTGAAAACCATAATCTGGATTTCTGCAGGTTAAATTTAAGACTTTTTACAACATTTTTAAGACCATTATGAATGAAATTTTAGACTGCCCTATCAAAAAAAAAGTATGTATATGTATATAAGTAAATACATTTAATTTAATACAATAATAATAAAATAAATTTAATAATAAAAATATTAAAACATTTTCGTTATTTCTTGGCAACATTTTAAATAATGTGTCAAAACAAGTAAGCTCCAGTTATATACATACACTTTTTTCAACATAACCTTTACTTTCTTATTTGTATTTTAAAGGACAAATGTTTTAAAAACTATAATGATTTCAAATGTATGCACAACAGTCTGTCCAGGTCAGTGTCCTCAGCAGTAAATACATAGGGAACTCTTAAATTTTTTTACTATAAGGAAAATAATTAAATCATTATAGTAAATATACTTAAAAATTACATTATTTAAATAAAAAGGTCACACTTTACAATAAGGTTCATTAGTTAATGTTAATTAATGCATTTACTAACATGAACAAATAATGAACAATACATTTACTACAGTATTTGTTCACGCTACTTAATGTTAGTTAATGAAAATACAGCTGTTCATTGTTAGTTCATGTTAACTCACGGTGCATTAACTAATGTTAAAAAGCAATGACTTGGGTGTTAATAATGCATTAGTAAATGTTTAATTATAATTAATAAATGCTGTACAAGTGTTGTTCATGATTAGTTCAAGTTAGTAAATGCAATAACTAATGAACCTTATTGTAAAGTGTTACCAATACAAAGTTTTATGGAGATGAATTGTTAGTGATTGTATGGGTGTCAATGGCCAGATTAGGTAGCTTTACACAAACAAAGAAAAATTAAGACCTGTTTAAAAAAGATTTAAGACCTACAATAATACATTTAAAAACAAATACATTTTGCTTTTGAGATTTAAGACATTTTAAGACTTTAAGACCCTACGGAGAGACCCTGATAATGAAACGGGTTGGCTACACTGTAGAAATACATATGTTAATTAACTTGTTGTGTGTTTTGTGATTTACATTTATTTTTTTGTTTATTTATGGTTATGAATTGCATTTTGGGACCTTTTTCTCTGCTCTATCGACTTTTGATTTAAAAAATTCAACTTTGCAGCTTAACAACGTGATTAGTATAGGCATGTTAGTAGTTTGAAACTAATTTTATAAGAAACAACCTACAGAGGATTAAATTAATTTTAAAAAGCTAGTAAAGTACTATTTAAAGTACTGACATATAATTACTAGTTTTAGTATCATACACAGTTAAAATTTTTTCGACTGTAATATGAGCTGTATTATACTGTAGGACGGTTATGCAGTATATTACTGTATTTTAAAGTTCCATTGTGAAAATTACTGTTTATTTTACAACAAAAATAAACTACATACACTGTTAACGGATTTTGTAAATTACACAGTATTTGACAGTAATATAAGCTGTATTTTACTGTAGGACAGTTATGCAGTATGCTACTGTATTTTAAATTCCATTGTAAAAAATTGTGTATATTTTACAGCATAGATTAAATGCATACACTGTTAACAATTTTTGTAAATGAAACAGTATTTAACTGCAATATAAACTATTTTACTGTAAAACAGTTATGCAGCGTTACTGTATTTTAAAGTTTCATTGTGAAAATTTGTGTATATTTTACAGTAAAGACATACATACAATTCTGTAAATACATCTACAGCGAGATAAATGTTGCTTTAAATGTAAAAAAAAAGTACTTTTGCTGAAACTGATTTACAGTAAGTTACTGGCGAACTGTATGTAAGCAGGGGCGGATTTAACTAACAAGCAGCCAGGAGATTTGGGGCCCCCCAATAAATACCTAGAAGTATAAATCACATAACATTGTTTTTCTATCTTATTTTGTATGGTGAGGGTCTAACAAAATTTTTTTTGACAAATTTGACTTACACCCCGAATCATGGAGCAGTCCAGCAGTCAGATAAAGATTCAGTTTTAAAAACAATTTATTATTTTCGATTTATTCATTCTAATTAGTTGTGAATTCATTTTAAGAAACAAATCGTTTAAAATGTAGAAATTTCATTAAGATATAAGATGGAAAAGAAGATTCAGTAATATAAGAAAAAAAGCTAAATAAATAAATAAAAACAATTATAAAACTACAAATGCTTTTGTTTTAGGACTGTTGGGCCCCATGGCTGGAACTGCTTAGGGCCCCCAAATACCTAAATCCACCCCTGTATGCAAGTACAATAAGTTGCTGTAGATTCTACAGGAACTTGTTTACAGTGTAATTTGCATCACTAACCCAGACAATATATCACTTCAAACTATTAAAAATGTCAATAAATGTCACTTTCTTTAACTTTCAAGATAAAAAAATTGTTAGATCAAGTACCCATAATGCAATTCACAAGCATAAATGAATAAAGGGAAAAAAACATGAATCACAAAATATGGAAATCTGTTAATTTACCGATATATATGTTTTTACAGATACATAGCTATTAATTCAATCAAACGCAATTAAGCAAGAACAGTTTACTTAAAAATAAAATGTTCTCACCATTTTTTCAACTTGAAGTGGTTCAGAAGACTTATTTCTAAAGAAAGTTTATTTCCTCTGTTGAACACAAAAGATATATTGAAGAATGCCATACTAGGAGCCATTAGACTTCCATGGACAAAAATACTATAGAGTTCAATGGCTACCGGATACCAACATTCATCAAGATATGTTGTAATGTATTCAAGCATAAAAACGTTTTATGTTTTGACAATTTTGGCTTCAACTATTTACAGTGAATTGCTTTTTTATGGGACACTTAATCTATACTGTATGTACGCATGATTAATGATAAAAATATGACCGCAAATGTAACATTAGAAAAAACTAAAAGAAAAAACTAAACAAAATAATCCATGAATGTGAATATATTTATGCACTCTGGTACACACATTTCTGGCCATATAAATGTATTTTCTTAGTAACTGCCTTTGAACTGAATATATCACACGGATTAAGATTTTATTACTTGCTTTTGTACAGCATTGACACAAAAACTGCATTTAGAAAAATGATTCATTGGATTTACTACATTTTTTAAGGTAAGTTACTGCAAACAATTTTTTGGGGCTGAATTTAAACAACCAAATTAAGTTGAACATTACTAAATTTTATTTGTTTGTTTAAATTCAGCACATATAAATTATTTGCAACCACTTACCTAAAAAAATTGTAGTAAATCCAATGTATCTATCTATCTCTGCTTCAAATGCCTGTAAATAAAACTATACTGGCCGTACAGAAACATGTGTCTCAAGATGCCTTGTCTAAAACATGCTCTTAGGAAGTATTCACCACATCAGCCCTGAAAAAGCGGTGAGCGAAGCCATGGATGACTCTTCCGACTGGATTACGTCCATCTTGACTTTTATGACAAATTTGGTAGCGCCGGAAGAAGAGGAGGATGAAGGTATATTAACTTGTCATGGGCTTTTTTTTTTCTCACAATAGCAGCAACAATGTGTTTACTGCGACATTAACATGATCTCTAAAACCACAGACTAACCACAGCGGTTTGGTCTGACGAGCCATGTGTATAAATAGGTCTTTTTAGAAACATGAGCTGGATTTTATGGTCATTTTTTTCCCTTTCTGCTGAATAAACCTGGTTTATATGGTTTCTCAAAGGGGTTGACAAATAGCATTGATTATATTTGTGCACACGTCTATGTTTATGCAATTTATGGTCTAATATAATATTATAAGATCTGCTCAATGATGTGTTGTGTTATTGAGGAATATATTTAAGGACGGGTCACTGTTTTACAGCTTTACACCACAATGAAGAGTTTTGAGAAAGAGGATGAAGGATTTCTGCAAGGAACTGTCCACCTACATTCTGTGTGATTCTTCAAAATAACAATAAAAATCAAACAAAACAGTATCAAATCTCTGTCAATAATCTTCATTTAAATCATCTTGGTTTCTTTAGAAATCATTTAGTTATGTTGTGTTGGATTCACAGGTATTTATATACTGTAGCAACTATGCACAGTAAGATATTATTTTTAAAAGGTTCATGTTTGTTTATTTATATAATGCCTTTAGGACAAGTAATGCTTCTGTACAAAATTTTATTTAAGTACTAAAACAGTTGTTTATATTCTGTATGAGGAGAATAAAATCAAATAAATAAATTATATTTTTTTTATTTAATTAATTGAGTACTAAAATGGTAGCTCATATACTGTATGTAGGGAAATAAAAGAAAATAAAATATAATTTAATTAGTTCAAATAAAATATAATCAAAATAAATGAATAAACAAATAAACGTAACAAAAAATTTAATACATTTTTATTTAATTGAGTACTAAATTAGTAGCTTATATTCTGTATGTGGGGAATAAAATGTAATTAAATTAGACAAAATTAAATATAATAAAAAATTTAATTAAAAGTGCATAACATAACTCTTCTTTTTACATATTATATATTTTTTACTTTTTTTCTTGCTTTAGCCATGAACCTTTTTTTAAAAATCTAATAAAAATATATTATGTAAATAAAAATAATCAAATAATGATATTAACAAAATTAATTACCAAGATTAGATGATTGTAATAAGCCATAATTATAAATAATAAATAAGCAATAATTCTTAAAGGTCTAAACATAGCATAACATATAGCACAGCATAACATAATATAACATCACATAATATTAATAAACTAACCATGATTAGATGGTTGTAATAAGCCAAACTTTTAAATATAAATAAGCAATAATTCTTAAAGACATAATATAATATAATATAATATAATATAATATAATATAATATAATATAATATAATATAATATAATATGATATGATATGATATGATATGATATAATATAATATAATATAATATAATGTAATGTAATGTAATGTAATGTAATGTAATGTAATGTAATGTAATGTAATGTAATGTAATATAATATAATATAATATAATAAGTTTAAAAATGTTTAAAATCTTTTCTCCCGTGCAGCTGCCTTTTGTTCTTGCTTTAAACATCAAAAATATTGAACATGCACATAAGTACTATTAATTCAAAACAATTCGATGTTCAATTGGATCCTGCATTTTTTTATTCACATTAAAAGACAACAACATCTATTTAAAAAACACTTCTGCAATCTAATCCAAAGAAACAGATGATGGATTATACGTCATAGCAAAGCAGAAGTCAACAGAACTTTAAAAAAGTCATTATCAGGAGAGAACAATAAATCTCTCACACACACACAAAACAACCTGAGACATCTTTATCTCCCCTCTTTCATTTTGGATGCTAATGGCTCACTGTGGTCTCATTGAGGGTTCATATGGCCTGGTGTTCAACCACAGATGCACTTAAAAGCTCATTCAAAATGTTTATATGTGCTTTACCTAATATCATTGTTATCCCTTGTTTATCCTGATTTTGTATCAAGTTTAGGTCAATAAGGTTAATTTTTAATCGATTTTGAAAATGTACCCTATCTGTAACTAAACCAACCAGATGATGAGGCTAGTATATAGTACACAAGTTAGCAAACAAAGCTAACTGACAGTTTTGTCCATTTCACTTTTTTGTGATAATTTTAATGATGCTTAATAATATCTACATAAACTGTGGTGCAGGTGTATATATTAATTGGAATTAAAATAGTTCACTCTCATTTCCTTTAAAAAAAA
>CAIGQZ010034990.1:15380046-15390493 GCA_903798205.1 Danio tinwini | reverse complement strand
CACACACACACACACACACACACACACACACACACACACACACACACTCCTGTCATCAAAACACCCTTATGCTTTTTTTGACAAATGTTTCATACGTTTACCGCAAACAATGTTTTGAAGCAGTTATTTGACTAAAAAAGGGAGTAAACACATTGCTTTAAAAGCGACAAGTTGACTTTACTTAAAAAAAGTAAGTAAACCCATTGTAACTTGGAACTGTTAGGTTGACTTATTTTTTATATGTTTTTTTTAAGTAAAGTCAAGTTATCGCTTTGTAAATAAGCGAGTAAACCCATTGCTTTTAAAGGAAAAGTCATATAATCATTATTAATTTCAATAATTTTTTAGTAAATTACTTTTTACAGTGTAAAGTGAATGATGACAAGGCTTTCAAACATCCAAAAGTGTTTTAAAAAACACTAAAACACAAAAGGAATTAGAATAAAATGTTATTTCTTTGTACTTACTTAAAGTACAGTAAAATCCCCATGAGCTTTAAATGTAAAACTATATTTTAAAATCTGAATCATAAGAAATGCGTTGTTAATGTTTTTTTTAAACAATAAAACTATAAAGTTACAAATATCAGTTCAAAAATTCTATACCACTATCAGTACCACAAAAGATGATTTTTCACATCAACAAGTCAATTTCTTTAAAAATTTGTTCTCATCCAATGGTCAGTCATTTGGATAGTGATGCAACGGTTCTCAGTAAAAAAAAAAAAAAACGTATTGGCGCAGATGGGGCCAAATCACAGCGCGCTGCCATCAGTGTTTCAACAGACACATAAACATAACGAATGGCTTTTTTTGTTGTTGTTGCAAACATAGTCCCGATCAGTGGTCACTAATAGCCAGATCGAGGTCCATGTCCAGACTCAGAAGCGTCCTATAGCCTACGGACACGAGCATACAGCAGGTCTGTTACTTCAGTCCCACTTCTGTTGGGTGTTCTTCCGCACTCGATCACTCTTGCTATTCACTCTGTTTACCCTTTATCTGCCAAGAACAGTTTTCTTCTCGATGTACTGTTCCCGCTGAATTAAGAGAGAGGAGCCGAATGCTCTCTCTTAGCTTAAGTTTCATTAACTACGATGGTGCTGATAAGTGAAACAGAGCTCTCGGGAATCATAATAAAATCATAAAGAAATTATAAATAAAAATGTGTTGTTGCGTTGGAAATGCAAGCATAATGTAAACAGAAATAATTAATACTTTAAAAGTGCTTAATTATTAAGATGCATTGACATCATTATTATCTGCATAATTGGTTGAGACTGTTAAGTCAAGATGTAAAATAGAAAAGGTGTTTTTCTTAATGCCCTACTTTTATTTAATTAATGCAAGAACATGCAAATCTACAGTCATATCTGTGAAGCTTGTTGCATTGTCAGGTATTTGTTACTCAATAAATCTGTGTACTGTTCTTTGAATTCTTCTGCAGGCATTTTTTTCTAAGCATAGCACTAACCGTATCGTACCGAAACCGTGACCCTAAAACCGTGATAGACACTGAACTGTGAGTAGATTGAACCGTTGCACCCCTAATGGATACATTTCTTAAAGTTACACAACTTGCATGTTAAAATCAGGAGAAATATGAGGAAAACGCACTACGCATAGGAGCAAATGCACCATTTACTGTACGGTATAGTAGCTTAAAACTGTAGTTTGTAAAATAATATCCTGTCCTACAGTACATCTCTTTTTGAGATTAAAATAAGTCTTATGGGTATGGAATGACATTATAATGAATAAATTATGAAACAACACTCATTTTGGGTAAACTATCCTATCCCTTTAGTACCATGTCTCAACCACTGTTGGGTGTAATTAGTGATAAGTTACTGTAATTAAATTATTTATCCACTTAAATAAAAAGAAATTACGGTTAATTTTAAGGTAATTTAATTACTTATACAGTAGACCTTTTTCTTAAAATGCAAAATTACTCATTTTGCTTTGTGTGTATGTTTAAGGAGGATACTAAGAACTTTCGGTCGCTAGCTTGATGCTTATAAACAGTCACATTCGGACAGCTTTGAAATGATTTGACTTGCTTCTAACGTCTTTGAAATAATACTGCAGTCGATCAGCACCACCTCCTGGACTGGTTATTTAAAAAAAATGTGATCTATAAAGAAAAAAAAAACAAGTTTTCGATTCATTTACCATTACCGTCATATGGCATCTTGTGCCATTTAAATGAAGCATCGGCATCACTAACTTGAACATTTTCTCTTTTTTTCAAACATATAATCAACCCAAACAACAATTCACCAAAATGTTTGACACATACAGTTTGTACTGTCCCACTAACACACTGAATTAAAGACTGGTACAAAGTGAAAATAATATGGCATTTTAAATGATGGAAAAAAACATGCCATGGTAATTATTACGCAACACAAACAAACTAAATGAAACAAATGGCTCTCGATTAGAATCAACATGCAAATCAGCCAGCAGAGTATCAGTAACGTACTTTTATTTTTTAGAAATCGCAAGGCTTCATTACATACCTGTTAAGTTTCATGCCAGTAATATGCTTTGCTCTATAATGCAGGGATCTATTGCGTGTGTGTGTATTGAAGAGCTGCAGGGTACATTATAACAGCTGACAGGTTGGAAACACTGACACTGTATTTCAGCATTGAATCTGACGGCAGACACTGAATTAGGAGAACGATTTTCTCTCATGCTTGAACCGGATCTAAAGTATAACGGCTTTAACACACACCTTTCAAAATTAAGGTTGTGGATCACAAAAACACTCCCTAAGCTACTCAAAACGATATTGACAACCATTTTCTGATCAAGATTAACCAGTTGTAAACGATGCAAACGGAAGTTCCAAGCAATTTACTGACTCCAAGCAGCAACAAAGAAAAATGTCTATACTTGCCATAAATACTGCGCAAATGTAATATATTTTTTGGAAATCAATTTAAAGAAGCAGGGAAGTTTTGGTAAACAAATATATTTTGTAGAATAACTCATTTATTATTACAATCAAATTTATCTAGCCGATTGCAACTGCTTAAAAAAACAAGTGAGTCATAAATTATTCAGTTCAGTAATCAATATTTATTTATTCCCCTCCTCCTCCTTATAGCTCTTATTGCTAGTTCCTATGACAGTTCCTATAACTAGCGCTTGTGTCTATTGCCTCTTCGAGCTGAATCACTGAATGCCTCCTCAATCGTAAGCTACTTTAAACAAGAGATGCTCAAGCAGGGCACACTGGCCAAAGTTAGTCCATGGTAACCTTTAATTTGGCCCACCATCCCATCTGAGGAGGAAGAATGATGGGGATGGTTTCAAGATTGTTATCTTGAAATCAAATCTAATGTAGCCTTTTGTTTGTTTTATTGTTAAAAGCGAACTGAAATTAAATGGTGTAAATTAATCAGAATTAGTATAAATGTGTATTCTGTCACCCGACAGACAAATCAAGGCAAAGGCAGATTCTGCTTGACTAGCATATTCAGCATTGAACTCCAGTGTTATAAATGTGATTATGTTTTTATTGCAATAAGCTAGCATTTTAAATGTTGTACTGCATTAGTTAATACGCTTTAAAGTAATGTTTTTTATTTACTTTGAAATCTTATGGAATAAATAAAGAAATTACCCATAGAAACTTTAATGTAATATAGCTTGGTATATTTACCTTCGGCCTAGGGCTTCTCAATGGTATTTATTTTTTGGCCAATGACTGTAAAAAAATATGGACGATGCAACAATTTCTTTAAATGCAAAATGCTTCGTGATGGGCACAAATTGCCTAAATTGCCTAAACTGGCATTGTGCAGGTTAAACGAACCAAAACAAAGACATCGTTCAGGCACGTAAAGCCCATTTTCAAAGCAGAATATCTGACTTCAACATTGTATTTCAGATAAACAAGAATGTTCACTTAGCATGTTTCTTAAATATCTACAAACATGGTATTTTTATGCTTTAGAATAGTCAAAAACTTAGTCAAAAAAAAGAATTAAAAGAGCTTAATGTATATATGCATTGAGATTTATAGGACTTCTAGTATTAAGTCAAGTAATCAAATTCTTATTAAGTATTTCACTTACTTCTTTGACACAGTCATTCGAAAAGTAATCTAAATACAATTTTAATGACATAGTTAGTGATTAATTAATTTTTTTTTTTACTAACTAACCCAACACTGATGAAGTAATAACCGTTTTTTTCCTACACTATTACAAAAGGATAGACTTAGATAATTGCCTCATTCTTCACCACTCCATGCATTAAACCTCACATTAACTAACTAACTTAATCAAGAGTATTTCTCATGTTATTCTGTCTCTCTCCTCCAGGAGAATTCCTGCCACCGAGGAAAAAAGGTTAGCGTCTTGAAAAGCACTTGATGAGATTGCATTCATTAAGGAATACACAAACCATCAGCATAACAGATAACGGTTAGCTTGAGTCTGTAATTAACGCATTTATATTACGGTTGCATTAGGAGGGAAAGCATTAGAGTATTTTATGCAGAATGGGCATTATGTTTGTCATTGATTGCGATTTTACATTTGGAGCCATTCATAATCATTTCCCTTTGTTTTCACACACGCTAATTGTGCTCCCCATGCTAATCAAGCTGCATGTATTTGTCCATTAACATCTTCATGGAATCATCATTAAGCCGTCTCCGAGTGGTAAAGCTATTGCAGAAAGCATCTAAACACCATTATCACTTTTAGCTAACGCAAATGTTTGTGAATAAAAATAGCTCTGCATATGCACGTAATAAAAGTCTAAATTTGATTATATGGATGACGCATTTGCTGTCATTTGTCACATTAAGACTTAAGGGAGCTTTGCAAGCCTCTTGTTTTGCTTTAAAGGCACAGTACTGTACGTAATTGCTGACACAAGGACACCTAAGAGACCAGGAAATTAGCTGTAAGCGCTTAAGACGTATAGGCATTGTCAATGGAGGAGTATAATAAACCATAATAATTGTTCTTTAAGGATGCCTCTCTGTTTTGCTTATTGTGTTTTCTATTAAAACAAAAAAATAAATAAAAGCAGGGATGAGATTTCAGTGTATGAGTAAAACCCAGAGTAAAGTTAGCATTTTAGTACTTCCACTTCCATTATGCTGAAGACGAAGTGCTTTAATCGATCTTTTGTTAAATGCCTAAAACAAGGTCTGAGGTTAATAAAACCTATATTTCCATGCTTTAATCTAAAACATAAAATGCAATGCGAAAATTTATGTATTTGTGAACAACCGAGCTAAATGGGACTTTTGTCAATAACATTAAAAGTCGTCATACAAGAAATCTCTTATATGGACAAGTCCATTTTTACAGATTAGGTGTAAAACTGTGCTCTTATTTATCTAGTCCAACTCAAAAATTTAGAGAAATCATATTTATTAGCATTCATTTTAAAGACTCATAGAAATAGTTGCTGGAAGCTTAAGTGTGGTGACAGATGTCATAATAAACTTTGTTGGTTTGTTTTTACACAGTGAAGGCATTTAGTTATTTTCCTTTTTAAAATGTAAGTAAACTAGTTATCATAAAAGTAACAAGTTGACTTTATTAAGGTAAGTATACCCTTTGTAACTTGGAACTGTTAAGTTGACTTAACTTCATTTTTATAATTATGCACAGTTCATTTGCTTAATAATTTTAAATTAAAATGATCACAAAAACAATTACATTAATTTAAACGATTTGTGTTTGGACAACATAAAGAAATTGTGTGGAACCCAAGACTTTACACAGTGTTTCACTAACACAATACTATTTCAATTGACCTACAAAAATCCTGAATTGTTATTTAAATGAAAGAGCACATTACATTACAGAAGGTCTACTTGCTGTATTGTTGTAAACACACACTATAGGTTGGAGAACAAGTTGGTTTATCAATGAGCCAAACCTGCATGAATAACATGAACTCATTATGAATCTCTTTAAAATTTACAGTTTAAGGCCCAATCTCAATTCCACCCCTTAGCCCTTCCCCTTCCCCCTCATTTTGTACGTTCACATGAAGGGGTAGGGGTGTCCCAATTCTCTTTAGCGTGAAGGCGTAGGGCTAAGGGGAAGGGCTGGATACTCCTTCAAACAAAGATTTTTCAGAACCACACTCGAAACCAAGGGGTAAGAAAATTTTCCACAAAATACCAAAAATAAATAAATAAATCGCAATTGGAATAACTACAGCAGTCGCGATCGTCTGCTCTTATATGAAGCAAGAGATCGCGATGACATATGATGACCTGTACAGGTGTTGTAGTGGTGTCCCATTTCTTACTGTACGTTCATACCGAAAGTAGCGAGAGCGCCAAAGGTCGCTCTGGCCGCCCTGGCGACAACGCTGTCTGCCTTCAGCTCCGGCGGCGAGAGCGTCAAAATTCACTACACTGATCTCGTATTTAAAGGGGCCATTGCAGCATATCATATCAGTTACATTCCTGCATAAAACATGCTAGACTTCCGGCTACTTTGAAGCTCTCGCCGCTTTCGGTGTAAAAGTACAGTTAGGGGTAAATTTTAAAGCCCTTCTCCTTCACACTCTGTTTCAAGGGCCAAGGGGAAGAGTACAAAAAAGAACTGGGATTGGGCCTTATTATTTATATTATTTTATTATTTACATTATTTATACCCATTATAATTTACCAAATCCTTTGTAACCATTGGTATGTCTTTTGAGCACGCAACTACACTGAAAAAAAAATTATATATGGATTTACTATTTTTTTTAAGGTAAGTGGTTGCAAACAATTAATATGGGCTGAATTTAAACAAACAAATTAAGTTACTAAATTAAATTTGAATGTTTAAATTCAGCCCATATAGTTTGCAACCACTTACCTTAAAAAAAATGTGTAAATCTAATGAATCAATTATTTTCAGTGTATCTAATAGCACACTAAATGCATGCTGTCACAGTGAAATACATAGTATGCATTAAGTATGTCTAATTATATGGTTTGCGCTGGCTTGTGCATGTCAAGCCAAATAATATTTTTCTGCTGTCAAATGCTGAGAGGCTGTGCTGTTGGTTTGGACCCAACAACACCACACAGAGCCTTCACTGACACTTTTGACAACCTAATAATATAGTTACAGAAATATGGGCCAAGGAAATGTTAGAAGAGGAAGGGGAATACTTGGAGGAAGAAGAGGAGGAGGAGGAGGATGAGGATGATATTGCTACTGATGAAGAAGAGGAGGAAGACTATGAGGAAGAAGAGGAAGAATATGACGAGGAAGAGCTCGATGAGGAGGAAGAAGAGGAGGAGGAGGAGCTTGAGGAAGAAGAGGAGGATGAGCTTGAGGAAGAAGAGGAGGAGCTTGAGGAGGAAGAGGAGAAAGAGCTCGAGGAAGAAGAGGATGAGGAAGCAGAAGAGGAAGAAGAAGGGGAGAAAGAGGAACCTGGAGTAAAGGTGGTGGAGAAGGAGGAGGAAGATAAAGAGGAGGCAAAAGAAGAGGAAAAGGAGAAGGAGGAAGCTAAAGCAGAGGACGAGGAGGAAGATGAAGAGGAAGCTGAAGCGGAGGAGGAAAATGAAGAAGCAACAGAAATTGTTGCTAAGGAAAAAAAGAAAGAGGAAGCTGGAACAAAGGAGGAGGAAGAAGATGAAGAAGTGGGAAAAGAAGATGAGACTGAAGAAATGGAGGACGAGGACGCTGGAGCAGAGGAGGAGGAGGATGAAGAGGAGGCCAAGGAAAAGGAGGAAGATGAAGCTGGAACAGACAAGGAAGAAGCTCCAGAGGAAGAAGAAGAAGAAAAGGAGGAAGAGGAAGCTGAAACAGATAAGGATGAAGAAGATAAAAGGGAGAAAGAGGAAGCTGTAGCCCAGAAGGAAGAGGAAGATGAAAAGGAGGAAGCTGCTTCTGCTGCTCCAGAAAAGAAAGCTGCTCTACCTGCTGTGAAGAAAGAAGAAGCTGCAGAACATGTCACTCCTAAAGAAGCTGAGGAAGCTGATGAAGAGGATGATGACAAAGATGTTGATGCTCAAGAAGAACCACCAGCTGGTAAAATCACTCCAGCTGAAGATACAGAGAAACAAGACGACGAAGCAAAGACACCTATCACGATGGCTCCTACTACAGACGATGACCAAAAAGATGACCAAATTGAGGCGAAAGACGATGACGTCCAAGATGCTGGTATCGTCATTGCTCTTGGTATTGTAGCTGAGGTTGAAGAACAAGGAACTGGTGAGGAACCTATACTTATTAATGCTGATGGTGCTGCGGCGATATTAACAGCTGTAGAGGAGAGCGCTGCTAAAGCTGACGACTCACAATATAGCTTAAGCACTGCTGATATCGCATCTGATGATGATGATGAGATAGATAAAGAGTTAGAAGATGAGACTGGTGTTGGACTGAAAGATGCTGACTCTGACAAAGATACACCAAGTAAAGGTGAGGGTGTTATTGAGGAACCTGGTGATGGTGTTGCAGATAAGAAAGAGGCAAATAAGGAAGGAGAGGATCAGATAAATTCTGAGGATGAAGATGATGATGATCTTAAAGTAACAGCACCTGTAGTTAGTCCTGAAGCAGGTGGAGATGAGAAAGCAGTGGTGGCTGATGAAGATGGCTCTTCACCCGAGAAAGGTACCACACTTCATTAGTTAATGATGGTGAAGTGTTCGATTGTTTTTTTATAAATTATGTAAAAATGTATTAATGTAATATAATATTACAGACAATAATATCCGTTTTTCTGTAGATATAAAGTACTCAAACTCATGCTAAAACACTTGGTCAGAATTTCCTGGACTTTTTATGTCTGTGGAACTGCAGCAATGTTTCTGAACCTAAATCTGGAAAGACTTGTGTAGTTTGATTCCCGAATGAATGACTCAGAGATTTAATTTAGTGCATCAAAGCATACTGTGCAACCCCTTTAAGTCCAAAAGAATTACTCACAGTCAGTTTTTTTAGTCAATAAAAGCATAATGCACTGCCAACAGAGTCAAACTGGTTGGTACTTTTTAGAGAATCAAAAAGATGTACTGTCCATACTTCTAAAGAAATGACTCAGAGTCTATTCTTATTGGGCAATCAAAACATAAGGCACAACCAGAATAGTCTTATTTCCCAAAGGAATGACTCTGAGTTAATGGCCATCTACAAGTATCTGAAACCAAGGGAGAATGTAATATTATGAAAATGAATGGGCTACTCAATCAACAGTAAAAACAACTAAAAGCCAAGTATGCTTGGAATACTTAAAGGTGCAGTAGGTGTTTGTCTTCAGAAACATTTTTTGTTGTGCTGGTTGAAAGTCTCTTCACATTCCAATAGTAATAATTAAAGTAAATTATCTACATGTATTTATATGTATTTTTATATTCTGGGTAAGGCATAAGACTAAAAAATGTTCATCCAATTAAATATTGTCAGGTCAAAAATTGTCATAATGTCGGCGACAATAGCCTAGTGGTTAAGTGAACCGATATACACCAAGGTGCTCATGTAGACCAGAGTTTGATTCCCGGCTTGAGGTCCTATGTTGATCCTTCCCCTCTCTGCTTCCAATGTTTTCCTGTCTGTCCTTCACTGTCCTATCACATTAAAGATGAAAAACCCCTAAAAAATAAAAAAAAAAATAATAATTCCCATAATTCTGATAAGTAGCCCAAACTGTCTGTCACCAATTTGAAAAACTGCGAACACGTTTGCGCAGATCTGCCAATGCGCGTTTGCGCGGGCCGCAGTCAGGTGGACACGAGTAACAGCAGCCCGCGTAAATTGTTTTAAAACTCTTTTAAAACTATTTCTGTTTTAAAAGTATTTTAGTCACGCAAAGCCTATGTGCAGTTAAAGTCAGAATTATTAGCCCCCCTTTGAATTTATTTTATTTTTTAAGTATTTTCCAAATAATGTTTAACAGAGCAAATAAATTTTCACAGTATGTCTGCTAATATTTTTTTCTTCTGGAGAAAGTCTTGTTTGTTTTATTTCGACAAGAATAAAAGCAGTTAATTTTTAAAACCCATTTTAAGGTCCAAATTATTAGCCCCTTTAAGCTATATATTTTTATGATAGTGTACAGAACATACCATCATTATACAATAACCTACCTAATTAACTGCCTAGTTAAGCCTTTAAATGTTAGGTTAAGCTGTATAGAAGTCTCTTGAAAAATATCTAGTAAAATATTATTTACTGTCATCATGGCAAACATAAAACAAATCAGTTATCAGAAATGAGTTATTAAAATTATAATGTTTAGAAATGTGTTTGTAATAAAGTTCACGGCCACCTGGCCGCCGGGAAGAAGGAGGCGGAGAACCGACGCGGTTTTAAATAAATATTTATTAATAAAAGGGCCGGCAGCTCCTCACGGAGACTGCCGTCAAACTGAAAGCAAAAGTAACATGTCCGGGCCCGGTCCTCTCTCTCTGTCCTCTGCCATCGTTCCTCCTCTTATAGTCCAGAGCTCCT
>CAIGQZ010034990.1:15343597-15367127 GCA_903798205.1 Danio tinwini | reverse complement strand
TTAATAGTTTATTTCACATTTCTTGTTTGTAAAGGCTAAATACAAATAAAAAGTAAACATTAATTTAATTTTTTTGTACTGTTTTTATAAAAAAAAAAGTTATGAGCCTGGAGGTATTATAGACTTTACAGATTCAGATGTAGTTATTTGTAGGTACAGACATCTATTTTGTGCGTTCTTAGCAGTTTTTTCTTGTCTTTTTAATATTGTCCATATCGATATCGAAATTATATCGTATTGAGCGAAATTAAGAAATATATTGTGATATAAATTTTTGCCATATCGTCCAGCCCTATGTTTACAATGATAATAAAGCTTGTTAACAAGTTTTAAATGATTAATAGAGGAATTCTAATGTTTTGTTTCATTATTTCATCTTCATTTACAAGTAGCAGGGTATTTACAGCTACTGTACATTTCTATCTGTTCGTATCCACATAGTTGCAAACTGCTGTTACACCTAAAAAACACGTTCTTAATCCCTTAGTGCTGCAGCGGTGCCACACGTGGTGGTAATGGTCCTTTTGAAGTGTCACCCACTGTATTTACAACACGATCTCATGGCAATTTGTACCTGTGATCTAGTGGCTAATTCGTATGAATTTGTACGATCTCATTTACACATTTGAATACAATTTGCTCATCCCCCAATGACGGTTGAGTTTAGGAGCGGGGTTGGGTGCCACGCCTCCTTTTTAAAATCGCACATTTTCATACGACTGAACTCATACAAATTAGCCACTAAACTGACATAACATAAAATAGTTACGTTTCCTCGTGAGATCAGGCTGGTATTTACTAACATGAACTAAAAATGAATACATTTGTTGTTGTTATATCTAGCCAATTCCATGCGTGTTCAATAAAAAAAGTTCAGAAGAAGGTTTTCTTCAATGCCAAAAATATAAGTAATTTATTGGATACAAATTAATAATTCGATCTCAGGGCCCTGGGGTACATTACACCAATGTAATACAATAATTACAATCAGGAGGTGCAGGAGGCTACCTTTCAATTAGCTTCACCTACGGTACTTCTGCAAAACTGCTAATTAGCTAATTAGTATTAAAGCATGTCACAGAGAACAAGTTTGTTTAATATATCACCTTAAGCAATCCAAATATTTAATGAAAAGAAAAATAGACAAAAATAACTAAAAATAAATTTCTTTTTCAAAACATTATTACAGATTTTTTTTATCTTCGTTAAATGTTAATGAAAATGAAGTGCTTCATTGTTAGCTCAGCCTGATCTCTATAACTATTTTACGTTTTATCAGTTTACTGGCTAATTCGTACGAATTCGAGTTCAGTCGTACTAAAAAATGTACAATGTTAAAAAGGAGGCATGGCACCAAACCCCATCTATAAACCAAATAGTCATTGAGGGATAAGCAAATCGTACTAAATTGAGATCGAATGAGATCGTACGAATAAGCTGCTAAATCAAAGAGTTAAGAATTGCCATGAGATTGTGTTGGTTAGTTCATGTAAACTCATCCTCTTTAGCTAACAAACAGAACTTTACATTTTAAAAACGCATTGTTAAATGTATGCTCAATAAATGTTAAACAAGTTTTAATGATTACTTGTTCATATTAGCTAAGTGTGAACATTTTTGTATCTTATTTTTGTTTTGTTTAAAAACAAAAACTCATTACCACAAAAAATTCTGTTAGTAAAATAATGATAGTTAGCTTAAATGCAAGTAGTACTTTTAATGCTAGGGTTGTCATTATAAAGGGATTCAGTACCAATGGATACTGAATTTTTAAAAACTTTATTTAAAATTTAAGCGCTACTGAGCACGTTCTTAAATAGAGCTGATTAGCCATTGTGTTCACATACTCAACAGAAATGACCGTGATTGGCTGTGAAGGTCATCAGTTCACTGAACTCCCTGCTGTTTACTGAGTGTAACCACGGATAGAGGGACACTGGAGTGTTTTAAAGTCACGTCAATCAGCTGGTTTGCCTATAAGCTGACATACGAGCCATCCGCTGATGAATCACAGCTTTAAAACACTCCAGTGCTCCAGTGACAAATGTTAGCAGGAAATGGACTTAAGTATTGATTGGTACCAAATTCCAGTATTGTGAAACCCTACACAGCAAAAATTCCAGTGTTAAATATACAGTGTGATTTTTTTGGTGTTGTTCAGTGTTAAAACCAGAATACATTTTAATCTAGGTGTGAAAGAGCATGTATTTTAGAGGGGGTTTTTTTTGTGTTAAACTTTTAACCCAATATGCAGTGTATTTCCCACTAGTGATGGGAAGTCCAGTTTTTTTACTCAAACCGGTTCTTTCGGACAAACATTGATCAAACCAGTATGTTTTACTAAAACTTGAAACATGTCTTGTTGCATTTTAAAATGTAAAGAGTTAAATGTATTAAAATTATTTCTGAAAAGATTAATGAACATTTAATAAATTAAAACTATTTCAACATATTTGCTCACTGTTATCGGTCACACATCATTTGATAATATAGGAAAAAAAAGTTAATATATTAACACTTTGAAGGATAACACACACTCAGTTCGATGTAAGAATAAACTATTGAATAAACTTTAGAAAGTGTTATTTTAACTCTAAAATGGAGGAGTTATATGAACACCCAAGGAGTGTTAAGTTAAACTCAAATTGAGTTACATGTACACTGATTTTTCTTTTCATTTTGCTGTGTAGTAAACAAGTTTATTTTATGATATTTTTTATGTAATGCTATTTTTAATGTAATTTCTCCTTTGTTTTGTTGTTCCATTTAAAAATGAGCTCATTTGCTCCTGAAAGTTTTCAATTTCCAGTTTGTTTGCACTGAAAATAATGACAGTGCTAATAAATGCATATAAAACAGGGCGATATCAGCATAGACAGTGCCTAGCTACACTATTCTAAATGTTGTTTTAATGCAAAAAAAAAAAGGAGATGACTAGAAAAAAATGTAAACAAAAGCAATGAAGTTCCAATGGCAAATCAAAGTCATAAGTTATTACCCCTATCTTACAGTGTTCACTTGCCCTGCTGATCTTAATCAGGAAAGAGTAAATGCATTTTATTAGCTAATAAACTTCTGCATCAAAGGTCAGTGAGAAAACAAAGGAAGAAAGAATGGCTTGCTGTTTTAATAACACAGATCATGTACTCGGCTGCAGGGTTGACTGATATCAAATATGGCATTAGCATTTTAGGTTAAAGGCATTTTGAATGACACCTCCCCGTAATTCCCTGCGAGCATGTAAGCAACACAATCAAAACCGACTTTCTGAATTTCAATACAGTTGTTATTCAAAGAGACTTCTTGAAATTCATGCATGCAACCGCTAAAACACATTTCCCTTCGTCTCGGCCAATATCTTCAGATGATTGTTAATCTCCATTTTTTTTGGTGAGCTTGTCAACTTTTTTTTTTTTTCAGCCGGCTTCCTTTGTGTTTTATTAATCCAATCTCTTTACCGATGGGGTTGACATTTAATCAAAAATTGTCACATTAATTCTGACAAATTTATGCAATCCGAACTTATAATGAAGGTGTCATATTTGTATCCCTGTGATTTACCACCACCACTTTAAAAATTAATTTTAGTAATAACATTTTGATTTATGGACATAAAACCTGGCATTGGCCTCCGATGGCATAAGCACATTATGGGTTTTAAAGATAATGACATAAATATATTAAGCTGTAGAAGACATTTATCACTGTGTTTAGCCGCCAATGTGATCTTTATCATCCTGTGTTGATTTAAATGAGGCTAATCTAATACATCTCTCATTAGACTGTGTCTTTTTTTCCCATTTACATCAAAATCATTTTCATATGTAATAAATTGATGACAGATTTGTTTTTGGTATTGACTGTTCTAGCAAAAATAAAAGGAAATCAATCACTGTAGTCAATGACAACACTCGTTTTGCATTTGTTTGTATCTAGACAAGCAAAAAGAGCCCTCTACCTGTCCTTGCATGCATTCACAAATACATAAAGAGCCTCAGAAAGCCCAAGACAGTAAACCAAAAGAAGAAAAAGGTATTTGATATTGACTTGCAAGGTCAATATCATGCATGTTGTTTTAAAATAAAATTTAAGAGCCTGGTCGCATTTTCGATTTTTCTGAATAACACAGTCATTCCACAGCAAATCACACTGGCTATGATAAATCATAGATGTACTGTAGTCAGAGTCATGCCAGTGTCTTTGTGGATTCTGTTCTAATAAATACTGTGTTTTCTCCATGCAAGAATAACTAACCAAGAGGCATTCTGTATTGTGCTCATGCAATAAATGGCATGCTAAAAATGTTGTAATTGACTGGTGAATGATGTGTATCTAAAACGTAAATGAAAGAGAAGGTAGGCAAGAGTGTGCATGAAAAGATGGTAAACTGTTCATACTGTACACTGCACAATTTATTTATTTATTTGCTGCTTATTCTAGGTGCTTATTTAAATGAGCTGATAAACCACAATTCTTGCAATTGTTTTGGGACAACGTTATTGTTTTATGTTCAATCCACTTAAATTTGTACATACAATTAAGTTAATGTAACCTATTTGTGTTTGGACAACATGAATGTATTAGAAGCCTGCATTTCTTTCACAGTGTATATGCATAAAATGTGCATGGAATATGAACCATATGGTTAGTTTCTGTATCCGCATGTAGAGAAATCAAATGTGAGTAGTTAACTTTATAGACATTTTAACTGCACAGTAAAACCTAACAGTGAAAATCATTAAATGAAATAAGTTAGTTTAACTTACAATTTAAATAAAAGTTACTTTGACTTAATGAAAAAAGAGTTTTGGTAACTCATGAACTAATCATATTAAGGAGAACTCAAACCTAATAAGTTATGAATTAATTAATTACATTTTCTCTGTTAACTTAAATGGCTTGATATTGCTTCTAGCATTAGATTTGAGTAGCTATATAGTTGTTTGCACTTATATAGTTGGTTATATAGTTGCTTGTTCTGTTAACTAAATTCATATCAGTTTGATAACTGAACTTAAAAGGCCTTATCATACTCCTGGCGCAATAAATAGCAGTATTACACCGTAAAATCCAACAGTCAACTTTATCAAATGAAATGAGTGTAGTTTACTCAAAATTGACTGAAAGTTAATTCTACTCATTTGAAAAGAGTTTTGAACTCAGTGTTGAAGGCAATGAGTTAATTAAATACTTCATTACTTCAACTTAAATGGAATAAGTTCACAGTACTCATGTAGATTTTTTTACCCAAATGGTTTTTAGCAATCAGTTTCCTCAAACGGTTTGAGTTGCCTTATTGAGTTTTATAGTACTCAGTTGGTTTGAGTTCTTTTCATTTATTTGGTTTTACTGTGCTCAAATTGCTTCTTTTACTTAAACAGATTAAGTTACAGTAAGTACTCATAAGGATTAGTTTTTGAACTTAAATGGTTTTGTTGCAATCGGTTTTCTCAAAGGTTTGAGTTACCTTAACTTTTGAGGTTTTACAGTGTGTTTATTATATCCATATTTATATTTGTTTTAATAAAAACAAGTTTAGATTTGTCCACCTGTCAGTTCTGAAGACGTATGCATCACCATATGGAGCATAGGAATAGTATGTGTGTTTGGATATAACTCAGTTTTTTTTAACCACACTTCATTAATATTCTTAATTTTTTTGTTTGCTGGAAATTAGAACTGAATTTAGAAATAGTTCTGAAACAAATCTTTGCACAAACTAAATTAAATACAGTATGTAGGCTAATGAATGTCTTCAGTGAAGTGCATATAAAGTAGAGTAAAAAGTGCAAAGTAGAGTAAAAATAAAATAAAGAGAAAGTAAAGAGGCTGAATGGAGGCTCATTCTTTATCCTCGCTGCAGATGGTCTGTTTTTCTTATAAGTAAAGCATTCAGTTATTCCACTTACAAAGTCCGCCATGTAAATAGCAAATGCGCCATGGCGCGACGCAACTGACTCTTAAAGGAAATAAGAGATGAGGCTCTGATTGGTTTAATACATGTTATCCTAAAAACAAACCCATAACTCATTAAGAGAATAAGCACAACCTTTTTAGACCATGCGCCATGCTGTCCCAACACAAATTAAGTTAAATGAATTGTTTTTAAAAAAAAATTAAGTGGATTGAACATAAAAAATTAAGAATTGTGTTGTTTTCAACTTCAAATAAGTAGTTTGAACAAGCAGCAAAAGTCATTTTTGAGTGCACATCGTCCCTGGTCACTTTATCAGATAAACTGTACCTGTTCAGATCCTCATTAATGCAAATATCTAGCCAGCAAATCACATTTGTTGTTATGTTTAAACTAGATGAGCTACAGCAAAGACAACACCCTACAATCTTTTCTGATAAGTCTCGATTTCTCAGATGATGGGGTCAGAATTTGGCAAAGATGTCATAAAAACCTTGATCCATCCTGCCTTAAATCACCAGTTCAGGCTGCTGGTGGTGTAAAGTCACAGTGGCACCAACTGAGCATCATTTAACCCAACAGTCCACCTACGTATTGTTGCTGACTATATCCATGCATTTATCTGGTGATGCTACTTAAAGCAGGATAACACGCTGAGTTTGTACCTAACAAAGTGGCCAGTGTTTTACAATAACATTTATTTGGATTTAAATAATGGAATATGGAAGAATAAAGACTGTACAGTTGTACTGTAAAGTTTGGAATTTTGCAAATCTTTCTAACCATGCTTGAGTTACTATACTGCACTTTAGAAACTAATAATGAGATCGGAAAAAACATGTTTGTATTGTTGTATATTAAACTTGTCCTCTTGTAAAGGTCCCGTGAAAAAGTTTTTTTTTTAGATGTTATAGTACAGTATCAGTATGTTAGTCTTAAAGACATCTATAAGCCAGTGTGCACCAAAACAGTGACAACATTTTTGCATTTAGACCATATAAACATTGAAAGCTTGCATCTTGTCAATTCCGCCTAAATGGATCAACTTTTTTTTGGACATCACCTCATCCTCCAGTTTCTCATAAAATGTTCTGATCAATCAAATGCTCTCTAGTACCTGCTATGTCCCACCTCATTCAAGACACTCATCATTTGCGTTTCATTTATGCATTTGAGCTCAACCACTCTCACTGGCAGAGCTGCGATAAAAAGAAACACTTTTTTTTTAAGGTGAGTGACTTATGAAGACATGGTGGGACATACTGTATATGCTTCATTTGAGATTTTCAAACATAAAATAACAAAATGGACATTTCAACGCACTTCACGGGACCTTTAAGTAGTAAGCTTTGTGCATCCAAAGTCACCATCTAGTGTAATTTTAAAATGAAACGGGGCATTCTCTCCTTTTTTCTTTCAGCTGAACCTGACAGAGTGAAGAAAAGAGGTACTTGTAGTACAGAAAAGGCAGCTATACTGCAATTGTTTGTAACACATTTACTGATAGTTAAAAGAGGACAATAACAATATTGTAGTGGTGTATGATTTATTTAAATTATTATTTTTTGAGTAATTAGTATTATGCTAGGCCATGTAAATACAGCAGCTTTAAAGGGCACCCAAAAAACGAAAACTTACTATTTACTCACCCTCAAGTAGTAGTTTCTACTAAACCTATAAGGGAAGATATTTTGAAGAAAGCTGGAAACCTGCAACCATTGACTTCCACACAAGGAAAAACAAATATGTTGGAAATCAATGGTTAAGGGTTTCTTAAAAATTCAAATATCTTTTGTGTTCAACAGAAAAAAAACTCAAACAGGTGAAGTGAAGGGTGAGTAAATAATAACAGAAATATTTTTTTTGGGCAAACTATCCTTTTAAAACCCATTAAAATAAAACAAAAATTTAAGTAGAATTCTCTACCTTCTGAAAAGGTACCACCGCAGTGACAGCTTGCGTACCTTTATTTCCGAGAGTGTAGTAGCAAGCCACATATTTAGACAATGTAGACAAAGTTGTAGATATGAGGCCACGGAAATGTATAGGCTTTTAATAGTTCTATGACTAAGTAAATATAACTGATGTTTTAAACACTATATATGTCTATTTTTGTTCATCTAAGCTTAAATTAATGGAATTATATACTTTAATCTCAGCCATAGCCTTTAATAATACACTTATCTGTTTAAAAGGACATCATTGAGGATTTCATATCCTCACACTTGCAGCAGCTTTACCAAAAACAATAGTGCCCCCTGGTGCATATCTGTTAATCTAGCTTTTATTTTTTCAACCAAAACCCCAACCATTAAAGCATACATTTTCATATCTAGCATGAGAAGTATAATATCAGCTATGATTGCTGCTAGATCTGACAAATGCTTTTTACAGAAACAATGTGCAGCATCAGTCATTTAGTCATTACAAATTAAACTCAATCTAAACAAAGCAGTTCAGGCTGATTTACATCTGACTGTTTTTTATTTCACAGCTAAAAGAGTCACCACAGAGCGCAAAAGTATGTGATGTATTGTTTTGTTTGATTAAAGCTGGTTTCGCTCAAGGCAACTGTCAATTTCTACAGGCAAACTGCTTGCCTTAACAGCACAGCTTTCAACAAACCCTTTGCAAAACTAGAAGTAGTCACACTAATATATTGATAAAGCATATTTATGTATGCTTTAAAAACTGTCTTGTTAGTAAAATGGTTGGGAGCCTCATCTATAATGCAATAAAAGCATAGCCAAAAGCATTATTGGGCATTTAAAGATGCAGTTTTTTCAAATTCAAACCCCATATGTTTGTATTTTCGGTAATTACAAAATTCGAAATACCAAATTTACATTTCTAAATGTCCTCTAAGGCTTTTAATTAACAACTCTCATTATTCCAGCAAATGACATGACAAAAGCAAAGTTTTTAAATATAGTAAAAGGCATTTTTATTAGCCCTACTGTGAATTTTGACAAATTTTTAAATATTTCCCAAGTGCCATTTGAGATTTTTTTCTAAACACTTTAAAACAAAAAAAAATCTAAATAATATAGCCATTCTACAGCAAATCATACTGGCTATGTTGCTGATAAATCACAGATGTGTAAAAAAATTTGAAAAAATTTGTTAATAAAAAATATGAATTTCTAATAACTCATTTATTTTGTCTTTGCCATGATGAAAGTACACTCAAAAATGTTCTCTTTGTTCAAACCACTCATTTAAAATGTGCTGAAAAAACATTATTCTTTACTGTTTGTTTGTTTCGTGTGCAATTCACTTAAACTTAAGAGTAATAAGTTAACTGAATTTCTTCATGCTGTCAACAAAAAATTGATTGTGTGGAACCCCGCATTTTTTTACAGTCTTTATAATATATTTCTAGATACTAGTATGACAATACATTCAATTTTGTAGAATACTTTTGTAAGCTAGTATTTAAGTGCAATTTAATGGTTGCAGTAGGTGCAGTAGGTGATTTGCCAAAATGCTAACCGTTAGCATAATATCTTTGAAAACACAGTCCCTCCCCTGCCGTCCAAAGCCATGCCTCCTAAAAAAAAATATGCACATTAAAGATGACAGTAGACAACCCACTAGATCATGTCATTAGCCAGTTAGAAAACTTTACAGTACTTTATAATACTACAATTCCCAATGAAAAACTGTATTATGTCTAGCATGTTTTCAGTTGTATGGCAAGCAAAATTTATTTAATGTATGCAAGGATCGCTGGTCTCACTCTCTCACACGCTGTGCTGTCATACTTACATGCTATTTCAGAGCAAATATTCAGAGTAGCATGGTAAACGATATAGGGAGCGCGTCACAGGTTGTCATTGTTCAAAATGTAACCAATGTGAATATAAAATCAGGGCTGCACGGTCGTGTTCGTGTGGGTTTCTCCAGGAGCTCCGGCTTCCCCCACAAGTGCAAAAGACATGCAGTATAAGTGAACTGGGTAGGCAAAATTGTCCGTAGTGTACAGGCATGTGCAGAGGTGGGGGCTTTGGGTGCTTGAGCCCCTGCTCTTTTTTCTCCTGGAGAGAAAGTGCCCTTTTTTCCTGGGGATAATAATTCGTTTTTAAATACTAATAATAATATAATATATGTATAAGTTAATGCGTGATCTATTTAAGGACAGGTTTCTAAAAAAAAACAACTAAATTTTTAAGTATATCTTGGTTTTAGTCTAGCCGCTCCAAGCGAGTGTTGAACCCAACCCACATGCGAGGCGAATGCTCTAACGAAGACTCTATTTACATTGTTACTCTGTCCTCAAAAGTAAGATGTCAACAGTGGAGTAACATCTATCAGCGCTTATGCCAACTCCTGCATCCGCACTGCATCTGGGCCATAGCTTTACAGTCTGGCCCATACACACACTGCAGATGGAGTGTGTGTTACGGCAGCACTATATGATCGATAGAACCGCCAATGTAAATTCATCCGTCATTCATCTATATTGTGTGGAGGTGAGTAACGGTTTACAAAAGACTATCTGAGGCTCAAATTTAACGTCAGCTATTTCTCCAAAAGTTCAAAAGCAAGTAGGCTATTTTGTCTTGCTAACATCCTCCTGATTAACAAACATGTAATACGTTAGCTAAAGTTTGGCCTGCGCAATATCTTACAGGCTAATGTAATAGAGAATCGACAGCTGGATAGTGAAAATATTGCCCTTCCATTTTTGCAGTCATTTATTCAGAATATATAAGGTTAATTGAAGTTATAAAACATGTACTTATAGGCTAGCTATGGACGTCAGTGGCTATCAGTGTGTCCTACAGTCTTCAAAATATTTTATTATTTTGTTCAACAAAAAAAAAATACTCAAACTAAAATAATAGATTGAAAAGGGACAGTTCACCCATAAATTTAAATTTACCCACCCTCAAGTGGTTCAAAATCTTTGTTTCTTTATTTTGTTGAACACTAACAAATAAAAGATAAAAATATATATTTTAAAGAAAGCTATAAACTTGAAATCATTGACTTCCAGAGTAGGAAAAACAAATACCATGAAAGTCAATGGTTACAGGTTTCCTGCTTTCTTCATAATATTATTATGTGTGTTCAACAGAAGAAAAAAGTCAAATAGTAAAAGGTGAGTAAATGGTGACAGAATTATTAGTTTTGAACAAACTATCCTTTTAAAGGTGAATTTAGGGTGAAATCTCTTTTAATATATTTTATTTATTAAAGTCCAATTATTATTATTATTTAATAAAAAGTGCCCTTTTTTCAGCTTGAGCCCCTGCCCCTTAAAAGGTCTCTGCACGTCCCTGGTAGTGGTATGTGTGTGAATGATTATGTATGGATGTTTCCCAGTGATGGGTTGCAGCTGGAAGGGGATCTGCTGCGTAAAACATATGCTGGATAAGTTGGTGGTGCATTCCGCTGTGGCGACCCCCAGAATAATAAAGGGACTAAGCCAAAAAAGAAAATGAATGAATGAATGAATGAATGAATATAAAATCAACTTCACCTCAGTAAAGCAGGCTAGGCGGAATAGCACTATTTAATTATGTTTTGTTGTTAAACTAAATAAAAATCTACATTAATGATGCTGTAAAAGGTACCAACCGGCGGATCTGCATGAACAGATGTGCAGATGTACAAATCTACATTTGTTGACAGACAGTTTAGGCTACTTACAAGAATTATGGGAATTGTCGGCCTGACAAATGTTAAGTCTTTAAGTCTTAAGTCTTATTTTTAGTCTTATGTGTTACTCAGACTAAATACATATAAACACATTTAGATCATTTACTTAATCATTACTATTGGAATGTGAAGACACTTTCACCTACTGCAAAAGACAAATAACTAGGCAAGTTAAGTTAATTAGGCAATTAAACAGTGGTTTGTTCTATAGCCAATTAGAAAAAAGGTCAATAATATTGACCATAAAAATCATTATAAAATTATTTAAACGGATTTTATTCCAGCCAAACTAAAACAAATAAGACTTTTTCCAGAAGATAGTGAAAATGCCCTTGTTCTGTTAAACATCACTTAGAAAATTTTGAAATAAATAAAAATAATAATTTCACAGGAGGCTAATAAATTTGCCTTCAACTGTATATACAGAGCATCTATCTGAAGACTAATTTTATATTTGTTTAATGTATTTTTCATATCAGAAGCTGAGACCAAGAAAAGAGAGACTCTGCTTAAACAGAGAAAAGGTTTCCACCAGCTCTGTCACATTTTACTCAGATTGAAATATCCAAAAAACACACCTACGGTATATTAAATATAGATGTGTGATGTATTTGTATAACAATGTTTTTTTTTTCTTTTCTATTTCACCTTTTCACTAACATCATCAGAAAAAGAGGCCCCAGTAAGAACAAGACTAGAAAAAGCAAAGAAAGGTACAAGAACAAAGCTTATTTCCCTGCTTATTTTATCATCACCTCCTGAAAGGCATGTTTCAAACAATACAGAGTGAATGATGAATAGCACAGACTCAAGTTTGCTCTCTGATCCACAGCTTCAAAACCAAAAGCAGCGGCTGTCAACATACCCAAAACGAGAAGTACATCCACACAATCTAATCATGCTTTAACTACTTAAAGGAACAGTTCATCAATTAAGATACATTTGATAATGCAGATTTTATTTTCTTCATGAATACAAAGGGAGATGATTTAATGCATGTTCAGAAATGCTCTTTTCATATAAACCATTATTGTTTTCCATCAAGTTAAAAAGTACCATAAAATGATGTACTGTATACAACTTATGAGCACCAGTAATGGCCAAAAGTGATGCACTCAAAAAAATGTGTGTTATTTGTTCAAACTACTAAGCTAACTTAATTCCTTTATGTTGTACCAATACAAATTAATTGTGTGGAAGTCAGCAGTTTTTTTACAGTGTGTCCCGGGTTGGATATTTTTTTACAATACTTGCTTTAAGTAATATGCTATATGCACTATATATAAAAAAATAAACTAAAGTTGGTCAAGGTATTTTAATAACAGTCTCATTTGGCAAAAAAGGGCAATCTGCAGTCTACACTGTAAAAATATATATGGAGAAACCCATAACAACAATTTTTTTTTTTTATGTTACTTTAACTTATTTTAATAAGTTAATCAAATTTTGAGTGATTTTCTTTAAGTCAAACAAAGTTTTATACAATAAGTAAAAACAATAGTTTAAGTGATATAAATTGACAAAAAAAGTTAAATTGATTGAACAAAAAAAATTAAGGCAGGAAGAATGCACTTTACAATGCATATGGGTTTCATTTAACTATGCACAAATGTAAAGATGCTAACAGGAACAAAGTATGCATTGATCACATCATGATAATGTTATTATTATTTAATAGGTTTTCCTTTGAGTTTGCAATATACAATATACTTATAACATTTGTTACATTAATTTACAATTTTCTAAATAAATAAAAATATACAGAAAATTTCCTCAATTTGTCCATGTTTTATTATTATTATTATTATTATTATTATTATTATTATTATTATGGTATTTAAAGGAGTCTGACAAGCCCATGTCACTATTAATTTTCATTGTATGAGAAAGAACATCATGAAATCTTGCTCAAAATCTCCTTTTGTGTTCTACTGAAGACATTTTTGATCAACATGAGAATGAGTAAATTATGACAGATTTTTTCTCACTTTTTTTTTTGTGGGTGAACTATTCCTTGAAGTTGATGCTTTAAAATTCAGTTTGATCCAAGAATATGACAGCAGTGTTTTTTTTTTCTCCTAATAAAAGGATCCAGACCCTCAGAGGACATGGAAGTGTCAGCTGCTCCAGCTCCGATACAGGAGCGTAAGTGCAACTCATAGCCTTGAGCCTTTTTATTATTACACTGCATTACGTTCATATAATGTGACACGACAGCAGCAATAAGACCTCAATCTACAATCACTCTGCTGTAACTCTTGAGTCTTTCTGTCACAACTCTATATAACAGTTCCTTTGTGCCGACCAACGCCTGTGTACTGCCCAGCGCCCCCTGGCTGGTATGGTGAGTAATGCAGACACCTAGAATCACTATGCACTCAGAAAATGATTTGTTCAAACTCCTTGATGAGTTGAAACAACACAATTCTTAAGTTCTTTTTGGGAAAACAGATTTTTTTTTTTTGTTTAATCCAATATAACCACAATCAAGTTAACTTAATTTGTGTATGAACAAAATGAAGGAATTGTGTGAAACCTAGTTATTGTAAAACAGTGTGTACTGTAATTTGAAAGCATCCTTTTATACCCTGACATGCATTTTATCCTACAGTTCATCATATAGTTACCAGTAGCCCCTTACCACCATCGGCTATTCCAGGTATCCAAAACTATTTTAATTTAAATGTATTCATCAAGATACTCGTTGTGTGTTTTTGATAACTAATTTATGTAGGGCTGCACGATATTGGAAAAAACTGACATTGCAAAATTTTCATTCACTGCAATATAGATTACGTCATAAATGCAATTTCAGCAGATGACATAAATAGCTTGTAAAGAATTAATAATTTTAGATCGATTGGGATGATTCTGTAGTGATTCTGTACACTTTTCCATGTGTTTTTCAGAATCCGAAATTCCCATTTTAACAACTCATCAAGCTCCCACTATATTGAAAGGTGTTTGTCTCATAACATATTTGGAATTTTATTTTATGACAATAATTGGCTCTTTTACTTATCTAATTTAATGTTTTGTTTGCTTAAGAACCAGAAGATGCAAAGGAAAAGTCTAAACAACTTGCTAAAAAGAAAGGTAATTTTCACTAATAAAGCCGGTATGAATGGGATGTATTTTTTTTTCTACACTCTCAGAAATAAAAGTACAAGTGCTGTCACTGGGGTGTACTTGAAGTGTACATTTGTACTTGAAGTGTCCATATTGGTACTTCAGAAGTATATATTAGTACCTACAAATTTTAAGAGGAACATTTTTGTACTTTTTAGGTACCAATATGTACCCTTAAGGTATTAATATGGAACTTTTAGGTACAAATTTGTACCTTTTAAAAAGGTACCACTCCAGTGACAACTCGTGTACCTTTATTTCTGAGAGTGTAGTTACATGTGTTAATAACCTTGAGACAAAAATTTACCTGACTTCCAATTTCAGAACCAGCTCCTCCAAAAGAAAAAGTTAAAGCTGCTTCAACGAAAAAAGGTGAGAACTCATTTTAAATAAACGGAAATATCTGAAACAAATCATGTTGGAGATTAATTATTTTTAATAATTGCTTGTTTGCACTGTTTGTGATCAAGAACCCACAGTTACTAAAGCTAAAGTAAAACCTACCGTGGCAAAGAAAGGTAAGGACAATAAAAAAATGGCCAAAAAATTAAATTTTAGTTCTATTTTCATACTTAATAAATCATTTTTTGTGCCTTTAGCTGTGAATGCGAAGCCTAAAAGGACAGGTAATTATGGTTCAGGAGCTGGTTTAGCTGTAGTTTTATATTAATGAGATATAACTTATAACTTCCTCTTTTGCAGAGCGAGTGATCACTAAAGAAAGGGCAAAACCTTCTTCTACTAAGAGAGGTACATTTTTATGTTCCGTATTATATATTTTACATACACGTTTCATACTGTCATACATATTAATGCATTCATCCATTTATTTTTTCATTTACACCACCATTAATAAAGTTTACTAACTGATGCAAATGATTCCTTAAATGAACTAAAATGAACTTAAAATCACAATTACCACCAATTTAGTTGTTAAACATAAAAAAAATCATAAATATTTATTCTCTATCCTCTTTAGAGCCAGCAGTAACAAGGAAGACAAAAGTTACAGCAACCAAATACAAAGGTAATATCACATACTAATTACAAAGCATATTTAGTATTCATTATTGAAGCATATATATACATGTGTCATACCTAAACCTAAAAGGGGTCAATTTTGCCATTTTCTTTTTAGATAATAATCACCTCCTCACCTTAAAGATATGGTAAAGCTTTGGCAACACGTTACAATAATGTTCCATTAGTTAACATTATTCAATCATTAATTTTCTTGTCGGCCTAGTCCCTTTATTAATCTGGGGTCGCCACAGCGGAATGAACCGCCAACTTATCCAGCACAATTTTACGCAGCGGATGACCTTCCAGCCGCAACCCATCTCTGGGAAACATCCACACACTCATTCACACTCATACACTACGGACAATTTAGCCTACCCAATTCACCTGTACCGCATGTCTTTGGACTGTGGGGGAAACCGGAGCACCCGGAGGAAACCCACGCAAATGCAGGGAGAACATGCAAACTCCACACAGAAACACAAACTGACCCAACCCAGCCGAGGTTCGAATCTGTGACCCAACGACGTTCTTGCTGTGAGGCGACAGCACTACCTACTGTGCCTAGTTAACATTAGTTAATGTATTTAACATGAACAAACAATGTGTGTTTATGTTAAATAATAAAAAAAAAAATCATTATTAATTAATGTTAATTCACAGGGATGCTATATGAGCAATATCACACCAGTAGCAGTGCGATGTGGCTATATATCGCCACTGGTGGAAGGCGTGCTT
Organism: Danio tinwini; assembly: GCA_903798205.1. Lineage (NCBI taxonomy): Eukaryota > Metazoa > Chordata > Actinopteri > Cypriniformes > Danionidae > Danio > Danio tinwini. Next base: position 15,350,662 of record CAIGQZ010034990.1, on the reverse strand, counting down.
TGTGTCCCACCAGTGACAATATACAGCCACATCGCACTGCTACGAGTGTGATATTGCATTTATACAACAGTTCGACAGCATAATCGTGTGTATAAAAAAGAAATTCAAACACAGAGAGTCTCAAAACCCTTTTTTATGCGGAACTACTTTCTTCCGCCATTCATTCACATCTACAGCTGATGTCAGAACAGCAGAAGCCGTTATTAATTCACCAACATCACTTTAGAGCTAGTAAGCTAGGCACTATACTTAAAAATAAACTGCATAGTTGCAATCTAAACAACTACATTCTCGACTAAAAAAGCCCCAAAAGTACAGTATGTTGCTCAAAAGCAGCAATATGTATCAAACTGTAGAGTGTCCTCTGCTTGTAGCTAGGTTTCACTATTAATGCACTTTAATTTGTCGCGGTTAATTAATCATAAAGGCTTCTCAACACCGCGTTTCTGCACAGAACAAAACTGCAGCAACCAAACAAAGGTATGCCAACTGTGCGCTAGTTTGTACACTAATAACCACACACACGGGATTAACTATGAATAAGGCTCTTAACTAAGGCAAGCTCGTGTAAATTGGTTATTTCCAATGAAGGGGTGCGCACGCAACGCAACATGCTCGCGCTTTTCAGCCGCACCTAGTTGAGATGACAGGGAGATGCGTGACTGCGAGAACTGCAAATGGCTAAAGTTTGAGGAGGAAGCAATGAAAAGTACTCAAGTTTGCAAACCCACTTAAAGTTACAAATAATGGCACAGATGAGAGCATGTTAATCCGCCAGCCAAAATTAATTGAGTGATTTCGGAGAGTGCTGGAAAACTCGGAGTGGATCAGCTGTTTAATGGCCTGAATCTCGATGCGTTGCATTCACTGTGTGTTCAGTGCAAATGGATGCTAAATGTAAAATCTAACACAGTATAGTCAAAGACTATAGAATAGGGACTTTGGTATAGTATATATGTATAAAAACAATAGTGCGAAATGTATATTTCTTACTGCAATGCTTCATTTTTGCTTGACGCAAACCAAACATTTATTTGTCAATGTAACAACTTTTTATAGCAGATAACTCACATTTAAGCACATTCAAGGCAGCATGACAATGAGAAATGTAATACATTGTTAGGATTAGTCATCATTAATATTTTATAAATTAGACAATAATTTTGGAGCTAATGCACAAATATCAATAAGTCATAACAGAATTAGTTAGTTTCTGTTTTTTGTTAGTCCTGATTGATGTTGTTTTCATATACAATAAATCTGTAAACATATAATATGCAGTGGTGCTCATTCATTTTTGGTGGGTGCTCCTACATTTTTTCTGGTGCTCCTAAATGTTTGAAGTTGGGAGCACCACTGCTACCAAGTAAAAAAGTTAATTTTAAGCCTTGCATTAGACAAATAAAATTATAATTTTTATGTATTTACTCATTGTTCTGTCATTTATTTACAGCCGAAAATATTATTTATGTTTAAATGTAAAAATGTCTTTAAAAAATTGGACTATTGTTTGTTTTTGATATTAGTATGTGCTGTATTATTTGGTTACTGAGCAGCAATAAACAAACACTTAAAAATATAAGGAGTTTCCACGTGATTTTCGAAACTGGTCGTGTTTTGAAATTAATAAATGCATAATAATCGTGATAACCATGAAACCGTGATTATTTCTCAGACTATAACCGTACAACCAAAATCTATAATCGTTGCATCCCTACTTGTAGCTGTATGTGGGCAGCCAAGTATGAAGGGTTAAGAGATTGGACTAGTGCTGTTACTGAAAGAATATTGCATGGCTATTAGCCAATCAGATTTAAGAAATAGAGAGAACTGTTGTATAAACAGCTATAACAAGCAAACTTTAGATTTTAATGCATTATTTAACGTTGAACTATAATTAAAAATGCTGTGCAAGTATTGTTAATTCATGGGAGTAAATACATTAACATTAACTAATGGACATCATTGTAGAATGTTACCAATAATATACTATATCATGCTATAAACGTCAGTTTTTGAGAGTAGGCAAATATCTGTCTTTGTATCTCCTTAAATGCAAATTAGCTGCTTTTACCTGCACCAAATTCCAAAAAAGGGTGGAGCCTTTACATCTCATGTCTCGGTTACTCAGCAAAAACATATAAAATTTGTGTTCGCTTTAAAGCCTTTTCAGGTTAAAATCTGTTTTTCTGTTATACTGAGAGCAGATATATGAAGTGATTACACAGAGAGTATATCAGAAAGTGCAACTTGTTCGTATTTTAAGGTTACATTCTGTGTTAACAGTCCAAAATGCACAAGGTTATGTCAAAAGCACACACAAGACACAGGTTGTGAATAAAGTTGAGAATTATTTTGATTATGCTGGTGAATGTAAACTGCTGCTGAAGACTGTACCAGTAATAAATCTGTGAAACAGCATCTATTGAAAATGAAAACAACACCTACTAATGCAACTCAACCAAGCCTCGCCCTCTTGGATGGAAATTATTTAAATCCTGGATGTTGCATTGTGCTTTGTCAGACAAAAACTCAGAACTACTATGAGTTTGATTGAGTTCAGAAATAGTGCTTACTGATATAGAGAATTACTCCCTTTGGAGTAGATACTTTGTAACTTTGCACATGTTTTTCATACTCAAAGAGCAACACTTAAAAAAAGGAAGTTGAAAGTCTAAAAACAAAACATAATAGGGCCCTTTTAAAGTTCAGAAAAAAGGAATAACTTGCTTTTTTTAGTTAGTTCCTGTATACTACTTACTGAAAGAGCTTCAACTGAGTGTTTAGAAACTGGTAACAGCTATAAATATTTCACACTAGATGATATTTGCCTCGCTTCTATAGGCAAGTGCCTGTTAGCAACCCTGTGGCAATGTCATACAGTTTTCTGCCTCACTGTTTTATAAAGTGCTGGACATAAAAACAGCACCACAGAGTTTTGCTGAGAGTACAGTTTAGCGATCCCTCCTACTTCTTTTACCTTTAGCTGAATTCTGCATTGCTCCTCTACTTCTGTAGATTTTTGAATAAGGGCAGATTAAAAAATAAATAAATTTAATTACTTTAACATTTCTCAATATACCATTTTGTTTGATATGAAACCACAAAATCTCTGAAACATCATTAAATAAAATTTAGTCATAGAAGTTTGGATATTGATAAATATAATTAATGTCATAATACATTTTTTTGTGTGTCTACATGTGAAGAAGAAAAATCTGCAAAGGTAGTGAAGCCCACTGCAGAGAGTAAGATTATTTTATTATATATTATCAGATTTACTGATGCTCATATTTAAGTGTTCTAGATATAAAGAACCCCCTGATGTAATATTTTAATCTGTTGATATTTTATACTCTTATTTGATATATAGACTGTAATAGCTAGTCATTTCAGTTGTAACCAGCAAGTACAGGAATAAAAAAAATGTGGTACAGAGTTTTGCTAAGAGTACAGCTTAGCGATCCCTCCTACTTCTTTTACCTTTAGCTAAATTCTGCATTGCTCCTTTACTTCTGTAGATTTCTGAATAAGGGCAGATAAAAAAATAAAAAAATTAATTACTTTAACATTTCTCAATATGCCATTTTGTTTGATACCACATCATTACCCATCACCCTGAAACATCATTAGATAAAATCCAGTCTTATGAAACTTGTCCTTAAGAAGAAGTTTGGATATTGATAAATATAATTAAATGTCATAATACATTCTTTTTTGTGTCTACATGTGAAGAAGAAAAATCTGCAAAGGTAGTGAAGCCCACTGCAGAGGGTAAGTTATTTTATTATATATTATCAGATTTACTGATGCTCATATTTAAGTGTTCTAGATATAAAGAACCCCCTGATGTAATATTTTAATCTGTTGATATTTTATACTCTTATTTGATATATACTGTAAAAGCTCCTTTCAGTTGTAACCAGCAAGCACATAAAAACGTGGATAAAACAGCGATGTTTAAAATTGGATTTCTCTCCAAAAAAAATAAATAAAATAAAATATCAACCCATTGACTTTTAAAATGGCCTTAAATGTCAAGCCAAATTAAAGTGGTGCAAAAAGTGGCAACCCGCAGTGATAAGTGCATTTTGTAAGAAAAAAAAGATGTATATCTTACTAAGATTTTCCCCTCGCTTTCAATTAGTAATTTTAATAAAAAGGTCATGTGTTTTTGTGATGTCTTTATGCAAGATTAAAAACAGTTCAAATTTAATCTCAAACTTTTGCTCATACTATATTTAATAAGGGTGACAATATAAACACAATTGTATGCATGCATGTACTGTACACTGTAAAACCCAACAGTCAACTTTATCAAATGAAATTAGCGTAGTTAACTTAAAATTGACTAAAAGTTAATTTTACTCATTTGAAAAGAGTTTTGAACTCATACCTCATTACTTCAACTTAAATGGAGTAAGTTCACAGTAGATAGACTAGCTTTTAACTCTAATGGTTTGCTGCAATGGGTTTCCTCAAACAGTTTGAATTGCTTTAACTTATTGGGTTTTACAGTACTCAGTTGGTTTGAGTTCTCTTCATTTATTTGGGTTTACTGTGCTTAAATTGCTTCATTTACTCAAATAGATTAAGTTCACAGTACTCATTAGGATTAGTTTTTTTAACTTAAATGGTTTGTTGCAATCGGTTTCCTCAAATGGTTTGAGTTACTTTAACTTTTTGGGTTTTACAGTGTATGTAATGTATGTATGTACATATTAGCAGTGCCTTACTGTATAATAGTTTCAGTGTAATATGTTTATGTTTGATCACTAGTCAAGAAGAAGTCTACATCAATGCCTAAAGCCAAACAAGCCATTAAAGAAAAAGTGCCAGGTAAGTTTTAATGACTATTTTAATCAAAAAGTCTGAATGACTGAAAAAACGAGACAACGATCTTTCATTTTCATGGCTAACAAGACTGAAATTGGATCTACAGGAGGTTTCTACAATAATTTATTCTCAAAGAATTACATATTTAACAAAAAATTGAGAATTTTATTTTCATTAATTTCCCAGTGTTCTCATTGTTATGTGAATATTGGTACATGTTTTCTTTGTTTTTGTAAAAGCATCTAGAACTAACTACATAGATCACTATAAGATGGATCAAGCTAGGGCTGCACAATATATCGTTGAAGCATTGATATAGCAATATGCACATCTGCAGTGGTCACATTGCAAGATCTTTAATGTCAATGGGTTATTGTTAAACCAGAAGCTTTTAGATTAATGGCAAAGTTTAACCATGCTGGATTTAAAGTTTATAATTTGCATTAGTTTTTTTCTGTTAAACATATCAAGTGAGTTTAAAGCATTCAGGCACAAGAAACAATAACATTTGTAGCTAATAGTGAAGGCTGGCAACTGTCATTTTACATTCGATTTTTAAATATTCGTGTCATAATGTGCCAATAAAGCCTCATTCACACTACAAGCGACTCGCAGCGAGAAAGCAAAAAGCGACTACTCATTTCAGTGAAGAGTGGGTGACTTCAGGCGACCTCTGTCTACACAAGCGACAGCGACCGTTGACAACCAGTTGGGTGTGTCAAGCGACGCAACAAAGTTGAGAATCCTTACAACTTTATGCAAATGAAGAGCAACTTTCTTGAGCGACAGCCAGTAGGAGCACCAGTAGAGCTCACGTCATTCTCTCTCAATCAGAGGCCAGTTGTATTCTCCGTGCTGTAGACCTACACAGACCTGCGTTTGCAGCAGGTCACCACCCATAGCGACAGGCAGCTACAAAGTCGCTGTCAGTGTAATTAAGGCATTAAACTTACCAGAAAAAAGTAGCAGATAAAGCCCCTTTTTTATTCATATATGTGTTTTTTTTCCTCAAATGGAAATATTTAGTCCATCTACACTGCAAAAACTGCTTTTCTTGCTTAGATTTTTTTTTATTTTTTCTAGTCCAAATATCTAAAAATTCTTATATAAATAAGCATTTTCTACACTGCAAAAATGCTTTTCTTGCTTAGATTTTTTGTCTGTTTTCTAGTTATCTAAAATTCTTATATCAAGAAACATTTTCTTGGCAAGCAAAACATAATGTCTTGTTTTCAGAAATAATATGCCAATGTTAAGTCAGTTTTTCCTTAAAACAAACAAAATAATCAGCCAATGGGGTAAGCAAAATAATCTTGTTTTTCCTTTTGACATAAGATTATTTTGCTTTCCCTGTAGGCAGATTATTTAGCTTGTTTTAAGGAAAAACTCACTTCAATTTGGCATATTATCTCTTAAAACAAGACAATATGTTTTGCTAGTCTAAAAATGCTTCTTGATTAAATTTTTTTTTGATATTTGGACTAGAAACAAAACAAAAAAATCTAAGTAAAAAAATAAATTTTTGCAGTGTGCTGAAATGTATTTCATATCACAATATATATATACATTGCAGAAAATCAAATAGTGCAATGTGATTTTTTTCAATATAGTGCAGCTCTATATAAAGACATCAAAAAAAAGAAGAGACGGAAATTGACTCCAGTTGGCACAAGAAAATTGGATCTGTCAAGAAATATGAATAAAATCATGACAGAATTTCCCTATTTTTATGACAAAAAGTGCACCTTTTTTGTGTTATCACAAAACTCGTGTTCCTGACACACAAAGAATAGAAACTATGTTTTTAAACGTGTTTTAGAAAGACTTAACATGAACACCTGAAGTGCAATATTACCTTAGGTGTTACATTCATGTGTAAATGTGAAAGCATGGTAGATTGAAAGAACTTAATGTCACAAGTTCTATTTTGCATTACTTCCAGAAAAAGCTGAACCTGCTGAGAAGAAAACATCTGAAGAAACCAAAGGTAGGAATGAAGCACAGTATTGCTCTAGTTTCTGACTGGCTGTGCATTGAGAGATAAGTCAGTCAAAAAAGCAAAAGCCTGCCAATTTTATTCACCCTCGTTCACCCACACACAAAGATGAACTCAACAATTGGAGAATTGGAAGTTTTCTTTTTTTCTGTTTTAGCCATTTCATTTCAATACTCTCAAGAGTTATATATTATATTATATTATATTATATTATATTATATTATATTATATTA
>CAIGQZ010034990.1:15307751-15329805 GCA_903798205.1 Danio tinwini | reverse complement strand
TATTATTATTATTATTATTATTATTATTATTATTATTATTATTATTACTTTTCAATCTATACATTTTATAATAATGCATATTTCAACAATTATTTTAAATTATATTTTAAGGAACATTCTACCAGAAACATAGAACATCTGTCCTTGAAATAAAAACATAAATACAGTAAATAAAAGTATTTCATCCCAAAAATGTGTAAAATGGACCGATGGTTGATTTCCATGAGTTGTTCTGTAAAGGAAAATGTCATTTATTTGGTTCTCAGATTCAAAACACTTTACAATTTTACAAACCTCTGCAAAAAAAAAATAAAAAAAAATAAAAAAAAAATTGTCTCTATAGTCCAAACATCTAAAATATCTTAAATCAAGAAGAACTTTCTAGAAAAGCAAAACATATTGTATTGTTTTAAGAAATAATAGGCCAAATTGAAGTGAGTTTTTTTCTTAAAACAAGCTAAATAATCTGCCAATGTGGTAAGAAAAATAATCTTATGTCAAAAGGAAAAACAAGATTGCTTACCCCATTGGGAGATTATTTTGCTTGTTTTAAGGAAAAACTTAATATTGGCATATTATGTCTGAAAAGAAGACATTATGTTTTGCTTGCCAAGAAAATGCTTCTGGATATGAGAATTTTTAGATATTTGGACTAGAAACAAGACAAAAAAAAAGAAGAGAAAAGCATTTTTACAGTGTGTCATTGTCCTTGTCCTCAGCCCAATTGAACCTACAGCTTTAATAGTTTTGTTATGTTAAAAACTGTTATTTAGACAAAAAGCTTCATAAATAGCAAAGTTTAAGTTGTTATCGTCACATCAAGTGATTCAAAACATGAAATTATAAATAGATTCTACAAATAAATACCACACTATATAAAAAAATAAACCTTAAAAATTAACCTTATGAGTCCATTGAACTTATACTATGTTAAACTGACTTAAAACTGCTTGTGTAACTTATAAAATTAAGTTAGAACATGATTAACTTGCTTTTAATAAGTTACAATGACCTAAAAACATATACTGTCAGTGTACAAATACAAATAAGTTTACAATTGCCCCCATGTTTTGGTCAGTCCTGTCACATTTGCATTACATTTTACATAAATACACCTTTAAGGCTATGATGACTCTAACTTAAATTATTTTAAAATATTTCCATTTTTAATTTATGCCTCCCTTTCTTTTTATGAGATTGAATGTCTGGACACTCGGTTAATCCATTCATATTACTTATCGAATCTGATCTGCTGAAGAGAAGCTGGTGAAAAAAGTCAGACTTTGCCACATGTACTAATGCCCCGCACCGTGCCCTCTTCATACCCACATCTGTCGAGAGCAACATTAAAGCAGTCCACTATTTTAAGCCGAATCCTCCATGGCTGCCTGGCTATAAAAAAATACACAATATAAGCCAAGGTTTCTGGATTCTAGGCCTCAGTCTGGATAAGTAGTGTGGCTCAAGCAGGTCACATCAGCTGATGAGTGAAGATATCTGGGTCAGCCAGATAAACTACATGATGACAGTGTGCACCGAGCGGCTGTATAAATTATACAGAGAGGAATGGAGAAGCTTCTGCTCTGTACACTGAAAAAAAAATTCAACTACTTTGTCTTTCATTCAAATACATGTTTTATATTGGGTTTAATGAGAAATTATTGTTTTTGATTATAACCTGTTTTATTCAATTAGCCCTAAAGAAAAAAACGAACATGGGTAAACTTATTCAGTCATTTTCAGCCATTCAAAACTATAATTTGAGGGTAATTTGTAAATCGTCACCTTGGAATTATAATGTTCTATCTGCGTTCTGAATCATTTTGAGAAATTGAGCTTTGAGGTTTTTGCATTCCATATAGCAAATAATATGTGTGTAAGGTTTGTTTTTTTTAAATAAAAAGTCTTAAAATGTAAACGACTTATAAAAAACATCCCATAATGTAAATACGTTGTCAATTAATAAAAATATGTCTGTAACTCAATTTTGACAAAAATGTCAAATAGAACCTTATAATTCTAAGGTGACGAAATAGCTGTAACAAATTACAGTATTTTTTAGGTTAGTCTAAAGCCAGATTAAACTTTGATCTGGGATATTTGATAGTTAGAAAAAAAAAGATATATATATATATATATTTATATCGATGCCATATTCTTCTTTATTAATATTTTTTGTGGACCACAACAAATATTTTTAATTTAGATTATGGACAGACTAATTCAGTTAGTTGGGCCTATGTTAAATGAATTTAAACAGACAAATCAATTTAGCTTCAGGTTGAGGGGTTTTACCAACTCAAAGTGACAAGATTAGCAACACATTTCACAGTACTTTGGGAGACAAAGGGAGAAGACATTTTGTTTCATTTAATATTAACCAGCGGCAGGACATCGACATGTTGAGGCGCTGTTTTATGAAGAAGTCTGTGTTTACGAATAAATTACATTACATTTTATTGTTTGAACCAAAGTCAAATAATACTTTGAGAAAAAAACAAAACAGTTTTTTTAAGTAGGTTTGAAGTGTCATTTTTTCAGTGTATTGTATGGAAAGACAGAGTGACATCCACAGTAGTGAATACAGTACACCCAAATGCATATGACATGATGACAGTGTGCACCGAGCAGCTCTATAAATCATACAGAGAGGAATGGAGAAGCTTTTGCTCTGTACACTGAAAATAATTCAACCACTGGGTCTTTCATTCAAAGGCCATTTTGATTTTGATTTGAGTGAAAAATGAGGGTTTCTTATGATAACTTGTTTTTATCAATTTGCCTTAAAGCAAAAAACTAAAAACATTGTTTTTTTCTCAAAGTAATATTTTTACTTTAAACCAGCAGTTTTCATGTCATGTGACCACACAATCAAGATACTGTTCATGTACTTTTAGTATTTATGTTTTTTTTTTATGTAAATTTGATCACAATCTTGCGTGACATTTATAGCCGTATTGAAAGTATCAGCAGTTTATCTCATTCAATCATTTTCCTTCAGCTTAGTCCTTTTATTCATCAGGGATCGCAACAGCAGAATTTACCGCCAACTTATCCAGCATATGTTTTACACAGTGGATGCCCTTCCAGCTGAATCCCAGTACTGGGAAAAATCCATAATCTCTCACATTCACACATATACTCTAAGGACAATTTAGTTGATTCAATTCCCCTATAGTGCATGTCTTTGGACTGTGGGGGAAACCGGAGCACGCGGAGGAAACCCACGCCAACACGGGGAGAACATGCAAACTCCACACAGGAAAAATGTGGGAAAGTATAAGGTTAAACTAAAATAATCTGTAATTTCTTACTCTTTGCTCTATACTACTATGTATGGCCTTGTTAAATACCAATAAATATAAAGGCAAAAATGTATTTAAATAAATATTTCAAGTCAATCAATTTATTTATTTATTTATTTATTTATTTACTAGTTTGTTTTATGTTATTGCCAACTAATAATAATTGATAGATAATAATTAAAATATATAAAATAAAATAATAATAAAAAATGTTATTATTATTATTATTATTATTATTGTTATTATTATTATTATTATTATTATTATTATTAATAACAATAATAATTTAATTAATAAATCAAAATAAAATGCGTTGCCCCTTTGCCTCCCAAAGTATTGTGAAATTCATTGCTAATTCTGTCACTTTGCATTGGTAAAATCCCACAACCGGAAGCTAAATTGATTTGTCTTTTTAAATTAACTTACCCTAACAGGCCTAACTAACTGAATTAGTTTGTGTCCATCTTAATAACAGCAATGTCTGAGTCCAAAAAAAGCCCCCGCACAGCATTTGTCCATGTATGTTCATCTAAAAACTTCATTTTCTCTGCTTCTTAAAATCCCATATGAAGAAAGCATCCTAACACACATGACTGAAACTCTCATTGCAACATATCAGGTTCATTTAGTGTGTTGTTCATCACGGTTGCATTGCAAGAACATCCATGAATCACAAACACCCTGCTGCTCCATAAAAGCAAGCGGTCTTCCACTATCATCAGCAGCGAAGCTTCCTCGGGCAGGATCAGTGCTTCATCTCCATTTAAAATAGGCCGGTTTAGACGAGGCCAAACTCTCCAATATGGAAACTGCTGTCTCGAGAAGACGGTGTGACTAAGAATCTCATATTAGCACAGGCATTCCATGGTCTCGGTAGACAATAAAAGCCCTGGAGATAAATAGGTCTGCAGATCCTTACTGAGAAGCGACTCCTTGCGAATATACAGACATAAACAGAGCAGTGGGTACACTCTGGCTTTAAATATGAGAAGTGGTGTTAATTAGTGTGACCATCTTTCATGTTATATGTGACCATCTTTCATGTTAAACATACAGTAAATTGGGTGAGTCGATTTAATAAGCCTAATTCATGAATTAATCATCCGTTTTGAACGAATCACTTGAATGAATGACTTAATGACTAACAATAGCTAATTAACATTAGGTCACATAAATTTTAGACATATTGTCAACAAAGATGTTTTTTCTCTACTTTTCCTACCAATGTGTCTAACTTTTATTTTTTTTAATGATTCTTTGTTTATTAATAAATTGGGTGAGTCATTTCAATGAGCCATCATAAATACAACCACATGCCTAATTCATGAATGAATCATCTGTGGTGAGAGAACCATTTGAATTAATAATTCAATATAAAAGCTAATATTAAGTGGCTTAATAAATTGTGTTTTATTTCAAAATGATTCTTTGTTTTTTAATAAATCGAGTGAGTCGAATCAATAATAAGACAAATAATTGCCTAATTTATGAGTGATTCATCCTTTTTGAATGAATTACTGGAATGAATCACTCAGTTACTAACTAGACCAGGGGTCACCAATCACGGTCCTGGAGGGTCGGTGTCCCTGCAGGGTTTAGCTCCAACTTAACACACCTGGTGTTTCAAGTATACCTAGTAAGACCTTGATTAGCTTGTTCAGGTGGGTTTGATTAGGGTTGAAGCTAAAATCTGAAGGACACCGGCCCTCCAGGAACAAGTTTGGTGACCACTGAACTAGACTGTTCTAACCAGAGAGTTTTGGTTTGAAATAGAAAGTATTTATTTTGATTTTTTTATTCAATATTCGTTCATTCATTCATTTTCCTTAAGCTTAGTCCCTTATTTATCAGGGGTCGCCACCGCAGAATGAACCACAAGCAGCATATATTTTACACAGTGGATGCCCTTCTAGCCGCAACCCAGTACTGGGAAACACCCATACACTTTCACAATTATACACACACTCATACACTACGGCGAATGTGGGTAATGTGTATTTCACTCTCAGGATGGCGCAGCGGATGGCTGCCTCGGTGTGGAGCTCTTCAGTGTTTGCACTATTTCTGTTAGTCTGTCCTGTTTTATGTTTATCAAACACGATCAGTTATACCAGGGATGAGCTGCTGAACATTCGGCAGTGCACACCAACTAATCACCAACTGGATTTTGATTTCTCTGGCGTTTTGCGGAACATTGTCATCGGCGGAGCAGCTGCTTTGTGGAAGAAATACAAGACCCGGCGGCGAGGAAAAAGAGCTGGCGCGCTCGTCAGGCTGAGACAGCGCGGCTTCAGAACAGCGCTGCCTAGCATCCATCTAGCGAATTTCCGCTCGCTTCCTAACAAAATGGACGAACTACTTCTGCTCTCATGCGAAAACAAGAACTTTAACAACTCTGCTGCGCTGTGTTTCACAGAAACCTGGCTGAACGAAGCCATTCCGGACAGCGCATTACACTTACCGGACTTTCAGCTGTACAGAGCAGATCGCGAAACGGAGTCAACGGGGAAAACACGCGGTGGTGGGACATGCTTTTACATCAACAGGAGATGGTGTACAGATGTAACTGTGTTAAAGAAGATGTGCTGTCCTGATGTGGAAGCGCTTTTCATTAACTGTAAGCCGTTTTATGCACCGCGGGAGTTCTCCTCGTTCATTCTTGTCTGTGTTTACATTCCACCACAAGCACACGTGAGGACTGCGTTACAACAGCTGTCTGATCTGATCACAGAGACTGAACAACGACACCCGGACTCTGCTTTTATCATTCTCGGTGACTTTAATCAGGCAAAACTCACACACGAGCTGCCTAAATTCAAACAGCACATCACATGCCCCACCAGAGACAATAACATTTTGGATCATTGCTACACCACAATAAAGGATGCATATCGCTCTGTCGCCAGAGCAGCTTTAGGACTCTCCGACCACTGCCTGGTTCATCTTATACCAACTTACAGGCAAAAACTTAAAACTACTAAGCCAGTATTAAGGACTGTTAAGAGATGGACCAACGACACAGAGCAGGTCTTACAAGCCTGTTTTGAATGCACTGATTGGAGTGTTTTTGAAGCTGCAGCCACCAACCTAGACGAGCTCACAGAGACTGTAACATCATACATCAGTTTCTGTGAGGAGTTATGCATCCCTACCAGGACCTACTTATCATTTAACAATGATAAACCATGGTTTACACCAAAACTTAGACAGCTTCGTCATGAAAAAGAGGATGCCTACAGGAGCGGGGACAGGATTTTATACAATCAGGCCAGGAACACACTGACAAAGGAGATTGGTGTGGCCAAGAAAAGCTATGCCAAAAAGCTGCAAAACCAGTTTTCTGCCAACGACCCTGCATCAGTGTGGAAAGGCCTGAAAGACATCACAAATTATAAAACGCCATCCTCCAGTATCGACTGCAACAAACATCTTGCAAACGAGCTGAATATCTTCTATTGTAGATTTGACACCTCTGACCAGACACCTCACACCCACCCGGATCATCTCCCTACACAGCCATCAACACCTCCAGCCATCTCCCTCTCACCCCCTGCACTTCAGATCAGTGAGGATAATGGGCATCAGATCCTCAGTAAACAGCCATCAACACCTCCAGCCATCTCTTTCTCCACCCCGGCACTTCAGATCAGTGAAGATAATGTGCGTCAGATCTTCAGTAAACAGAGGAGACGAAAAGCACCAGGTCCAGATGGTGTTTCACCAGCCTGTCTGAAAACTTGTGCGGACCAACTGGCTCCCATTTTCACACAGATCTTCAACAGATCACTGGAACAGCGCAAAGTTCCATCCTGCTTCAAACGCTCCACCATCATCCCAATACCAAAGAAACCAAAGATCACAGGACTCAATGACTACAGACCTGTTGCCTTAACATCTGTGGCCATGAAGTCATTCGAAAGACTGGTGCTAGCTTATCTGAAGGACATCACTGGACCTTTGCTGGACCCCCTGCAGTTTGCCTATAGAGCAAACCGGTCTGTGGATGATGCAGTCAACATGGGACTGCATTATATCCTAGAACATCTGGACAAACCAGGGAACTACGCAAGGATACTGTTTGTGGACTTCAGTTCTGCCTTTAACACCATCGTCCCATCACTGCTCGAGAACAAACTGACCCAGCTGTCTGTTCCTAGCTCTGTCTGTCAATGGATCACCAGCTTTCTGACAGATAGACAACAGCTAGTCAGAATGGGCAAAATCACATCCGACAGCCGCACCATCAGCACTGGTGCCCCCCAGGGATGTGTTCTCTCCCCACTGCTCTTCTCCCTGTACACAAACGATTGCACTGCAAAAGACCCCTCCATTAAGCTCTTAAAGTTTGCGGATGACACTACTGTTATCGGCCTCATCCGGAACGGTGACGAGTCTGCATACAGACAGGAGGTGGAGCGGCTGGCTTTATGGTGCAGATACAACAACCTGGAGCTGAACACGCTCAAAAACAGTGGAGATAATAGTGGACTTTAGGAGAAACCCCCCTGCACTCCCCCCACTCACCATCATGAAACGCACTGTGGCTGCAGTAGAGTCATTCAGGTTCCTGGGCACCACCATCTCTCAGGATCTGAAGTGGGACATTCACATAGACTCCATTGTAAAGAAAGCCCAGCAGAGACTGTACTTCCTTCGTCAGCTGAGGAAGTTCAACCTGCCACAGGAGCTGCTCGTACAGTTCTACTCAGCTGTCATCCAATCCATCCTCTGCACTTCAATCACCGTCTGGTTCAGCTCAGCTGCCAAAACCGACCTCCGTAGACTACAGCGAATAGTCCGGACTGCTGAACGAATCACTGGCACTACCCTTCCTACACTTCAAGAACTGTACTCTTCCAGAGTGAGTAAAAGGGCTCGTAAAATCACTCTGGACACCTCACACCCAGCACACTACCTGTTCGAACTGTTACCGTCTGGTCGGCGCTACAGAGCACCAAGCACAAAAACAGATAGACACAGGAAAAGTTTCTTTCCTCAGGCCATCTACCTCATGAACAGTTAAATATTCCCCTACTGTGCAATAAACGTGCAATACTTTCTCATACGCACTTGTACACAGCACCTTATAACCTGTATATTTACAACATATCTGTACATACATTCAACATCCAGATCTTTTTGACTAACTGCATCTCTGTTTAATGTTTATTGCCTTTTCTTTTCTTGTATTTAATTTTGTGTTGTCACTCGTCCCTTTATGTACACTGAAAGCTTCTGTTGCCAAAACAAATTCCTTGTGTGTGTGAAGCACACTTAGCAATAAAACTGATTCTGATTCTGATTCTGAACTTTGTTTACCTAATTCAATTATAGCGCATGTCTTTGAACTTGTGGGGGAAACCGGCGCACCCAGAGGAAACCCACGCGAACATGGGAAGAACATGCAAGCTCCAAACAGAAATATCAACTGACCCAGTCGGGACTCCAACCTTCTTGCTGTGACAGTGCTATCCACTGAGCCACCATGCCACTATATTCAATGTATTTGGATATAATATATATTATAGCAACAACTTTGCTGCCATCCTCTGCATTTTTAGATTCATATATAAACTATCCTTTCACAATTCTATATGCAATATATTTAATGTTTAAACCTTTATTTGAATAAATATGTATCATAACTGCAGTGTAACTGCATTCATGGCACCTCTAAGAAGCGTTAAAAAAGCATTTAAGACATTATTTTCATTAACAGCTTTCATTAACATTTTGCCTAAAGGGTTGTTTTTTTCCCCTGAAGGATTCAGGCATTTGAACGAATGAATCAATTAAAAAAGACAGCGACTTGGCTGCAAATAACGTTTTAATTTCACATATAAACAATCCTTTCATCGTTCTATATGCAATTATATTTAATATTTATCATTCATATTTATTTAATTAATATTATTTATCCTATACTCTGAAAAAAATGCATTCATTGGATTTATAATTTTTTTAGGTTTATTTATATGGGCTGAATTCAAACTAAATAAATTTAGTAATGTTCAACTTTCTTTTAATTCAGCACATATAAATTGTTTGCAAGTAGTTTTTTTCAGTGTATAGCAACTGTGTGTAAATGCATTCATGGCATCTCTGAGCAGCTTTAAACTGCATTTTAGACACAATGTTTTCAGTATGGACTGTTGAGTTGTTTTTTTAGTCACATTTTATTTCGATGGTCTATTTGTTGAATACATTGCATCTACATGCCAAAACCTCTTTTTCTATAATAATTCATAATAATTTCATGCTTATAAACATATCAATGGGTCAATGATATTAATAAAGACTCATGTGAATGAGTCGAATAAATCAATTAATCAATGACTCCTTTATTAAGTCCATGCTTAAGTCGCTGCTGTCCCCATGCCCATTTTAATTTTTAATTTAATGTATATTTTCATACTTCTATGTTCAATACCCCAGTATCATAACAGTGTTTATCCAACTGCAACAGCAATGTACATGCACTCATGCAACTTTGAGTCTAGCATTTACACAATAGTCTGTGTAAATACATCTACAGTAAATGCCACTTCTGTTTCAATTACATTAAAATGTGCACACTTAAAAGCTCTTGTAAATAAATATAAGGGTAAAATGTCACTACTTAATGAAAAAATGTAGTTTTATTACAGAATTTTCTCTGAATTTAGCAAAACATCATTTTCAGAGAGGACCATCCTAATTTTAAATAGACTCTGTGCCGCAGTATATGACATATGTGTGGCCATCAGAGAGCTGCTTCCTGATTGCACACTTAAGGTGGTGCGAGCTGTTATGATGACACCCTCACTAAATAATGCAGGGGCCCAGTGGTTTTGTGCTGTGTTTGTACTCGAGGGCTCAGGGCAGTGCTCGGAGTGGGCGGCACAGAGTGAGATCGGGACAACAGGCAGATTTTGGCACCGGCTTTGTGCAGGCTCAGCAAACAAACTGTCCCTTCAGAGTGTAAACGATGACTTCAAGCTTATTAGCTGCACACATAAGCCAAAAAAGGCTGGACGAGTATTTTCTGTGTATTTCTTCAGTTCTATGTGGGATATATTACATTATGAGACATTAAATAATGCAGATTCTTAAGCAGTGACATACTGCTAGTTTTTCCAAGTACTTAAGATTTTGCAATGCAATGCAAAAAAGATGCATTTAATATATCAAAGGGCAGCATGGTGGCGCAGTGGGTAGAACAACCCTGCTGAAAAATCCAGCTTAGGATGGTTGGTTGGTTTTAGCTGGTCAACCAGCCTGGTTTTAGAGGGGTTTTGGCCATTTCCATGCTGGTTTCCAGCCATTTCCAGCCTGGTCTTAGCTGGTCAGGCTGGAAGATGACCAGCTAAAACCAACTTGACCAGCTTAGCCAAGCTGGGAGCCCAGCCAAAACCAGCTATGTCCAGCTTAAACCAGACTGATCAAGTTGGTTTTAGCTAGTTTTAGCTGGTCATTTTCCTGCCTGACCAGCTAAGACCAGGCTCGAAATGGCTGGAAACCAGCCTGGAAATTGCCAAAACCCCTCTAAAACCAGGCTGGTCGACCAGCTAAAACCAGCCAACCAGCTTAGGCTGATTAAAGCTGGAATTTTCAGCAGGAAATCACCTCACAGCAAGAAGGTTGCTGGTTCAAGCCCTGGCTGGGTCAGTTGGCGTTTCTGTGTGGAGTTTGCATGTTCTCCCTGTGTTCGGTTTCCCCCACAAGTCCAAAGACATGCGCTATAGGTGAATTGGGTAAGCTTAATTGTATGTAGTGTATGCGTGTGAATTAGTGTGTGTGGATGTTTCCCAGTGATGAGTTGCAGGTGGAAGAGCATCCACTGCGTAAAACATGTGCTGAATAAGTTGGCGGTTTATTCCGCTGTGGCGACCCCAGATTAATAAAGGGACTAAGCCGAAAAGAACATGACTGAATGAATATTATATTGAAAACTAAAGTGAAAACAATAAAAATTTTAAGATATGTTTATTATTTATTAATATATAAAGCATATTTTTTATGATTTAATTACTTTGAGCAACCTTCATTCTAGCCTTCAGTGTCTTGATTTTTTAGAAATGTTTCTAACACAATTTGTCGCTCAACAATATTTTATATTATTATTATTAATTCTACTACAACTTATTTTACTACTACTACTACTAATATGCTTCACATTTTATAGACACTTCAAAAAGTTCTAAATATCTATTTGAAACATTTATATTTACATTTTTACTTTTAAAGTAAATCTTTAATAAATAAAATACTTTTCCACTCAAAATAAAAAGCCTGTGTTTAGGTCTGTTTTGTTCCTGGATGATTTATTTTTGAATTATTGGTGTTAAAGGGGTGGTCCAGAGTATATTTCTAAGGTTTGGTTGTTTATAAGATGCAAAGGAATGTGTGCTCATGTTTCATTTGTAATAAAAATCACGTTATTTTTTTATATATCTTACTTTGATTATATATTGCTACTTAGATAACATGAAAATGAATCAGACAGAAAATGAAGAGGACAGAGCTGCCTGCTCTCTAAAATAAAATCTGACAAGTGTCTTTCACATATATTCGGAATAAGCATGTGTAAGTAATATGAAATGTTCACACATCTTTTATGAGTTTGTTATTTGAGATGTAGAATGCACAGAAAGCGGCCGCATAGAGAGACACTGCAGTGCTGGTGAAGATTGTGGCTGTTTACAGCGGTTTGATGGATAAATATGAATTTGTAGCTAAATTGTAAGCGGTGCCAAACAGAATTTCCTGCTGTTTACATCCTTGCTACAACATACCATTAACGCTAGAAAGTGTGAGTGTAGTTGACAATTTTAACAAATAAAAACACTTACAGGTTGTGGCTCACAATCCACAGCTTCTGCTATTATGGTTGGAGCTGCTTTTTCTTTAAGGAGGTGAACTGGGAGAGATTCTGGAAATTCTCCTTTGTCAAATGCTAGCTATATATTTTTTAATTACCTAGAACATAATTAAAATTCAATTGTAAGCACTTCTCTTTGTGTCGTGTCATTTGAAAGCCCAAATTGAGAAACAGAACAAGCTCTGTGGAATTAGCAGCGTTTGGATGGCATTTTAGCTTTCTCTGCTACATTACAGCACCTCTGGCCACACCCCTTTGCTGCGCGTGGTGAATGTGTGTAACCTGAAGAGTTTGTAATTTCATTAACCCGGATGTATATTTTTGTAGTCCCCAAACTTTGTTCATGTAGGCTTTGATAAGCTAACTCTGCAAAAGCCAATGTCTTCCTTTGCATTGACCATTGAATGTATTACATTTGAGATATTATGTTCACACAGCTACATTACATATTAACTAAAGCTTAAAATATGATATCGTGGTGAACCCCCTTCTTTAATATTCATTAAGACATCCACTTGCTTCATTCCTAAATGAAGCAACTGTTTTGAACAAATCAACTGAATAAATAAATGAATGAATGACTCACTCTACTGTCTAACATATGCATTCACTTCATCTCTGGTCAGCATCAAACAGCATTTTAGATGTAATATTGTCAATATTGGGTTTCCTTCTACATTTACAGTAGTGTTTAGTTCCTGAAGGAATCAGCATTTTTTTAAGAATCAGGTAATTTACAGTAATGATTCAACAAGTCATTTTGAATAATTTAAACAAAATATTCTCTCTGATTTTTGCATTGATGTTAAAAGCATCTTTTCGTAGAACTACATTCAATATATTTAAAATTTAAAACATTGGTCCAACTGTAACTGCAAGGTAAATACATTCATGGTATCTCTGAGCTGCATTAAACAGCATTTAAGAAACAATATTTACATTGTTGACTTTTGAATAAAATTTAATTCACCCAAAACAATATTAAAATAGAAAAAAAACAGCAAAGACCAAGCTACACAATAACGGGTCAGATTTAAACTATGTATATCAATATTTATTGGCTGCTTTTTTCCTTTCGCAGTTTAGTTTCAGTTACATAATTTATCTCAGCATTTTGAAAGGACATATACACATATTTACTCCCATTCAACATGTTCCTTTAAACCACATGTAGTGTTCTGCATGATAATACCTCTATACTGCATGGGCTTCTCAGCACTAACACCTTATTATACAATCAACGTGATATGAAAAAGATAAGCCAACAATCAACAAAATAACAAATGTGTTGTTCCTGTAGTCTTTAAAAACGCTGGGGATAATGGTCGATTTCCTCGACCCAGGGTTGCTTTGGTTGTAACGGAAATACATGTACATATCCATGATTAACATTCCAAATGCCTAAAATACAAACAAGGCTGTTTATAATGCAGCATGACCAAAACATATACAGGAATACAAATCAATTCAAGGTATTATTAAAATACTGATCATGGCATTAACACAGCTCTACTAAATATATACTGAAATTTACACCATCATTTTAGGCCTTCCTGCTCCAAGTATCTGAACATCATCCTATAATTCAGGAAATGGAGTAATAACCATTCATATAGTATCATTCTCTGAACCCAGAGTAGTTTGACATTCTCTGGAAAATACATTCAGATTTGAAACAACCAAATTGTCTTTTTAACTTTTTAAAACTCTGTTTCTGTCCATGTTGAAAAAGCAAAGTGATTAGAAGCAATTTTCCCTCTTTGAAATGTCAGAACCTCAGTGAGTCATGAGAGACTTTAAATTTCACAAATAAAAACCAATTACATTCCCTAACAGGTTGTCAGTAAAATCTAATAAATCATCACTTGGACTGTTAAGCTGCTTGTTTGAAGAGGAACAGATAAGGATATTCTTAGTGTCCAAAGCTACAGATGGAGAAAAAAAGCATTTGCATAAATACTGAAACATACATAATGTGAAAAATACATAACAGCACCTAAAATGCAACATTAAACATAAACAACTTTAAAGATGAATGCATTGAATAAAAAAAAGTATGAGTGTAGTGTTTAATTTGTGACATTACCAACATGTATACAATGGAACTCTGACTATAATACACACTACCTAACAAAAGTCTTGTCACAAGTTTTTAGAACAACAAATAATAACTTGACTTCTAGTTGATCATTTGGCATCAGAAGAGGCTTATATGAAAGACAAAGGCCTCTAGATTAGGCTTATTTTACCAAAATAAAGCATGAGCACGCCTTCATTTTTAATTATTTCAATAGGACAGTAAGGTCTGACATTGCTTAGAAAAAAAGTCTTGTCACATAACAGAAATAATGTACAGTATAGAATATAAAGTGCAGTGGAAAAATAATAAATATTGTTTATGACTCACGTGAGCTTGGAGGACTGCATCCATACATCTCTGCAATGACTCAAATAACTTAATAATTAATAAAGTCATCTGGAATGGCAAAGAAAGAGTTCTTGCAGGAATCCCAGAGATTATCAAAATTCTTTGGATTCATCTTTAATGCCTCCTCCTCCATCTTACCTCAGAAATGCTCAATAATGTTCATGTCTGGTGACTGGGCTGGCCAATCCTGCAGCACCTTGACCTTTTGTGCTTTCAGGAACTTTGATGTGGAGGCTGAAGTATGAGAAGGAGCACTATCCTGCTAAAGAATTTGCCCTCTCCTGTGGTTTGTAATGTAATGGGCAGCACAAATGTCTTAATACCTCAGGCTGTTGATGTTGCCATCCACTCTGCAGATATCTCACACACCTTCATACTGAATGTAACCCCAAACCATGATTTTTCCTTCACCAAACCTGACTGATTTCTATGAGAATCTTGAGTCCATGGGGGTTCCAGTAGGTAGTATTCTGTAGTATTTTTGATGCTTGATGCAGCTCAAACAGATTAATCTGAATAATCTACCTTCTGCCGCTTTTCCAATTGATCAACTAGAAGTCAAGTTATTATTTGTTGCACTTACAACTAGGATCAATGACAAGACTTTTGCCAGGTAGTGTATATATACAATGTGCATTTTGAAAGCTGAGTATACACGGCTACGTTTTAGATGTTGCCAGTGCATCCATATTGAATGTATGTTTCAGCAAATATACAAAAATTATCTGTATACTTTATGCATGGATGGTTATGAAATACAAAAATAAAAATAGGACAAAACTGAGCCACTGTACAGAAGCTGTGCCCACATAATTTTACATCGTATAATCACATTAAATACTAAGATAACAACAATATTCCTAAATTTGACTCTTCAGCCATGTTAGAGGCTTTAAATAAGTCTTTGTATTGTACATTTATGTCTGGGAAAAATCATTTGCTTAAAAATAATTGGCGATGTGTAATTATTTGCTCACATTAGATAAACAAAAAATAGTAAAAGTCTGGAAGGTTTGTATGCACTTGTATTTTAAAGGGAAAATAAAGCACTTAGTCAAGTTTACATTATTTTGTACAGTGGATTCCACTTTAATGAAAATATATTAAACAAACTCGGTTAACGTAACAATTTAACAGAAAACGACATGTTTTACTATAGCTTTTAGACCTAGGGTGCGGCCATCTTGGAATATCGCTGTGTCTGACGTCATGGGGTTGGTTCCGTTTCCTCAGCTGAACAGACACAGTGAAAGTAAAGGACTGAACACGGACACGCCTAATTTAACCCAATGAGTAAAGCTGTGGACGTTGAGCAGGTGCAAATACAAGCAGCAGATGTGTGTGTATTTGACGCGCTTTGGTCTACTCTCTGTATTATGCTGCCTGACTGCCTGTCTGGGTTTCAATTATGGTTTCAACAAGGTCCACTACTGAGGTAATTGTACTTTCACTTTTCTCTAGTACAGCTGCTCACCTCTGCTCCTGTTCAAACCAAACTAAGATCAGCACGGTTTTCCATATGGCAGGTTTGATCCTTCATACATGTTGAGAGTTTGAGTTGATCGACTTGAAGAGGGATTATGTCTTGACATAATCCACACAGACGTGACTTAGTAAAGCGTGAAGTCATGAATCATTTTAATCGTTGCATTAGTGTGAATGTAAATCTCCTCGTCAGGCAGCACTGGAGCAACGTGAGAGAGTGGACCAAAGTGCATTAAACGAAAGGTATTAACAAAAGAAAAATACATAATTTAAGACACTTAAATGCTTGTATTTGTTGTATTTGCAACAGCTCTACGTCCACAACTTCATGCATTGGGTTAAATTAGGCTGTCCATTCTCTGTGTTCAGTCCGTTGCTACCATGGTTGAAACCCAGACATGGCAGTCAGGCAGCGTAATACAGAGAGTGGAACAAAGCGCATCAAATGATGGGTAGTTAAGGGGGGGGGGGGTAGGGGCAAGAAAAATAGAAATAAATATACATTGTTATATTAGACACACAACTGATGCTTGTATTTGCACCAGCTTCACGTCCACAACTTCACGCATTGGGTTAAATTAGGCTTTACAGTCTCCATGTTCAGTCCATTACTTCCACTGTACGTCCACTGCCATTTTCTTCTAAATGGTTACATTAATCGAGTTTGTTTAATATGTTTTCATTAAAGCGGAATCCACTGTACAAAATTATGTAAACTTGACTGAGCGCTTCCTTTCCCCTTTAAGTGTACTATATATTGCCTTTGTTCCTTACACACGCACACCGAGAATAAATCCCTGAAATCAAAAGGTGAAATGATCTACTGTATGTTTTAAATTCATAAACTAGCTGAAAATCCTATTGCCAAAGAAACTGAAAGCACAGCATTCCAGAAAACAGCAGAGTAATTAAGAGAAAACTATTTTCACACAATCTAAACCATAAGCAGACCAAGATAACCGTGTGGAAGCATGCACTAGCATGTGTGACTGTACAACACCTTGTTTATGGCTCTGTGTAAACCAGTATCCTAATGTTATACAGTAGTTTGCAATACTGAACAAAGCGATTTAAACGCTAAAGAGATAGTGAAGCCAAAAATGAATAATTTGTCATTTTTTACTCACCCTCATATTGTTCTAAATTTTATGATAATCTTTGACTGGTATTTTTTGCTTCAAATGGAGTTGAACAAAAAAAGTGTCAATAGTATACTACTATATATCAAAATTCACTGTCATCAGGTATCCAAACAAAAATTCATGTATGCACACGTGTGCTATGTTAAACGTCTGTAAACAAATGCATCATGGCACAATGAATGCACAAAAGTTTCTGATTGAAGAAACAGTTACAGTACATTTAAGCGTTTAAGATGCTTCATTTGTTCCTAATTATTTTAGGGCGACGTCACACTTTACAATCCAACTGAAGTTTCATTTGAACTGAGTTTATCATACACGAAAGCTTCTTTATTTTTCAGTCTGGTTGGATCTATCAATCTAGTTACAATCAGATTATTTGAATAAATGTAAACATATCTAAAGTATTGACCTTCAGCATTAGTTGCATCACTTTACTGACAGGCTCATAGTAAATAAGTCTAATCAGCCTAAATCTTTGCAAAACCACAAAAGATGTACTTAAACATACGTTTGGCTGCAGGATCTAGGTAAAAAAAATAAATGCTACAGGGCAGTATAACGCCTGCAACTTTTGTTCCTTTTCACACTAACAATATTTACATGAGCAAATTATCAATGGATAAAAGATTCGTTTTGTGCATTTTTTTTGCAAAGCTCCAAATAAATACCACAAAACAACTTGCTGATGTCCATAAATTGTAAATCAAGCACATTTACCTTACTTGTGATCACTTTGCTTGGTAGCTCACTTTGTACGATGTTGCACTTGTAGGGTTCGAGTCCGATGAAACATGGTTCAACAAAAGAGACAAAAGTAATATGAAATCAAGGTTAAAATTACATGGTGAATTGATTTTCATCTTGCGCTTGCTTTCAAAAATGGTTGGGTTTAGGGAAGTGGTTTGCTAGCTGATCTGTATTGCAAGCCTGGCCTTCTTGTGGACATGTTCAAGAAGGACGTGTATCTGAAACGGATAACAAAACATACCCTAAATAACATATTTCAGATTCGCTAAAATATACACAGCGCCCTCTAGTGGATTTGTTCTCTCAAACGTGCAACAAGAAAATTTATTTAAAAATTATGCTGAGTCACGTAATCCACCTCTGGTGGATTTACGCAAGAACAGCAGACACGAATGACACTTGTGAGTGAAATTTGAGATTTCAAAATGCGTACACAGCAGCCTCTGGTGGATTAGCGAAAACAAAAACAGCAAAAAGATGTAGAT
Source organism: Danio tinwini (assembly GCA_903798205.1). Taxonomy (NCBI): domain Eukaryota; kingdom Metazoa; phylum Chordata; class Actinopteri; order Cypriniformes; family Danionidae; genus Danio; species Danio tinwini. The sequence goes on along the minus strand of CAIGQZ010034990.1, from coordinate 15,311,350 downwards.
CCTGTGACGTATTTGGTGCTCTCCAGAAATGTATATAGGGGTACGTTTTCAGAATGAGCCTGTGTTGACTAAAGTACTATCCGTATAATGTTTTAAAAATACTATTAATTCAGACACACTACTCAGCATCTACACTGTTTAAGGGTAATTAGAAGCAGGAGGTGAGTAAATAATACAATTCACATTTTTGGCTGAACTATCCCAACTTCAGAAGTACTTTATCTGGTACTTGGTATGAATACATATCTGCCTTGGTAACAACCTAACTAAGGAAAATGGATGTGAAATAAAGCAATATTCTGCAGATCCACGACAAGAGTGTAAACAACAAGGCCATCGGTGAAAAAACAACTATAGCCAATACTAAATGTGCCCAACCCCTTTGGGATAAATAAGAATACTAACCCAATAACACAGCTTGCAGTGTGGTAAAATAATAGCAAACGCTCAAAGTAAAAGCTCTTTCTCGGTAAAGGTGAATTTACTGTGAAACACTGAAACCTGCATGAACGACTGTGTTTTTGCATTAATGGAAGTAGCATATGCTTGTCAATGCGTTCCTCTCGAAATACTCCACAGAGCGACTCCTGATTTGGGGTTTGATAAATGTCAGAGACCCCGAAGCTTTTTGTGATTCTTTATAAGCATGATTATCCGTCCTACAGTACCATGTTCTACATTATAATCACGAGAAGCACACACAGGTTATTCACAGCAGTCTTTACAAGGTTCATGTCACAATTACTCCCTCAATCTCACGTCTAGAACTGAAGTGTATTTACACGTTTGAATTGGCACTTGACAAATACAGACGAACATCCGCCGTTCGCTTTTGCTTCAGAAATATCCCTCTAACTGGCAGCTCTCCATAGTGTTCCTGGAGGCTGCTTCGTGTGTTCTTTCGTTTCTTAACATTTGCTTGCTTTGTACATTTTTTTTGTGTGTGTTTTCGTGTGTTACAGGAACAAGGTGCACTCTTTCCCAGCAGACAGGGCGGGATGGTTCCTCATTGCCTGGGGAGTAAAGAAGCTTTAGTCCAGCGAAAGCAGCGGCTGCATGTTCTCTTCTTCACTTTTCACTTTCTCTGGTCGTTTCAGGACACCTGGCTCCACCACGGACTGGGACCTGCGGGTATAAATAAAATATAAATGGTGTCCCCGAGAACCATATTTTACGATGCACAACTAAGGGATGAAAAAGCCTGAGAGTGCTTTGAAAATAATTTTAAACTGGAAATAATCGTTAAAGGAAAAGTCATGGATGAAGCTGTATTTATAGTAATAATAATATAATATAATATAATATAATATAGGGCGTCACAATGGCGCAGTGGGTAGCACAATCGCCTCACAGTAAGAAAGTCACTTGTTCATGCCTCGGCTGGGTCAGTAGGCATTTCTGTGTGGAGTTTGCATGTTCTCCCTGCGTTTGTGTGGGTTTCCTCCAAGTTTTCAGTTTTCCCCCACAGTCCAAAGACATGCTCTATAGGTGAATTGGGTAAGCTAAATTGTCTGTAGTGTATGTGTGTGAATGAGAGTGTATAAATGTTTCCCAGTGGTGGGTTGCGGCTGGAAGGGCATCCTCTGCGTAAAACATATGCTGGATAAGTTGATGGTTCATTCTGCTGTGGTGACCCCAGATTAATAATATAATGTAATATAATGTTGAATTTAATAATAAGAAGGACTATTTAAAAAAATAACATATAAAGTATATAGATACACACACATGACAGTATTATTGGTTACACTTTATTTTGATGGTCCATTTGAGTATTAGTAGACTGTCTGCTTAATGTCTGTTAATACTGCTCCAACAGACATTTAACTGACAATTAGAAACTTTGCAAGTACATGTCAACCTAACAGTCGACTTATAATCTATTGAGAAGTAGTTGGCATGTAGATGCAATGTAACATAAAATCAACAAACAGACCATCAAAATAAAGTGTATTATTTATGCAATAAAAGAAATTTATGTACATGTACAATATGGCCTTCTACATTAGAAAATATAAATAATGAAAGAGATAAATGACATTCACATTTTTCAGTCAAACTTTTTAACCATTTTTTAAAATAAATAAATTAACAAATAAATAAATAAATAAAACAATGTGTCAAGCATTTTTCTCAGCCTCCTATGTGTGTGTTCAGTTGTTTCACTTTAAAGACAATAAAAAGAACCTAATCTTTGCCAAAAATACTTTCATAAAAGAAAGATGCTAGTATTAGAAGAAAAGTTCAGATGGCACTTAGAGATTTTTGCATCTGACACTTCAAATGTAGTGACAGACATTTCCCAGTTTTTAATTGTAAACATTATAAAATATTGTATTAGCATTTATTTTATAAAACATTAAAATGTCCAGTGTTACTACAATCATTACAATGTTCTATAAAACTATATAATAATGTTATTATTACAACCTAGCCACAACTTTAATTTTCATTCATTCATTTTCCCTGGCTGAAGGTTGATTTATACTTATGTGACAAGCATACGCGTATGCACAGGCGCAGCCAACTATTCCAGCATATGTTTTACGCAGAGGATGCCCTTCCAGCTGCAACCCAGTACTGGGAAACACCCATACACTCTCGCATTCACACAAACAGACACACACACACACACACACACACACTACGGCCAATTTAGTTTTTTTAGTTTATTCACTGTGGGGGAAACCGGAGCACCCACAGCAAACCCACATCAACACTGGAAGAACATGCAAACTCCACACAGAAATGCCAACCTGCCTCCATCAAACCAGCGACCTTCTAACCACTGAGCCAACGTGCCGTCACTTTAATATTTATTCTTTGAGTGTTTCTTTTGTAATATTCCAAGAACATTAATGTTAACAGCAGCAGATTAACACTGTGAGAACATCCATTGGACCTTCAGACCAAAAAAACTAAACAAAAAATTTACATTCCATGTATATTAATATAAAACCTTTACTTTTCATCTCAAAATCATGAAAACGCATATTAATCTTCCTACTGTGTATAAGAACGGTATTTACTAAACAGTTTATCTTAAAATTGACATAACGTTAGTGAAAGCTGTTGGTAACAGCTGGACCTAAATAAAACATTTAGATCTATCCACAGAGCGCCACACACTCCGTAGTATGATGCGTTGCGCATGTCACACTCTTTTAAAGTGAAGGATGCATAATGGAACATGTCATCTTAGTTCACTGTGCTGGCCTACTTTAGACTTCGCCCTCTTGTAAAGGCATAAGAGGCTTTGAGGACAGTGTGCTGTTGTTCATCATGCACAGATCTGGGGCACTTTCATACAACAGACACATTTAAGCACAAACCTGTGACTGTAATCCTGCAAATTCAACCAAAAAAAAAAACCTGACACCTTATCTGATTACTGCTGGATTTAATAAAAGGAATCCAGTTTGCACACCATTTAGTGTGAATCTATTGGATGCGCTACTGAATATTCAGAAGGAAATAATGTAGGACAAAATGATTCCTCTAGGATTTGACAGATCTGTAAAAAGTGGGTTATTATACAGTATGTTAGAAGTATGATATTGTACAATCAGCCAGTCATTATCGAAAAATAAGTTTATATA
>CAIGQZ010034990.1:15292597-15306968 GCA_903798205.1 Danio tinwini | reverse complement strand
TAATAATAATAATAATAATAATAATAATAATAATAATAATAATAATAAAAGTCATTCATTTCTGTTTATTTAATGACTAGTTTTGGCCTATTCTAAGACATCTATTAGATTTTCACTGACAAGCCAAATTACCCTTGTTTTAGCCGAGACAACTATGTTTAGAAGTCTATTAGACATCTATTAGGCATCTTTTAAAAAACAAAAAAATGCTTGCTGGGAAGTGCTATGTATGTATGTATTCAATAAAATAAATAATAAAACACTATTAAATACATATTAATAAGTTGGAATTAAAAAAAATTATATATATATACGTATACATTTGAAATTATTGAATTGAATTATTAGCCCACCTTAGATTTTTTTTTCTTTTTAAAATATTTCCCAAATGATGTTTAACAGAGCAAGGAAATTTTCACAGCATGTCTGATGATGTTTTTTCTTCTGGAGAAAGTCTTATTTGTTTTATTTCGGCTAGAATAAAAGCAGTTTTACATTTTTTAAAAACTCTTTTAAGGTCAAAATTATTAGCCCCTTTAAGCTAATTTTTTTTCTGTACTCTACAGAACAAACCATTAGTATACAATAACTTTTCTAATTACCCTAACCTGCCTAGTTAACCTAATTAACCTAGTTCAGCCTTTAAATGTCACTTTAAGCTGTATAGAAGTGTCTTGAAAAATATCTAGTGAAATATTATTTACTGTCATCAAGGCAAAGATAAAAAAATCAGTTATTAGAAATGAGTTGAGAAATCTATTATGTTTAGAAATGTGTTGAAACAAATCCTCTTTCCGTTAAACAGAAATTGGGGGAAAAAATAAACCGGGGGGCTAATAATTCTGACTTTAACTGTGTATACGTCAGCTAATATTCATTTACACTGATGAAGGGCAGAAAGTTTACTGAATAACTACTGAGAGATTTCAGCTGCTGTCTGAGCTTTCACTGCTATTCTACACCTCCTTTTCTTCATGTGTTCAATACTTCTTTTCCTGTGCCATTTAATTTTGTTACACATACAAACTTAATTTGTAAACCAAATCATATTGTTTTCTTTGCATATATGGATTTATTTGGTTGTTATCGACATCTGATGAAAATTTCAAGTCAACAGCACCTTTAGAAATATGTTTTCTGAGAAAAATGATGACGTATTGAATACTTATAATGTATTTTATAATATGTTATTATTAAAAAATAAAAAAAAAATCAATTATTAGAAATGAGTTATTAAAACTATTAAAAATTTACAGGGGGACTAATAATTCCTGAGGGCTAATAATATAACTGTGTGTGTATATATTTAAAAAAATTTATTCAAATAAAGAAATCCTTGAGACTGTATAGACTTGAACTGAATATCAATAAACAAATTTCATCAGCAGTTCCCACAGAGAAAGCATGATTAATTATTTTTAATAATTCAACCCAAGAGATAACGCCCAATGCAGAGTTCTGCTATAGCTTAAATTGTTATGTACATAGATGCATTATGTGTGAACTGGGAGATTTCGTTTCAGAGCCAAAGTTGTTTAAGGAACAGCACTTTGATCTTGGCAGCCAAAGAACATCTAAGACTTTCTTCCAAACGCTGCACCCCGTGGACGCTTTGACATAATTCACACACTACAAACAGCTGCATCAAGTGTAAGCCATTGCAAAGGCTATATTTGGTAGCCAGCGTCTTACAGCTGAGATATTTGCCACAGGTAAACCTTTACCATGTGTGTTTTTACGCTCTATACACATTCATGTTTACGTACTAAATCAGTCATGACAACCCACAATCTTTTTTATGATGTGAAAGTTGCCTTTATCTCATAACTTAACCCTTTAAAGGGAATGATATATGAAGTCAATTCTGATCTAGACTGATTTCATGCGGCCGCCATTATTAACAGCGAAATCGAGGCTGCGGTGGGAAGAAACCCGAAAGTATCACCTGAGTCACACAGGAATATTGTGTGCCTGGCTGTTTATCTTATCAGTGAAGAGAAAGTGACACAAATTTATAATTTCACCGCCTTCCGAGTGACCCGAAGGTCCATTTTGAATAAAAATAAAAAGAGATATTTGACCTCATTTTCAGCTAAGTTAAGGGAAACAGCACTACTTAGCTAACGTTTTCTTTCCCAAACATACATTTTAGATGCCATTTATCAAACTCAAGTTAATGAACTGATTCTTTCACTATAGACTTGTCTCGATACAAAATTTCTGTAATGAAATATAAAAAAACGCCCATTTCTCATTAACATTCAAGCGCTGTTGATAGTGTTCTTAAACAGTGGTGCTGATTTGCCATTGTGTGCACGTGCTTAACAGAAATTACAATGATTGGCTGTGAAGTTCATCAGTTCACCAAACTCACAGCTGTTTACTGAGTGCAAACAAAGATGAGTTATCCGCTGATGAATCGACTGATCTTCACGGCTTTAAAACGCTCCAATGTCCATCTATGTGTGTTTTCAATCTGTGAAGAGCGGTGAACTGATGACACAGTCATTCTGTTGAGCACTGGTGAATACTACGGCAAATCAGCAGTGTTGCTCAGCGGCGCGTAAATTTTAGCGGAAAATGGACGTTTTTAAAACTTCAGTACCGGGACCACACTGTTACAGACAACACGAAGATGTGCTACAGAGGACTGCATTGTTTTATCGCTCACTGGGTAACATAGGCTAAAGCAGGGAAGCATCCCCACGGTGTTTACCTGCTGCCATGAACTGAAGTCTAGGAGGACACTTAAGCGTATCACTCTTAAAGAGATTGTGATGTTGTTTGATGCCTAATATGCTTTGAATTGTTTAAATTAAACTGAACGGAATGACATTAAAAATGATGTATACACAATATCTGCATTTTAAAGTCGCAGCAACCGCTGGAGGTTTGCAGTACACAGCATGGTGTTGCAATGTTTACAGTGCTGATCCTATACCTCCGGGTTTCTTCCCACCACAGCCTCGCTTTCGTGTTTTAAAATGGCGGTCACGTGAAATAAGCATATTGTCTGAACTCACAATAGTGATGTTTTATGTCAGAATTCTTTTTTTTAGAAGATTTGGTTTCTAATATCGTGCAATTCTGTAATATAAATAAATCATAGTAACCTTTTTGTAACATTTTAATAATTCAGTGTCGAAAATGATTTCCATACTTCCATACCATGACTTAGGCCCACACAGAATCTGTGCGCGCAGAATTCTGCAGATTTTTAGCCCATCATTGATTCTGTTTATTTAATAGTGTGAATGTGTGTACATTTATATTTATTCATGTTTTTATTAATTTCAGTAATATTATTGACTAATATGAAAATATTCATATGATTTATTTACAATGCAGTTTGTAAAGTAATATTTTCTTTCTTTTAATAGATATATTATATGAGAGACTTACTTTTTTACCAAATAAAGTGGATCTAATTGGATTTGCATTGTAAACATTAAATAACAGTTAAAAAAGTATTACTTTATGTATTAAGTTTTTAGTTATGATACTCCCAAAATCATTCTGCATAAATCTGCAGATTTTTAACAAACGTTTGCGCAGAAATAGCAAAAAATGTCAGCATATTCTGTCTGGCCCTACTTATGACTTAACCCTTTATAGAGAACTCACTGAAAACAGTGTTACTTGGGTTTAGACCAAGACTTTTACGAAAGAATATATAATGTAGTTAATGTCAATGAAGTTATCATGGTTCTTCCCCCAATGAATGATTAAAAGCATAATATCTACTTTATTTTTTATTGTTCTATATTTTGCTCACTTATGTGCTTACATGTTGTCAAATATTTAAAATTCTGAGAAATAAGCTTTTTTTCACTAGTGACACAGATTGTGTCCTGTGTGGCCATGCTTATGACATCACACACCCTCAATTTACAGTTTGATTTTATTGAACTGATTTGGCAATGAGGAAATTTTGTCGATTGTTTTAGAACTTCTGATTCAGCTGCCAGTGGGAAAAATCACTAGGATTAAAAAAAACGGCAGAAAACGTTCAAACTACTTGCTCTACAAAAAAAGTGTGTTCATGACTAAACGTAAAAAGTAGAATAATATAATAAGAAAAAATCAGTTTGCAACCTCAAGCAGCATAAGGGCCATTTTTAATATCTAAAACACAATGGAGGTAAATGAGACTGGAAGTCTTGAGCCAAAAAGATAATATAATAAATTATCCAATATTTAAGTTAATAATTTTTATAATGGTTTGTCTATGGATGACAGTTTTAAATGGATAATGTTGATTATCAACAGTTGACCTATTAAATGATGTCAGCCAATCAAAACAGTGGCCTTTGACTGACAAGCTTTAAAGGGATAGTTCACCCAAAAATGAACATTTTCTCATTATTCAGTTACCCTCAAGTGGTTTCTAAAGCTTTATAAGTTAACCTGTAACCATTGACTTCTACATAGGAAAAAACAATAGTGTTAGTCAATGGTTACAGATTTTCAGCTTTCTTTAAAATCTCTTCTTTACAGTTCCACTGAATAAAGACAAACATATTAGGAATAAGCGAAAGGTGGAAAAATAATAACAGAATTTAATATGATTAATTTGGGTGAACTAGCCCTTTAAATGAAAATACTTGTTTTACTTTAAATATAAAGGTTCTTTATTGTCAGTTGATGAGCCAAATGTTGATGGTTTCATGAAGAACCTCATAAAGAACATCTAAAGAAACTTTTCATTCCACAAAATGATCTTTGTAGTGGAAACATGTTCTTTAGATTAATAAAATGGTTTTCACACTAGTAAAATACACCACCTGACAAAAGTCTTGTAACCTATACAAGTTTTAGGAATAACAAATAATAGCTTGACTTCTAGTTGATCATTTGGTATCAGAAGTGGCTTATATAAAAAGCAAAGGCCGGATTAGGCTTATTTTACCAAAATAAATTATTATAATTATTAATAATTATTTATTTAGAGCATTAAGGTCTAACTTTGCTTAGACAAAAGTCTTGTCACCTAACAGAAATAATGTACAGTATAGAATATACAGTCATGGTGCAGTGGAAATAGAATTAATATTGTTTATGACTCCCATGAGCTTGGAGGACTGCATACATTCTGCAATGACTCAAATAACTTATTAATAAAGTCATCTGGATTAGCAAAGAAAGCTCTCTTGCAGGACTCCCAGAATTCATCAAGATTATTTGGATTCATCTTCAATGCCTCCTCCTTCATCTTACCTCATAAATGCTCAATAATGTTCATGTCTGGTGACTGGGCTGGCCAATGCTGCAGCACCTTTACCTTCTTTGCTTTCAGGAACTTTGATGTGGAGGTTGAAGTATGAGAAGGAGCGCTATCCTGCTGAAGAATTTGCCTTCTCCTGTGATTTGTAATGTAATGGGCAGCACAAATGTCTTAATACCTCAGGCTTTTGATGTTGCCATTTACTCTGCAGATCTCTAGCATGCCCCCATACTGAATGTAACCCCAAATGATGATTTTTCCTTTACCAAACTTGACTGATTTCTGTGAGAATCTTGGGTCCATGCAGGTTCCAATAGGTCTTCTGCAGTATATGTGATGATTGGGATGCAGTTCAACAGATGATTCATCTGAAAAATCTACCTTCTGACACTTTTCCAAATGAACAACTAGAAGTCAAGTTATTATTTGCTGCTCTTACAACAGAAATTGACGACAAGACCTTTGTTAGGTAGAGTAGGTTCTTTGAAGAACTGGTCATCAAAAACATATTAGAATTTTTTTTTTTCAAAATTTTTATTATTATGGCATTACTGCCAAAACACCCCTTTATATTTAGGTGAGTGATCTTACATAAATCAGTCAAACCATGCAATCCTCTCTAGTCAGGCATGGACTGGATAATGCTGATTTTATTAAGAAGTGCTGTGTTTAATGATAAACCTGGTGAGTCAGTTTCTAAGCACTGCAAGCGAGAAGCAGCAAACAGCATTCTGCTTAACTGTGACTCCTTCAACAAACACTGTGGCTTTTTTACGCCTCTAGCAGAGATGCTTATTTTTGTTATCCAGAGCAATTCTCTTGATGATTCCACTTGAATGAAGACAGCGAGCAAGCGAACACTGTTTCCATGGCAAACCACCAAATGATGTTACTTAACAAGCACAACAGAATTAAACAGCAAGCATAATATAACCAGGATGATGACCTCACATGCTTGCTTTAAAGAAAACTTGTATTTAAACTTGTATTTAAAATGAAATGTAGTTTAATTAAATTTGTTTTTAAATTAATAAATAATGCTGAAATAAAAAAATGAATGATGAAAAACTAACAAAAAATGAAAAGTTGTGACCTATTAAATAAATAGACATGAAAAATAAAAAATAAAAGTTAAAAAAATGATCAAATTTTAACTAAAATAAAAATATGCTCAATTAAATTAATTACTACAATAAAATTTAAATAAATAATAAATGTTTATAAAATTGCACAGAACAATTTAAAAAATGTATGGGAAGAAAGAAAGTTTAAGAAGTTTAAATCAGAAAAACACTCAAATATTTGTAATAAATAAATTAATTAATTAATTAAGTTGCCAATGTTTTTCCTAGTGATGGGTTGCAGCTGGAAGGGCATCCGCTGCGTAAAACATATGCTGGATAAGTTGCCGCTTCATTCCGCTGTGGCGCCCCCGGATTAATAAAGAGACTAAGCCAAAAAGAAAATGAATGAATGAATGAATGAAGTTGCAAATGTTAAAAGTGTAACCGTTAAACTTTAAAATGATATTTTATGCCAGAATTCTGATTTTATAACCCGCAACTGCCAGATTTTGTTTAAAAATTCAGACTTTTTCCTCACAATTGTAACTTCATTTCTCAGAATTACGAGATATAAAGTCAATTCTGATATTATTACTCACAATATTGACTTTTTATGTGAGAATTCTGACTTTTTTCACTCCTCACAATTGCAAGAAAGTTTATAACGATCTAGGTGCAAAATCTAAAGCGCATGGCACAAAGGCATTAAGGGCGTGTCCGAATCCACCTTTGCAATTTTAAGGATGGGAAAATATGGTTTGTGCCCCAGCACATGGTCTAACAGGATTGTGTTTATTCTATTAATGAGTTATGGGTGTGTTTTAAGCATAACATGCATTAAACCAATCAGAGTCTCATCTCCCATTCCCTTTAAGAGTCAGTTGCATCGCGCCATGGTGCATTTGCTATTTATATGGCGGACTTTGTAAGTAGAAAAACTGAACACTTCACTAGCGAGAAAACAGTTAAACAGACCATCTACAGCAAGGATAAAGAACGAGCCTTCTGCATTCAGCCTCTTTTCTTTCTCTTTACTTTACTTTTACTCTTTACTTTACTCCTTTCATGAATAAGGAAACAGTGTTGTACGCACCCTACTGAAGACATCCATTAGCCTACATATTTGATTTTGTTTGTTAAGCGCAAAGATTTATTTCAAAACTATTTCTAAGTTCAGTTCTAATTTTCAGCAAATGAAAAAAAAAATAACTATAATAACAAACATTTTAATGCTTAATTTTTTTTTCATATGTAAAAATATCTGTGTATTGCTGTACATACTGTTTGTATTAAACAGTGTGTAAGCGTTTGGACCTGCATAGGCACATAACTAACGTACTCTGCGCTGGACTTTAGACCAACTTTTAGGTCAGTGGCGTGGTCTATTTCAGTTCCTCAAAATAGCAATGCACCAGAAATGCGCCTTAACACACCTTCTTTATAGACCAGCACACCCACGAGTCCACAAAGTGGCGCAAATGAATTTGCTATTTAAACAATGTGGTGCAAAATGTGAAAATTACTGTTGCCCTGGTCTGAAAATAGCAACAAATCACACCATACATGACATGCTACTTACTGTGCTGGGTGTATGATAGGGCCCTAAATCTTTAAACCTTGCGATTTCCTCCTCACAATTTTAAGAAAGTTTATGGCATGCAATTCTGAGAAAAAAAATAATGCGTGTGGAAACGGTGGAAACGACTTTCATAGTCGTAAATAGATATTTTCATATCTCAAATAAAGTTTACTATCATTAAAATGTACTACTAAAATAAAAATAAAACATCAAAAACAATTGCATTAGGCTACAATAACTACCATTTAATCTTAAATGAAAATTAAAAATAAAAATGTAAAAATAAAAGCTGATTGACTTTATACAAATAAAGCTATCCCGTAAGTGTAGTAGACACATAAATCTTGCTTTGCATATCATTCTTTGTTCTCTCTTTCCATTTAATATGCAAAAATAAATCGAATACAATAAAATCAGCCATGGTAAAGTGCTAAATGATAGAGATATAGTGGAAAAATGTCAAACCTCTTCATGGTTTTGGGCGACAGGTCTTTCTCCAGGTCTTTGACAGACAGTGTGTAGGATTCGGGGCAGTAGTCCGTCTCCTCGTCATATGCGTGGTCAAGCAGCGTTCTGGCCCACGTGCCCATGTCGTACGGAGGCAACATGCCACCCAGTTCAGACGGCAGAATCTCAGGCAAAATCAGCTGGTGCAAGCTGTTCAGATTGTTTCCATGCATGAAAATCTAAACGCACAACATGGAAAACATGGTTATATTTTTTATTTTGCTGTCTGTAAAACGTATCATCTATGATAAAATAGTAATTATTGTTTTAATGATGTGCTAGATGTCATTCACTTTGCCACATGTCTCGAGAGATGTAACTCATAACTTATTAGTGACCAAAAAAAAATCCCTTTTGTGTTCTTTATAACAAATGATATAGTTAAGTCATATCACACAAGCAAGATAAATGTTTTCCCGGATATCAGGTCTAAATATTTATGTAACAATTCAACTAAAAAGAAATGATTAATACTAATTAATTAATATGCAGAATTGTTTGTATTCTTTTACCTGTTCACAAAAAGAGAAAGCCGATTCAGAACAATTCTGGCTCTCAAAACATCACTGCTCAATGACTCAATCATCTATTCTCTTAACTTTGTTTCTAAATGAATCAGCCTTTTAGAAGAAATCCTTTAAATAAAAGATTCAGTGAATCACGACAGAATCTTGCTGCTTTATTATTGTAGAAAAAATATTTTAATCAAGATGTGATTTTTTGTCAGTTTTACAGACCCCTTGTACGTAAATTAAACACAAAATAAAATGATATTTTGATCCCTAGTATTTTAGTTGTGGATTTCTAACACCTAAACATTCAAAAAAAATGACATAGCATGTCTTCAATCCTGAATGATTCTGTTATTGAACAAAACATTTGAGTCAGTGATTCAAATGATCCATTCTCAACTGTTTCTAAATGAATCAGCCCTTTTGAAATAATCATTTGAATAAAAGATTCAGTGAGTCATTCGTTAAGATGGAGACTTGTTGCTTTATTGTTGTAAAAAATATATATATACTAAAATGTGTTATTTTTTGTCAAATTGGTTTGCAGACTACTAATCTGTAAATGAAATGCAAAATAAAAAAAAACTATTTTAGTCTTGTTTTCCAGTACCTAAGCATTGTTAAATCAAGATGCATTTACTACACTAAGGACAACACATATCTCTTTTTTTCAGAAATATATATATATACATATACATATATACATAAAACATATATATCATATATCAGCGGTGTAAAAACAAAGTCATTTTTACTTTAAGTTTGATTTTCTTACCAAATTGCCAGATATATTTTAAGCAATAATTGAATTTTTTTGTTTAAAGCTATTACTCACTTGTTTCAAAAAGAAAGTCTAATATCTTAAGGCCTTGATCACACCGAAAGCACTTTTTGTGGTAAGAGGTGCCTTATTTGATTTTGTGTGATTCTAATGTTTAGAAATGAAACAAAAGTAAGAAATAATAGTAAACTTGACAAACAGTTTTGGAGAATTTGATATTTCCCCATTAAAAAAGTGGAAAGAGTACTGAAAAATCATACTCAAGTAAAAGTACCATTACTTGCCCAAAAATGTAGTGCAAGTAGAGAAAAAGTATCTGTTGTAAATATTACTCAAAATATGAGTAAAAAGTATCCCTTTTAAAAGTACTCATGAGTGAGTAGTGAGTATCACACTGTGAAAAGTTGATGCGTTTACATGCAGTTTGAGCAGGGATGTGTAAACGTAATGTTCTGTAGTGCATTTAGTCATCTTTCTATATTCGTCAGTTTCTTCCAACCTTCCATTGTTTGTTTGTTCTGTCCTTCCTTCATTCATTAATTAGTTTCTTCCTTTGTTCCTCCCGTCATTTGTTCGCTCATTTATTCGTTCATTCATATTTTTGTTCCATCTATCATTAGGTCCTTTGTTCATTCAATCATTTGTTCGTTCCTTCCATCCTTAGTTTGTTTAGTCATTCCTTCATTCATTTTGTCCTTCCTTCATTCCTCCCTTCATTTGTTCACTTTGTTAGTTTCTTCCTTCATTAGATCCTTTGTTCATTTGTTCATTTGTTCCTTCCTTAGTTTGTTCAGTTCTTCCTTAAATTCTTCCCTTCATTCATTTTTCTCCTTCCTTCTTTCATTATTTCGATCCTTCCTTCATTTGGTTCTTCCTTCCATTCCTTGTTAGGTCCATACTTCATTCAGCCCTTCCTTCCATTCTACATTTGTTCCATTTAATGATTGTTTAAGGCTGTTTGGTGATTTCTGTCATCATACAGTCGACATTCATTTTCTCATCAGTGACATGCAATTTATAAACTGTCTCTGGGTCAATGCGTGTAAAGATTTTGGCCATCTTCTTGGACATTTTTAATACTTCCAAACGGTTTGCTACATTATAAAGTGCCCATGTCTTGAGGTTTTTCAGTATGATACAATTTACTTTTTATGTGCGATTTGATTGGACAGGAATCGCAGGACAGATTTTTCTACTTTAGCCAATCACCATAGACAAGAAAGAAATAAAGTAGTGACTGCAGGTTGAAGAAAAATAGTGGAGTAAAAGTACAGATACTGCACTAAAAATGTACTCAAGGGAAAGTAAAAGTACACATTTTTAAAACTACTTAGTAAATTACAATTGCAGAAAAAATTACTTAATTATAGTAGTTTGAGTATTTATAATTAGTTACTTTACACCACTGATGCCTGAGAGGTGTTTTAAAGATGATCATCGAGTGAAATTACTTGCCTGGAATGGACTTTGGAGTTGTGCTTTTTATGTTTCTAGGCAGCTGATTCGATGGTTGCCTAGCAACATAAAAAGCGCAGATTACACTTATTTTTTATTGTCAACAAAAACAGGCAGCGCAGTGTGATAGGCCCCTAAGTCATTTTGCATTTCAAGAAAATGTGTTGATTTAAAGGATGTTTTATATACATATTTGTGCTGGAAAATAAATGTAAAAATTTTGAGGATTTTTTTTGTTATCTGTGATCAAAGAAAATCATGAATAAAATGTTAAAAATCTCTCACCCTTTTTCTTGTTTTGTCCTTGAGAAAAGGCCGGATGACTGTGTACAAAGCGTGGATGTACCAAGGTTGGTTGACAAAATGAATCCCTCCAAACCTGGCTGGGAAGCTATCCTGTGGGAAATAAATCAATAAATAAATAAATAAATTCATCAATCAATAAATCCAAAAATATTTTTCAAACCATTCAAAGTCGATGGTAACCGTTTTACTTGTTTTTAATTAAAATATAAACTGAACAGATCAGAAATAAATGCTTATGCAAGATCATCTCCAGCCTTGATTTTAGTGGTGGAAGATCATGCAGTAGTACGACAGTTTCTGACTCTGATTTGAAGTATCCTGAAGTCTAGTTCATGATTCCACAGAGGATTACACCAAAAAAGCAGGCATAATTCCCATTTTTCCCCTGATATCACAGTGCTGAAGTTGATAAATACTTTGCTGTGTTAACTAATCTGCTCTGAACAGTAATCCATATTCATAAAGCTGACTGCAGGGGCTCCGAGAAGCCACATAATGATGCTGTCTCGCAGCTAAGCTCACGAAAATCAAGTCTTGAGTAATGATGGTAAAATACTTCCAGGTCGCAGGTAACAGGGTTTTAAGTTTCAGTCTAGTTAAGGTATTATAACTACAAGAAAGAGTAAAAAAAAATCTAAATACAGTGGAAAAAAAAGTGTGATTTATTCTTCTGATGACAAACCTGATTTTTTTTAAATTTTGGTGTCTCATCATGATACTTCAGAAATCACTTTAATATAATGATTTATTAGCATTTAATATTACCATCAATGTCAAAAAACGTTTGTACTATGAAAATATACTGACAATATATTGAGGTCAATACAAAGATTACTCCAAAATGTGTTTACCTTTTTTAATACTTTGGTAAAAAGAAAAAAAAGAGTACAACAAAAACAAGACATTTTATCAATAATTAATACGCATATAGAGTTTTTTATACACCTGCATTTATTTATTTTTTTTGTAAACTATCCCTTTAAGTGGCAATGCATACATACTTTTTCCGGTCATGCTGCAGTACAAATAGCAAAAAAGGAACAAGGAAGGACAGTTTACAGAATTACGTATACATGTTTTAATCTATAAAGTGATATTTTAGTAGTTGTTCATAAAAGAAAAATGCAGATCTGTCCAAGATCTGTCTCTTGGCATACAAGGTCTCGATGTTTAAGTGAATTTTAACCTAAAACCCCGCAGAGACTATCAGCAGAAAGAATTAAAGACTAACCTTTTCTGAGATGCATGTTGTGAACTGGACCAAAATTTACTTTATGGAGCAAATTTTTCTGATGGGAAAAGTTATGATTATGTCTCTTAGATACATGGCAGAGTGAACGCAAATGTTCGTCAGCCAGTGGTTTTCATGCAGGACAAATGGTTCACACAGTAAAGGGTTCATTGAAGCTGAAAACACTCAAATAATGAAATGGCAGGCAAGAGTCCTGAACTAAACCTGATTAAAAAAACTCTGAAAAATCAACTAAATCAGGCCTAGGAATGGCAAAGCTGTGTGAAAAATGTGATGTCCTGTGGCTGCAGATGTGCTAAAATGATTCAAAGCATGGGCTCACACACTTTGTACAATATTTTGACCTCTATAACTAACAAAAATTTGAGTTGTAGTCTTTATTCATTCTACAATAATTGGTGTTCTCTATTTATTTATTTATTTATTTGACAAAATAAAGGGTTTTTGGTTAAAGTGCGTTGGTTATTTAGTAGAAAACTGTTCTACTGATTAGGCCACACTTAAAATTCCTTAATTTTTAAAACAATAAACATTCACACTATTCAAGCCCAGAAATGTTTTTTATTTTACTTCTTTCCATTAATCAGAAAATGGGGACAAAAATATACAGGGGGGTAATAATTGTGACTTCCATTGTAACTATATTTCTTCAGATAGACTATGCCATTTCAAAATTCGCTGCATTTCATGACACCAAAGGCCTACAGTTTCTCGCAGCTTCTCCTATCATAACCAACTGGCATAATGCCGATGATGGCCAGCTGCAGGAAACTGGGTCACTCGGGCCAGTGTCTGGCTGCAGACTGCAGGCCTGTGCATTGGGTGTCAGATCTGGCAGTGGATCTGACACAAAAAGCAGGTGATGCCGAAAGCACACAGCGATTGGTTGGTGGAACAGAGGAGTGGCTGGGAGGGATTGGCCAGCAGGTGGTGTCAGCACACGATTATATCCCTGCTCCGGGACCTGCTGAGACTGAGCCAGATAAAGGTCTCAGCTGCATTAAACATGAACAGTGAGCTGCTGAAATCTGACTGATCTGTCTTCTCGTGGTGTGACAGTGGGTGGAGATTCGGGCAAACGGGGCATGGGAGATATTCAGGATTCACATCATCTGACTCGGCAACTGCTGGCAAAGCATTACTGAATTTGTTATCGCCTGCACCTCTGATCCTCAATAAAGTGAGCTACATTGCTGCTAGATGCTATATTTGGTTGTCCTATAATCTGTCTGATATTATGTTAAGCAGTTGTATATTATATTATACTACATTACGAATAGTATTGTATATCAGAAGAAGCTTCAGTTGGATGCTCATTTGTTCTGTTTTTATTATTATTGCTATGTTTTGCTATATCCAACAGACACTAAATAATATGAATTAAAATGTAAATACAAATTGTGTAATTAACATAAAATGAGCCACAGCAACAGCAAAAATTTGGTTTTAGATTGATTTCTTATCACAGTCACAAAAAGTACATTGGCAACCTTGCCAACACAATAATAGAAATGTAAATCAAATTATGGTAAAAAGAAAGAAAAGAAAGAAAAAAATTAACTAAAGTTAAAATACATAAATAATTAAATTAAATTAAATTAAATTAAATTAAATTAAATTAAATTAAATTAAATTAAATTAAATTAAATTAAATTAAATTAAATTAAATTAAATTAAATTAAATTAAATTA
>CAIGQZ010034990.1:15290714-15292587 GCA_903798205.1 Danio tinwini | reverse complement strand
TAAATTAAATTAAATTAAATTAAATTAAATTAAATTAAATTAAATTAGGCAGCACAGTGGCACAGTGGGTAGCACAATCACCTCACAGCTAGTAGGTTGGATCAGTTGGCATTTCTGTGTGGAGTTTGCATGTTCTCCCAGTGTTTGCATGGGTTTCTACCAGGTGCTCCGGTTTCCTCCACAAGTCCAAAAACATGTGGTATAAGTGAATTGGGTAAGCTAAAATTGTCCGTGGTGTATGTGTGTGAATGAGTGTGTATGGATGTTTCCCAGTGATGGGTTGTAGCTGGAAGGGCATCCGCTGCATAAAACATATGCTAGATAAGTTGGCGGTTCATTCCGCTGTGGTGACCCCGGATTAATAAAGTGACTAAGCCGAAAAGAAAATGAATGAATGAATAAATTAAACAAAAATAAACAGTTGAGTTTAGGACGAACATTATATATAAACATAGTTAAGCTGCAGTTATGTATATAGTGTCCTTCCAAAAAAAGGTGAAGTCTATGTGTACATGTTCAATGAAGTATATAAAATGAAATGCAAAATAAAAATATATTTTGATCCTTAGTATTTTTGTTTTGTTTTCCAACACCTAAACATCCTTAAATTAACATAACATGTCTTCATTCCTGAATGCTGATACTATTTTTCAATTAAAATGAAGAAAATAAATAGTTGAACATACTAAAAACTAATACTTAGTATACTACTTAGTATAGTATACTGTTACAGGTTGACTTCATGTGGACGTTACCATTATGACATCTATCAGACGTTGGATTTTGGTTGCCACATCTGATAAATAAATATCAGTATTTGACGTCAATATGACATTGGTTTAAAATGTTGGATCGACGTTGGATTTTGGTCACTTTCCAACACATCCTAAAATCAACCAAATATCGTAGTTTTTGAACGTCTAAATAACGTTGTCCTTAGGCACTGGTTAGAAATTTTGGTCACTTGACGTCACGACCTAAATCTAACCTAATAATAACATCTTATGACACTGTGTGCCTGCTGGGAATCTTCCAATAAAACTTTTAATCAATTTAACTTTTAGCCATTACAAACAAAAAATAATAATTAAAACAATTACAGCCTACACATTTGATAAACATATGCTGAATAGCAAACGGAAATATACAGTATATAAACGATAAAGAACAAATGCAGAGAATTGACAAAAATAATGATGCAATCAGTAAGGCAAATCTTGGTTCATTAAAATACAAAAATGAGTAAATAAACAAATACATAATCACCTCAAAATCAATTAAAGGAGAAAATATCACTGCTTAATAGGAAAACAAATCAGTTATTCTGTAAACTGTCTCCTTTTTGTCCTCCTTTTCATTTTTGTACTGCATCTGGCCACTTTAACAACACAATTTTACAAAAAAATTAAGTGAAGTTTATTTATAAACTAATTTCGAGAGGATCACGTGATTATGACTGAACACGGCTGGTTCTGAATTAACTATGTATGACCACCAATCAGATTCCTAACCCACTATAAAGAGCCAGGGTTTCTCACTACAGTCATCTTCGATTTGAAGAATCTCTCCTTCCACCCCTACTTCTCCACCTTTCCCTTCATAGGGCGGCACGGTGATTAACACTGTTGCCTCACAGCAAGAACGTCACCGGTTCTAGTCCTTTAACAGGCCTGCTGTCGTTTCTGTGTGAAGTTACCATGTTCCTCCCGTTTCCTCCCACATTCTAAAAACATGCACTATAAAATAATTGATCAATCTAAATTTAGCACTACAGTCAAACTCTCATCCAATAGCATATCTCTTCTTCAGCAATCTTTTTCTGTGATCAGCTCTTATCAAAAAAGGGGGAGTTCTTGAGATCTACCTGAGCTCA
>CAIGQZ010034990.1:15275714-15285714 GCA_903798205.1 Danio tinwini | reverse complement strand
CATATGCTTGATAACTTGGCGGTTCATTCCACTGTGGTGATCCCAGATTAATAAAGCGACAAAAAGAAAATGAATGAATGAACGAATGGATGAAAACATATACACAAAACTGGAATAGCGCAAATAAAGGCAGCGTTTCCATCTAATATGTCAATGCAAACAAAATTGTCACTTCGTGATAAACTGCAACCAAATATCAAAAATAAAACTGGAGTTTGCAATGGTAGAAGATGCCACTGTGGGCCATTTTTTTCTTATATAATAAATCTCTTATGTTAAGATAAAGTAAAAAGTGAAAGTGAAGTGATATTAATACAGAATAAAAGTAATAATATCCTATTACTTTGACAAAGAAATTTGGCTAAAACATTTTAGATTGACCAAAACAACATTTCAGATGTTTTACATTGTGGTCGGATCACTGATTTTTCCATTAATGACGTCTCATTGAATCCATTTTTGTTATCACATGATCTGTTAAAACAAAATGACATCTTTTTATGTGCATAATGAAATTATTCAGTAAATGTGTTTCTATAGTTTATGTAAATTTTTCTTATGCTCAGTTGTGCGCATACGTTTTTTTTATGTGCATTTTCAAAATGTATGAACATCTTAGCACTTCCATTATTCCATTATATTCTGAAAAGCAAAAAAAAAAGGTGGATGGCTTTTGACATCTACAGTTGAAGTCAGAATTATTAGCCCCCCTGAATTATTAGCCCCCTGTTGTTTTTTTCCCCAATTTCTGTTTAGTGGAGAGAAAATTTTTTCAACACATTAGTAAACATAATGGTTTTAATAACTTATCTCTAATAATTTTTTCTTTTATCTTTGCCATGATGACAGTAAATAATATTTGACTTGATATTTTTCAAGACACTTCTATGAAGCTTAAAGTGACATTTAAAGGCTTAAGTAGGTTAATTAGGTTAACTAGGCAGGTTAGGGTAATTAGGCAAGTTATTGTATAACGATGGTTTGTTCTGTAGACTATCGAAAAAATATATAGCTTGAAGGGGCTAATAATTCTGACCTTAAAATGGGTTTAAAAAATGTAAAGCTGCTTTTATTCTAGCCAAAATAAAAGAAATAAGACTTTCTCTAGAAGAAAAAAATCAGACATGCTGTGAAAACGTCCTTGTTCTGTTTAACATCATTTGGGAAATATTAAAAAAAGAAAAAAAAATCAAAGTGGGCTAATAATTCTGACTTCAACTGTATAGTATTTATTATGGACATTTTAAATTTTTTTATTTTTGCCTTTATTTGACAGGACAGTGGACAGAAAGTGAAGTGGGAGAGAGAGGGGGGTAGGATCAAGAAAGGTCTACGAGCCAGGATTTGAACTCAGAATGCTCGCAGCGCTGTTGCACCACATACTGGGCTACCATGCCGACACTATGGATTTAATAGCTGATTTTCACAACATTCTTTAAAATATCTTGTTTTGAGCAAGGGCGTAGATTTGCTTCTGACATTGGTGTGGACATACATATCTACAGCGCAAGCAATGAACAGCTCAAATTCTGTTTTGAGCTTTTAAAAACATGATTAAAGTACTAAATAATATGAAATAAACACTTAAAATACAAAAAACTAACCCGTTCCACGCTGCAAAAGTCAAAAGTCATTTACATGGTTTTACTGCAGTCTGTCTTTGGGCAGGTATGAATGTAGAGAAATTTAGAGAGGTGTGTGACGCAATTAAACAGTTTTAACTTGATTATATTATAGAGGCCAAAATCAAAACTGAATTAAAAATAATTGCACTGCCTTAATTAATAATATTATTACGTTTAACTCGTAGCGAACTTGACTTGGTGCATGTGTAAGTTGAGAGTTGAAGAGGGTTATTTGAAGTTGATTAGATTATTGGTAGGGACATTTCAGTAATTAGTGGATATTGGTGAGGACACGTCCCCTCCATCCATGTCATTTCTACGCCCTTGGTTTTGAGTTCAAGTTTTGAACCACTTGAATGTAAGTATATGATGTAAACTATCCTTTTAAAAGAGCAAAACTATTTACTATTTTTTGGACAATTTTGTTTGTTTTTGGAGCATCTGATGATCACAGTTGAACCACTGAAGTCACAATTAATGTTTTGACAATTTTTTTGGTTCCTTTTCTGGACTTTAAATGTCTTAGGACCATTGCTGTCAATGAAGGATCAGAGAGCTCTCAGATTTAATCTAAAATATCTTCATTTGTGTTCTGAAGATGAACAAAGGTGTCAGGGGATTTGAACAACATGAGGGCGAGTAATTAATTACAGAATCATCGTTTTTAGGCCAACTAACCCTATAACCGCATGTGTGGTTTTTATATGTACTGTATGTAACTCAGCCACTGTTTTCCCGTGGAAGTTTTCATTCATTTGTGGTGTATTAAAGACTATTTATTTATTTAATTACCTCAGAAAATATATATTACCTGTTTTATTAGATTTTATAATAGCATGACCGTAGCATAAATTAAATATTTTTTAATTGCTCAAAAATTAGCATTTTGCAAGTTAGAAATATTGTTAATCGCAACAGTCAACAACAATTTACTGTAGCATATCACATATTTTCCCAGTATCATACAGTCCTGATTCTACCACTAGTCTGCTGTCTGCCTGATAAGTATGTTTCTATAATCTGAATTATTGTTATGGCTTTTATTTATCCGTGTAAAGCTGCTTTGACACAACTGACATTGTAAAAAGTGCTATAGATATGACCTGACTTCAATTAATCGTAATGTTTACATCAGTGAACCATACAATGTTGCATTTTTATTTTGCAATATCGCTGTATAAATATGTATCGTTTGTCACACCCCTAGACGAGAGGGATGCAAACCTAATCAATGTGCAACTTGCTATTTTGATTAAACAGTGACTGAGAAGGAGCTACGTCCATGGATCAGGTTTTGCAGTGTTTGCTTATGGGACAAAGAGTGCTGAATAAATATTGCATAAACCTCTGACCTGACACATACTGTATCTGTTCAAGCAAAGAAAATTGATCTGAATCAGTTGTCTTTGAATTAGAGAGCATACAAAATGAGAATAGTTTATTGTTTCTGAAGATAATGTACAGGGATTCTCCACCTAGAAATTATGCGTTATACAAAATACAAAATATTATTGTGGCATAAGGTTAGTGTACCATAAAAATGACTTTAAATCATCTGTTGTCATCTGCTGATGTACTTCAGTGCATAAGACTTGGAATTGTTTTCTCCACATCCATAATTATATTTATATATAACGTGAAGTTACATTGAACTAATTACAACAAATAGTAGAAACTAAATAAAATTAAATTAAATAAAAAACATTTAATTAAATAAAATAAATTTAATAAATTTATTAAAATTAAAAATCTAATCAAATCAAAGAAAAAATCTAATAAAATTAAAAATAAATTAAAAAGATAAATATTTATTTTAATAAAATAAAATAAATGAAGTAAAGCAAAACCAATTAAATCAAATAAAACAAAAATATTTTTTTTATAAAATAAAATTTTATAAAATAAAATAAAGCAAAACAAATTAAATAAATACAATTTAATAAAAAAGTGAAATCAAATTAAACAAAAAATAAATAAATACAATTTAATAAAATAAATGAAATAAAGCAAAGCAAAAAAATTTATTCAATAAAACAAAAAATAAAATATAATAAAATAAAATAAAAATATAATAATAAAAATATAATAAAATAATAATAAAAATATAATATTCTAAAATAAAATAAATGAAATGAAATTATACAAAGCAAAGCAAAGCAAAGCAAATAAATACAATTTAAGAAAATAAATAAAAAATAAAGCAAAACAAATAAAATAAAATAATTATTATTCAAATAAGTGTTGCTTATACTCCACAATAAATGCACAGACAATCAATAAATAAAGCCTTAACAATCTAATGTATAAATACTAAATAATACAGACAAAACTTAATCTAAATATAAAAAAACAATAACAAAATGTAATGTTTGTCTAAAATGATATCAGTCCAGGTCGATCAATTAAAATGATTTAAAGTGCAATAAAAATACCCAAAAGAAACAAATAAATTAAAATAAATAACACAGTTTAAATCAAATCAATTACTTCTATTTTAATACACCATATTTGTAAAAATTATTGTAAAAACAAATCTTGCTGATCTTCCACAAACTGTCAGTCCCAGAGAAGCATCAAAAAAAAATCCAGTGCAATGAAAATGACTTTTTATGCAAGAGTGTGCTACATGTCAGCACAATGAACTTCCTGTCCTTTTCAAGATGCGCTTTAAGTGCCCTACATAGAGACACACACACATACGGCGACGGTGGCTGAGCGACAGGAGAGCGTCTCTCTCTGTGAACACAGCCCATCTGGAAGGGCGCATAGCATGGCGCTCGGACAGGTTGCCAGGGAAACTCGGCATGGGGCGGGCAGGAGAAGATTGGCTTGTTGTGATTGGCTGCCAAGCGTGGGTTATTTCTCAAGACCGAGAGAGAGACAAAAGGCATGTCCAAAAGCACAGAAGCAAAACAACAGAGGCTCAAAACAACAAAAGCACTGCTCCAGGAAAACCAGCAGCACTTTCTCTCACTCAGGAGTAACGTTGCTGTCTATTGATTTTGCTAAGAACAGCCATTTTCTGCGCATCAAGAGCTCTTTTATGAACCACCATTTGCTATATGATAGATGGGTCTGCTAGAAACTAACAATAAACATGCTACCTAGAAGAACGAGGAGGATTTCTATGAAAAAAACATTAGTTCAGTTACATGCATGATCATTTCTGGCATAAAACATGCTTTGGAAAGCAACAGATTCGAGTTCATCCAAAGGACTCGGTAGGAAAAGAGAGAGAGCAGAGAACATAAGGGACTTAGGTATTGTCTCTTCTTCCTTCTGTCAATGTTCTTTGCTCTTTCTCTTTAATACTTTGCCCTCCACTAGTGGCACTCTTGGTAAATGTGAGGCTTTGGAATTAAAATAGTTTAACATTTTGCTATTTATTTTTTTTATAAAATAGACCTTCTGAGCTTAAGTCCTAACTAAGTTCTGCAACTCTCCTGCTGTGAAGATTTTTTAGGGGTGTGAATCTGTAGGGACTTCCGGATCCGATTCTAACTCTTGAAATCACGATCCGATTCCAAAAATAACTCTTGACCTACATTTTTTTATATTTCTTTGTCTGTGCAAATACATATACACATTCTTTCATTCATTCATTCATTCATTTTCCTTCAGCTTAGTCCTTTATTTATCAGGGGTCGCCACAGCAGAATAACCCACCAACTATTCTGGCAGCGGATGCCCTTCCAGCCGCAACCCAGCACTGAGAAACACCCATACACTCTTACATTCACATACACACTCATACGGTACAAACAATTTCATTCATTCATTTTCTTTTTGGCTTAGTCCCTTTATTAATCTGGGGACGCCAGAGCGGAATGAACCGCCAACTTATCCAGCATATGTTTTATGCAGCGGATGCTCTTCCACCTGCAACTCATCACTGGAAAACATCCATACACTCTCATTCACACTCATACACTACTGACAATTTCGTTTACTCAATTCACCTATAGCGCATGTCTTTGGACTGTGGGGCACCCAGAGGAAACCCACGCCAACACAGGAAGAACATTCAAATTCCACACAGAAATGTCAAATGGCCCAGTCGGAACTCAAACCAGCAAACTTCTTGCTGTGAGGCGACCACTGAGCTACCATGTCACCAAAATATTAAGTTAACTTTGTAAAAAATCTAATTGAAAATAAGTAACAGTAACAGTAAAAATAGGTTGTCTTGACTTTTGGTATTATAATTTTTATATTGGTGTCAGTGCTTATTTTTCTGTTTCTAGGTTGCATCCACACTGGCCTGCATCGTCGTGATTTAATTTGAATACGAAATTGATTCTGAACTTTTGAGAATCGATTCAGAATTGTTAAAGGAAGAATTGCGACACATCAATAATTTTTTTCTCTTACCCCTAACCTCCACATGATAGTTTGTTGGGAAAAATAAACACACATCATTTTCCAGTTGACAACCTTTTCACAGCATGTTCTTTGTTCTTACCCATTGTGACGAATGACTGAGTGAGTTTGGTCTTTGTGTTTCCCCATTTTTACACCCCTGTGAAACAGGAGGTCATGTTTGAACATGTTCCAGTTCCTAATCACACAGGTGTACTAAAAATGTAAAGTATCAATATGAATGTATTTCAAAAATGTTTTGTTCATATGAATTCATATAAGGGTGGCACTAATTGTGTGCAACACACTTATTAAAGAATTACCGTTTTAATGAAACTGCTGTTTGCAATTGTTGATTCTCATTGAGAGCAGATTTTGTCTGTTGATATTTTGCAGAAGTAACTAATTACAAATACTCAAATTACTATAATTGAGTAGGTTTTTCTTCAGGAATTGTACTTTACTAAGTAGTTTTAAAAATGTATACTTTTACGTTTACTTGAGTACATTTTTTGTTCTGAATCTGTATTTTTTACTGCACTATTTTCTCTAACCTGCAGTCACTTTATTTGCTTATTTTCTGTTGTCTACGGTGATTCATCGGCTTAAAACAGAGATAAGAATCCAAATGCAGTTTATTAAGAATCATCAGGCAGGCAAAGGTCAAAACAGGCACATACAGGAGCATGCAGATAATCCAAAACGTAGTCAAAAAAGCTGGCGAATGGTCGGGACAGGTGGCAAAACAACATAAACAGTAAAACAAAGCAAAGGTCAAAAACACAGCAAAGCAAGACAAGGAAATGCTTCATAATGCTCATTTACAGTTTAAAAGACTCAGCAAAAAGTGTGTGAATGAGGTGTCTTTATAGTACATCTGATTAGTCCATTATGAGCTTCCATTTGGTGTGTGTGTAATCAGGGGGAATCATGAACTGGTGTGTGAGGTGCATGATGGGAGTTGTAGTTCATTAAATTGGCAGATGTGTAGTTCTCCAGCGATCTGCATTGGACAGATTGCTGGTGATCGAGGTTCAGTAAAGTGATATTCCTGTGATTCAGGTCTAATCAAATTGTGCATAGAAAAATCTCATCAGACTGATCGACCTCAAGACACAGATGTTTTTATACGGTAAATGTAGCAAACATGTACAGCGTGGAATCATTACAAGTGTCCAAGAAGACCCAAAATTGTTACACGCAATGACAGAGAAACCTTTTAGACTGATGAGAACACTGATGAGAAGATAAAGGATGCATAAATAAATAACTAAATGACCTTAAACAGTAACTAAATGCACTACAGAATGTTACGTTTTCAAATACATGCACAAAGTAAATTTTTTTTACCAGCACTACATGACCTTGGTTTGTAATGACACGGTGGCTCAGTGGTTAATACTGTTGCCTCACAGCAAGAAGGTCAAGTGTTTACTTTTTACTCATGCATTGAGTAGTGTTGAGAACAAATACATTTACTGTGCTTGTACTACATTTTTTGACAAGTAATGGTACTTCTACTCGAGTATGATTTTATTTCCACCACTGGAATTTTAAAGAAACAATCGAAAGGTTAAATAATCAAGGCATTTTTACAGCCTTCCTTGCACATATCACTGGTCATATCCCTTTGTTCACTCATTGGTATGACAGTAAACTAGTAAAGCCAAAACACTATAAAGTGTTTAAGGAAAGCACTGAGTCGTCATAAAAAGGTTTTGACGCTTCATTAAACTGATGATTGAGGCAGACAGATGCCCATATGAACAATGCCATCAGACTGACGTTATGCTTCACATGACCCTACACTTTTGGGTCGAAGAGCTGTGCGCTTTTCCCTCGGGCTCTAAACGTCATGTTTAATGATTCAATGTACAGACTGTGGGTTTGTCAGTGTCTAAATACAACCATGGGGCATCACAGCTCTCATTCTAGCACTCGGCTTATGACCTATAAGTGTTTAGCAAAACGCTACTGGCTACTTGCACGCTACTGGCAAAACGCTACTTGTACTTCTGGACTGTGAGTGTGAATGAGTGTGCATAGATGTTTCCCAGAGATGGGTTGCGGCCGGAAGGGCATCCGCTGCGTAAAAACATGCTGAATAAGTTGTCAGTTCATTCCGCTGTGGCGACCCCGGATTAATAAAGGGACTATTTTTTATTTTATTTTTTTCATTTGATTGTTTATTTGTTTTTAGTTGTATTTTATTTACTTTTTTATGTATTTTTTTTTTCATTAATACACACAGAATGTACAGCAATACACAAATATCTTTACAATAAAAAATATTGTTTTCTACATAAATATAAAAAACGCTACCTTCATGCCTTATCTCGGGGGCTTTTTCAGTTTATTAATGATAATTTGCTTTTGTACATTGTTATTATTATTATTATTATTGTTTTTACTCATATGCATATTTATATTTGTTTTAATACAAACAAGTTTAGATTTGTCCACCTGTGGGTTTTGGAGACGTATGCATCACCATGTGGGGCATAATATATATATATATATATTATATATATATATAAAAAATACAATTAACAATAAAATAGAGAATAAACACAACCCTGTTAGACCATGTGCCGTGGTGCATATTTTTCCGTCCTTAAAATAGAAAAAGGGGATTTAGACATAATAGCTTTAATGCTTTTGCACTATGCGCTTTAGACTTTGCACCTAGATCATTAAAATAGAGCCATATATCACACAAGACCATGGGTCAATACTTAACAGAGAACTCATTTTTAAATTACAAAAAATTTTTCTCAATTTAGGAATACATTTTGGCTTAAATTTCATACTCACAAAATCCATGTTAAATCTACTGTAAGTATAGCATTTATTCAAAATATGTATCTTGTGTAATGTTATTGCTTAAGGGAGCTAATAATATTGACCTTAAAATGGTTTTAAAAAATTAAAAACTGCTTTCATTCTAGCTTAAATAAAACAAATAAGACATTCTCCAGAAGAAAAAAATATTCTAGTAAATACTGTGAAAATTTCCATTTGGCAATTTTCCACAAATCTAATCATTTGGGAAATATTAGAAAAATGTAATAAAAGCACAGGGGAGCTAATAATTTTGACTTCAACTGTATGTCTTTATGTCATTTTGAGTCAAATTTGATCAAAAATTGTATTTTTTTCTCTCTCAAAAAAAAAAAAACACTAAAAGATAAACGCAAACTTTCATTGCAGAAGTCATTTTTTGTAACATTTTTAAGCATGCAAATCAGATGAGAAATGCAAAACAAATCTGAATTCCTGTAAATATTTACATATGTAAACGATGACTTGGGCTTACAAGCTAACTGATGAGCACTCTTTTGAACTGTAACTAATTAGCTGTGGCTGTTTTCCCCTCAATCTACGCTATTGTTTCCCTTTCAAGCGGCTACAAAAGCGATGTCCCACTCGATGTGAACAGCACATTGTGGATGCGAGATGCTAATGGCAGCGATCAATTATTCACCGGCTAATCTGTCTGAAGAGGCACTGGAATGTGGAAAAAGGGCTCATCATGAACCTGCATTAATATTCAGTCAACAGGCCTCACTCCCCAACTGCCTACATGTCATATCAGACCCAAGTCCTCCTCAAAGGAGCCATGTCTAAATAAGGGCTTTCAAGAGGCTGCTTCTGGAAATGGACGATGTCTATGCGCAGATTAGCTCTTGTTAAACGCATGCTGACCATTTTATTGCACAATGGATGACTGCTGCTCAGTTATGTGTCATAGAGCTGTTACAATAGATTTGTACACTGTATGCGATGTGAGTGTCAATGCAAATACACTAGAGCATTGTAGGTGGTTTCAGAGGTCTTTATGACAACGTCATCCACAAGTTCATGGTTAGTGGTTATAAAATGATTAAGCATTCAACAAGCTTTGAGGAATACCAATATACAATTATAATGTCACGTACTTTATTTGTGGTTAAAAGGAGCATTCTTTTTTTATAATACGAAATTTTATATTATATTATATTATATTATATTATATT
>CAIGQZ010034990.1:15240664-15266206 GCA_903798205.1 Danio tinwini | reverse complement strand
TTATTATTATTATTATTATTATTATTATTATTATTATTATTATTATTTTCAAATAGCCAAATTCCAACTGAGGAAAGTTGTATGTGCTGGCCAGTTTGTTATTTACCCATTAAATGACAATGGGCTACTGTTTTTATTACTGTTAAAAATTAACATACTGTATTACTATTTTTTTTTCTAAAGATATATGATGTAATAAATTTGTGTGTTAAAAATCAGTATATATTCCTATTTCTTTATTCTAAATCTTTAGGAAATATTTAGGTACATTAAAAAGTGTGGTTATGATGCCTATTCAAGAAGCTAATCCAGCTAGTAAATAGTGCTTAAAATATCACTAAAAGGCAGCATTTAAATTTCATAATCAAATAGAAAATGAGGCAAATAACTGCAAAAAGGTCCACTTTTTAAGAAAAAAAAAGAACCACCACTTTCACCAGGCTGGCTACGGGCCTGAGGGGGGTGGGTCTTTCTAACCACCTGAACCCCCTTTGCTACGAGTATGCATAATATTTTACTAGATATTTTTCAAGATACTAGTATTACAGCTTAAAGTGCTATTTAAAGGCTTAACTAGGTTAACTAGGCAAGTCATTGTATAATGAAAGGTTTGTTCTGTAAAAAAAAAAAAAGGATTTCTTAAGGGCGCTAATAAGATCGACCTTAATATGGTTTAATAAAATTAAAAACTGCTTTTATCAAATAATTTTGACTTCAACTGTATGTTTGCATACTTTTTTTCGCTGTGCACTCACTTAAGATTCATGTGCACGCTTATGATATAGATTAAATAAATGTACTATTTTTCCTTGCTAATATGTCAGACACCCTAATTTATCATAAAGTCATTTACTAATATTACAATGTGTGTAACATCGTAGATTGTAACCTTTACTTAATGTCTAAACATCATGCTGTAGGGAATGACAGAAGACTGATGTGGTAAAGACAGCTCTGACCGTGCGTGTCATTACCCACAATTAGTCAAAATCCAATAGCTTCCTACCTGCTCTGATCCCAGTTTGCTGCGAACAGGACCAGAATCTTCCTCCCGTATCTATCCAGATTGGAAAGGACTCCAGGAAATCCATCTTTTAGAGCCTGCTTGATCCCTGGATCAGTGGCCTTCAGGTTCTTGAACATATCTAGGTTCTGTTGCCGGTACTCAAAGTATTGGGCCAGGAGGCGAAAGGCCTCGAAATGGTTAAATTTCCGAGCTCTAAGAAAGCGCAGGATGAAAGCATCGTCTGTCCTGAGAAAGCCAATGTCTGGACGGGTAATGATCATGTCCCTCACCTCCTGTATGTCCTGATGCAAAGTGTCAGGGTTCTCCTTTAACTCCACCTTGGCTTTCTCCAGGGTTTCTGGAGACAGGCCTGCCTGTAAATGAGTCATTGTCCTTGCACTGAGCCAATGCTGACTATACTGTACTACCACTATATATAGATATATATACTCTATATGTTAATGATGAAAATGCCAATCATAAAGAGCCCTATCGCTGCAGCGCTTTCGAATAAAAACCTGACTTTGGAGATGGTCCTGAGTGTGAGCTACGACACTGTTACTTCAGCTCATGAGTTCACCTGTATCATGGGTTTATTAATGACATTAATTCACGTACATTCATTTGGTCGTGCTCATCGATTGTATATATATATACATATATGTATATGTGTCTGTGTGTGTGTGTCTGTGTGTGCGTATGGCTTAAGCAGGCGGAAATCGTCTGAGTTTGCGTATATGATCAAATCGGAGGCATTGACTAGACTACAAATTCGTTCATTCACTCCATCCCACCCCAATGACGGTTAAAAGCGCTGCTCTATCCTACCATCATCAAGCGGCCAGGCAATGCGGCACCCTGCAGCATCTCTTGTCATGAATCTCCATTTAACGCGCATTTCTAACGTTGCCGTGAATCGCAGTCCGAGCATCATCACGATCAGTGCTCCGTGTGCATCCTATACGTCCTTTCGGTATGGTGTCGGTCCGGGTCCGTATGGTTCCGGTGATGTGGTGAATGGTTTACGTCAGTGCTGCTGCTGTTGCTTCGCTTTGTTGCTGATGAGAGTGACTTCAAGCATCGCTCCGGTGATACAGTCTGTCCGTCATCACATGGCGGAGGAGGGGAAAAGCTCTGTATCCGCCAGAGAAAGATCCCCCCCACCCCCCTTCTTTTTGCCAGATTTTGTGCTTCACACATATTTGATGCGTTTTTATTAATAGGAAAATGTAAAACAACTATAGTAGTGGTAATAATATAATTATTAATGTTAATAATAATGATGGTATTATCTTATTTATTTATCATTTAAAAGCAATATACTTGACCTAAAACAATCTAGCCTACTTAAGCAATATATTGATTAAAGTAACCCTAAAACTATTTTATTCGTTTGTGTGTTTGTTTTGCGAGATGCTTTTTTTTATTATACGATGACACAAGGCACAGAATAATAGTACCAATAAATACACTAAATGAATACTGCTACTACTACTACATATAATAGTAACAATAATTATTATTATCATCATCATTAGTATTATCATCATCCCTTATAATCAGCACTACAATATAAATTTAAATAAATTTTAAAATTTTAAATACTGATATTACTCAGTATTTATTATTATTATTATTATTATTATTATTATTATTATTATTATTATTATTATTAAATGAGAACAAAAAATAATAATTATAAAACGTAAATCAATTATTCAAGTGAATAATTAGTACTGTAGTTTTTGTTAATAATAATATTTATTATTATTACATTTCTTAATAATAGTAACAAGAAATAAACATTAATTAAATTAAATTAAAAATACTACTATTACTACTACAAAGAAAAGTAACAATAGTTGTTGTTGTTGTTGTTGTTGTTGTTGTTATTATTATTATTATTATTATTATTATTATTATTATTATCATCAATCTCATCATCAGCCATATGAAATTAATCTAAATAAATAAAAATACTTACCAATATTATTAATCAGTATCCATTGCTGCTATTATTATTATTATTATTATTTATTATTATTATTATCATTTCGTTATTATTGTTGTTGTTGTTGTTGTTGTTGTTATCATCATCATCATTATATTAAATGACAACAAATAATACTAATAAAATGTACATCAATTATTCAATTTAATAAGAAACTCTCATTTAATAATAATATTATTTATTATTAATTTATTATTATTCATTTATATTAATTATTATTAATAATAATATTTTTATAATATTTATTATGATTAATATCATAATGTTTTTATATTATTAATATCATTAATTTACTAAAATGTGAAATATCATGCAGGCAAGCCAAAAATATATACTATGTGTAAGCAATTAAATATGTTTATCCAAGTAACGTTGAATTACCAAGTCTTATTTAAGCATTATATTTGGTTATACCAAATGATTAATTGTAAGGATCAGTCTGGATGGATCTAATATTACTTAAGGAAATTAATATTATTAATATGAATTATTAACAATTTGTGTTACTTTCATTACTTTACCATAAGAACATTTCTTTTATACCAGATAGTTAGATCTTTTTTACAAAAAAAAAAAAACAAAACAAAACAAAACAAAAAAGTGTAATATATGTCTATATATTGGTTTAGTGGAGAAAAGGCAGTGTGGTTCAGAAGTATTGCCTATGGGTCAACAACTCTGGGTCCACTACCCAAGGCGGGGCTTCATATTCAATTCAGACGCATGCGAAGTAAGTGTTTGTTACGATGCATTCTGCCATAAATAAATGCAAGCACAAGCACAATTGCACAGGTTAAACTAGCAACAGCCAACGCAGTGAATCATATTTACCATCTGGAAAATAAAACACACAGAAGTCAACCCTGTAGGACATCCGTGACCATCCACAGCCTGCAAAACACTCAGTCGGTATAAAACGTGTTAAAACTAAATGCACACAGCAACGATGACACGTATGCACACATATGGTCAAACAAAAGCTTTGCACACACTCACTTTTCAGGCAGGTACTTGACTGAGCACAATCTAAGCCCTCCAGCACCATCTGTGATGATGCAGACTCTCTGTTCACAGTGGACTGACTGATGCTGTTCTGTGGCTGTGATTGCAGCATGTAAAATCTAACTGATGAAGATTCACTTTTTTATGGATTCTTTAAAATATGAATGCAAATTAAGTGTCTATGTTTTCTGCACTTCAGTTTTCATTTATGTTAATGCATTTTCCTGAAATATATCTTAAGAAATAATAAGAATACATGTTCTTTACAACATTTGTTCAATATTATCTACTAGATTATTTAACGCCACTGACATTTTCACATTTTAACCCTTTGAGAAACCATTTCTAACATACTTATAAGAACATTATAATACATCAAAACTGTTACATTACATATTTTTAAAGTTCCAGAATCATTTAGTTTACTTACAAGTAGGAAATGTTAAAAAAGACACACACACACACACACACACACACACACACACACACACACACACACACACCACTAAGCGCTATATATCAAAGTGATCCAAATAATTTTTCCATATCTGTTAAACAAACACATAAATACGTATATTAATTTATTTAAACAAATGAAATTAATTATTATAAATAATACAATTATTTGATTGTTATTCTTAAGTAGTATGCAGTATGAAGTATGTAAGACAATACAGTTTTAATAACTTTACTGAGCAAGGTAGAAGTTACATGATTGAACCAGCAAGGTGTGAATAATCTTGTGGAGAGGTGGGACAAAAATGTTCTTGTGATTAATCTAGAAAAAAAGAGGAAATCGTGTTCAGATCTACAATGTCTGATGTATCTACAAACCCTAATGTAAACAGCAGACAGGTAGACAAATATAAGTATTAGACAACAAAGTTTCATGGAAATATCATATTGATAGTGTGTGTAACAAGATTAAAACAAAGAATAAATTTTTTTGCTTTGTCTTAGATCTTTTGAAGCATCGAAAAACAAAAATTATTAAACTTTTTTTATGTCTGTATGTATGCGTGTTCTGCAGTATTGCAATTCTGTATGGTATACGAGTCTGTCTGTGAGTCTACAAACAAAGTTAATGAACCAGATTAAAATCTGTTTAAAGATAGGAAAGCCTCTTGAGAAATTATATGACCGTTCGTATTGCAAGAACCTCACAAGGCTGGCAAGGAACATAATTTCGAACCCTAGTCATGTGTTGAATCATGAATTTATATCATTAAAGTCTAACCGTCAATTTGGATTCCCAAGTTTTCATAAAGTGAAATTAAAAAAAGTCATATTTACATCAGGCTGTCTTGGAGCTGAATAAGCCCCATATCAATTTTTATTATTTTTGCTTTTTTGTCTTTTTGTAAGCAGTATTTATCATGCTGTTAAGCTTCTGTTAAGAAGCAAGTCTGACAATAAAGTATTGTATTGTAGTATAAGTTTAAAATATTAGCACAAAATGTTTTTTGCTATTAAAGTAATCCAAATAATTTGTCCATGCAAATCTGTCAATGAACAAATACATAGATACATGTATTAATCCATTTATACAAATTAAATAAAAATAATTTAAATAATACAATTATTTTATTGTTATTACTAAGTAGTAAAGCCCAAATTATTATCATAAAATAGATTTGTGCTATATATTAAAGGTGCTGTATGTAAGTTTTTGACTCTTCTAAAGCATAAAAATACCTTAATATGTGTGCAGAAATTTAAGAAACATCCCAAGTGAACATGCTTGTTTAACTGTAAAACAATGCTGAAGTCAGATATTCTGCTTTTGAAAATGTTTTTACCGTGCCAGAACGCTGTCTTTGTTTAGATAAATTTAACCTGCACAATGCCAGTTTAGCCAATTATATTTCAGCACCCCGAATTTGCCTTGTTGGAAAACATTGTATTTCATTCATTCGTTCATTCATTCAGAAAGACTCTGAAAGCATGCGTTCGTCACAGAAAATGCGACCTCATTCGATTTCATTCTTATGCGATTTCATTCCACATAACGTTATTAATTAGCAAATGATATAAATATTACGAACATAAATATGAGCAGGTTACATTGTAATTGTGTGTCCTAACAACAGCATTTGTGACGAGATACGCAGTAATAAGCAATTTGGCTATTTGAACCAGACAAAACAAGACAGAAATGTAAATACAGCATTTCAAAAGCACAGAATATGCACTCACTCACGAAACGGTAAGGTTTATTATCTATTTAATACACATTGGTCCTCTTTAACATTATTGAATGTAGATGCTGAATCATTCATATGTGTTTAGTTCTAAAGTTCAATTTCAAACGGTTTATTGTATTTTTAAGATCTAAGGTGAACTATCTGCTGCTGCTTTCAGTATATGGCAATAAAAGTCATGTAAAATGCCATTCAAACTCACATTGTTAGCATTTAGCTCTGAATAAAGCACACAAGGTTTACCTGAGGTGATCACTGTCATAGGTTTTTGTTGTTCAGCTGTGAGAAATAGAAGCCGTTTCTAATATATCAATTTGAGGTGTCGGTTAGGACTTAAATTTCCTTTTAATATGGAAAATATTCCCTCTATCGCGTGTCGTTGCTTTTATTTAGAACAGTTTAAATCACTCGCTCCTGTACTCAATCTGGCAACCCGCACTTTGATTTGTTTTGATCCAGGAGAGCAATACCTAGTTCCCCACTGGGTGCCAAACTTACTGCACCTTTAAAGTGATCCAAATAATTTGTCCATATCTGTTAATAAACATACATGTATTCATTTATTTAAACAAATTAAATCTACTTAATATAAATACAATTATCGAATTGTTAATACTTAGTAGTATAAGTCCAATTTGTTAGCACAAAATAGTTTTGTGCAATACTTTAAAGTGATCCAAATAATTTGTACATATCTGTCAATAAACAAATACTTAAATGTATGTATTTATTTATTTAAACAAACTAAATCTAATTAACATAGATACTACAAATTCTTTTATTGTTAATACTATGTAGTATAAGACCAAACTGTTAGCACAAAACAGTTTTGTGCTATATATTGAAGTGATCCAAATAGTTAGTCTATACTTATCTGTCAATAAACATTTACATAAATACATATATTAATTTATTTAAACTAATTAAATTTAATTAAAATAAATAATGCAATTATTTAATTGTTAATATTAAAGATTAAAGTGTTAATATTAATAAGTCCAAATTATTAGCACAAAATGGCTTTGCGCTATATATTAAAGTGATTCAAATAATAGTCCATATATGCCAATAAACAAATACATAAATACATATATTAATCTGTTTAAACAAGTTAAATATAAGTAATATAAATACTATAGTCCAAATTATTAGCGCAAAACAGTTTTGTTTTTTTTCACTTGATGTAACAAGACAGAGAATCAGTGCAGAGCCATGCTGCTTCAGGCCCTGTGTGGGATTATGAGGTGCTGTTGTGTGTGGGACAGGCGGTCGCGACAGGACAGGGTAAAGTCACATGTTGAGGTGGGGGAGGGCGGAGAGGGTCACAGCTGAGTGTGGAGGGGGAAGGGCTCCCACGGGACGAGAGATGGAGGATGATAATTACATTCAGCACTCCGGGAGACGTGGAGGAAATCAAATGAATGGACCTGCTTGCATTTCAAATTACCTTTGTTGCAGAAGAGCAGCTGTCACTTAAAATGGGTCTGCGGCCATTTTGACTTTCTTTAGACTGGCTTCTCCATGTCCCTGAAGTAGATAAGGGTCTGTGTTAAATAAAAAAGACAACAGAATGATTCAAAGAGCATAAACTGGGGGAAGATCTCTTGCAATGTTTATCTCAAAGAAGCAGGATGCATTTAATGCTAATAATGCTCTAGAAAGGCAAACTTTCATTTGATGTTTTTTAAATGACCTCCCGCTACAGAGACATTCAGATGAATTTGAATTCTCCTTGACTCAATAACACAGAGTCATCTTAATGGCTTAAATCCAAACCTTAACAAATTTACATAATAACTGGAGCGATCACCAGACTAAAAGACTGAGCCACACTATGAGGATTATGCCAGAACACATGGAAGCAACTGTGCTTGTCACACATGAATCTGACATGAATGGACAACATCGCCTGTCCCCACTCACACTCTCACCACTGAGGGTGTGTTTCAGCATACATTATTGAAAGTATAAAGAAGGATGATTTCCTGGTACTCCCTTCTCCGCTAATCCCACCCAGCTCTTCTGAGTTTCCACTGGCCCTTCCCAGCTCTCTTTTATCAGACAGCTCTGAATCGGAATAGCCTCCCACTCTAGCTATCAGCTAGCCCTTAAACACGGTACACTGTGGTCCCTGTTAGCCCCTTAGGCAGCTCCACATGTACTGTTGATTCACCACAGGACTTTCACCCGCTATAGCTCTATCTAGCCATGTGGATGCCCTGTCTCCACCTCCCACCATCAAGACCTGACCTCCACCTTGGCTCCTTGCTCCTCTGTCTCTGCTGTGGCCCATCTGGCTCCACCTTAGGATGGTTTTCGATTGAATTGTATAGTATAGTTTGGCTTAGTGTGGCTCACTTTTGTACAGTTTACATGCTACAATTTAAGAAAACACATGTAGTTATAAAAAACTACGGCAAATTAAGAAAAGATCCTCATCGTGTTGAATGCATATGTGCTAAAAATCCTCACAACGCAAACACATTAAGAAAACATGCTGCATTTTTTTCACAACGCAAACAAATTAAGACAATTTTTGCAATGCTTTTTCTTAAAAAACATGCAAATAGCACAGAACACAATGGAAATGTTTCAAAAAACATGACAGACCCGGCTGGGATTTGCTTATTGTGCCGTGTCTATAGCTCAGTGAAGTATCAGGTGATCTTTGAAAGTTTTTTTTTGTATTATTTAAACCTCCTGATTACATGATTCCATTGCCTTTTGTGTAATATTAGCCTAAATATCTACGTCCATCATGTTATTTGGGTCCCCTTGAAACGTTTCCATTGTGTTCACTGCTATTTGAATCGGATGAGGTTCCAAACAAACCTCCATTTCCAAAATATGACATACACACACTGTGGATCTCTAGTTGGTCTGAGAATATAATCACCACCAGCACCATTGGATTTGTGATGTGAGACACCAAACCCTCTATATTTAAATAGTCAGCACCAGCCACTGCAGTATTGCTTTAATTCACACAACCAAACTATTATTATATCGCCACAAGAAAAATACACCTGAAATGGTAGCGCTCTAGTCAATAGAAGAGGTCCAGACGATTCTTTAGTTCGAGGATGGGCAAACTTGGTCCTGGAGGGCCAGTGTACTGTTGCTATAACACTAATCAAACACACCTGCACATACTAATCAGTGTCGCTAAGATCACTAGAAAGAATGGGTTTGCCCATTCCTGCTCTAGTTGGTAGAGCAGTTCCAACAAGAGCTAGATGGGACTACCTGGAATACAAAATGTTTTTTTCAAGAAGTCATAGCAGTAGAGGCAGCAAAACTATAATGATAATCCCAGCCACTTTAAGCAATACTAAACCGCAGGGGAAATGCAAACCTATCCAAGCTAATTTGAACCAAAGCGACCCAAGTCGTGCTGAATCAAACTGTACTGCGCACTGCAAAAGAAGCTTTATTCAGTCATCATCCCACCTCAACCTTGGGACTCCACTACTCTGGCTGTTCCTTGTGACTCTAGCTCCATTGGGCTCCTTGGATCCACCCTGGTCGGTTCGGCTCCACAACATTTTTTCAGATCCCTGGCTCCATCTCAGTTGCTTGAGCCGTCAACTCTATCTTAGCCTAACTAACTTCCAGAACCACCTACTCACCAAAGGCTCTGTTTTTCTTACTTGGGCTCCCACTCCACCATACAGGTTTCTGTCAGTCCGTCATGGCTCATCCCCCCTTTAACTCCACTTTATACTGCTCCTCTGGAAGCTCTCTGGGCCTTGCCTGGATCCTCCTGCACCTTATTGTCTCATCCCTCCATCACCTGCTCCATGCCCTCCTCCAAAGCCCTTGCTATTTCCCTCATACTGTAGATAGAGCATATACAGTTAGCATCTTCCAGGAATTGAAAGTACACTCAAAAAAGATGTTTGTTCAAACTACTTGTCTAAAATGAGCTAAAACAACACAATTCTTGAGGGTTTTTTTGGCCTACTTAATTGTTTTGTGTTCAATGCACTTCAATTTGTAAAAACTCGATTGTGTAGAACCCAGCATTTTTAGTGTAATGTCTTGTTTCTGCTCTTTTTTGTATGTTTCCTTTATTCCGCCATCATACTGGTTAATTAATTGACACACCTTTTTTATCCAATTGCCATATTAGTATTTAAGTTACTCACTTATTCCCAGTTTATTGTCGGGTCTTGTCGATGTTGGTTTATTGCATCTGTGTTAAGTCTGTATTAACAACTCAGCTCTGTACAATCTGGCACGACTCTACTTGTTGTTGCTTTTTCACGGCAGTTTAATACTTATCACTTCAAAGTGGGTAGAATTCTAGATTATTATTATATAGATGTTGTCATTATAATTGAGCAGCCTCTATTTCTGAGACATTATTGTAAACGAAATGGTAGCCATGCAATCCAGGCTAGTTCTGAAAACGTACCTCTATATACGTTTCTGGAGGCCGCGAAATATGTCCTAGGAGGTGTGTATTTTTGCAGTTTTTGTTTTCGCAAATCCAAGAGAGGTCGCTGTGTGCGCCTTTTCATATCTCAAAACGGCGAGTGCCGTTTGCGTTTGCTGTTCTCGCATAAACCCACCAGAGGCTGCTGTTGACTGACTGACTAACTGACCGACCAATTGACTGACCCCACCCTCCTCCTTCCCTAAACCCAACCAATTTTATTGATTGACTCGCTCACCCACTTCTCTCTAAACCCAACCAACAATTTTCAAAAGCAATCCAGAAAAAGAAAGGCCCTCGTCTGATTTTTACCAAGTTTTCAAAGTTTTTTTTTACTTGTTTATTTTGTTTTTGGATTCTGTTTTTGTCTTACCCACTTTCTGGAACCGTTCTTCACCAGACTCGAACCTCGTCATCGTGGTCAACTCCTCTCTGCATCTCAAGTCTGCCGACGTACATAACGAGCTAACTGGACAAACTGGTTGCAGCAGGAAAGTCG
The DNA here is from genome assembly GCA_903798205.1 of Danio tinwini. Lineage (NCBI taxonomy): Eukaryota > Metazoa > Chordata > Actinopteri > Cypriniformes > Danionidae > Danio > Danio tinwini. The sequence goes on along the minus strand of CAIGQZ010034990.1, from coordinate 15,255,049 downwards.
TCCACACGGAGGTAAGCAGTCAGCTGGTAAACACAAAAAGGAATGGCGTCATACCGCCCCGTAGCAATTGTTTAAAAAATGAAATGCAGCCATACGTACCTCTCACTACATAATTCGCGAAGTATATACGTTTCTTACTAGAAAGCTATAGGCAGGTGTGTTCGAATAGGGTTGAATCTAAACTCTGCAAGACACTTTTCTCCAGAAACATATATATACTGTAGGACTATGTTTTCAGAATGAGCCTGTGTTGCAACAGCCATGTGTATTTAAGGGATGAATGGCTTTCTGAAAAATGTTTTAATTCTGCGTCTCGCTGGATCTGCTCCCCTGTTACCGACAAGTGTAATGTCTGTACTTCCTCCACTGACCATAATATGGCCTTTTTTACGGGTTACATTCATTCAATAATCTTTCGGTGGATGTGCAGATTGCAAGATCAGCAATGCATGTATGTACTGTCGTATTTATTAATAATATAATCTTTATTATTAATTACATTTTAATTTAAAAGTATTTTCTAACAAATTCAAGCAGCGCTTTTGGTACCATTATATAACAGCTTTAAACTGCAGTTATGAACATTAAAAATAAAATATGCCACCCAAAATATATAAATAAATCAGGATTTATTTGTAATTTGTACACCACTGCATACTATGAATTTTACTTCAACTGGATTACTGATCCCATTTTTTTATCCAGAACGCTGCAAACACTAAAGGTCAGTGCAAGGCTAACGTAAAACAGTATTAAAAATCACAGCATCTTATAGGTTTCAATACATTTAGAAACTACAACAAAGGCTCAAGAGTGTAAGTATTTACTCTGCATAGGCTTTGCTGCTTCAAATGAACTCAAGCAATACATCTTAGTATCATCAAGCTACTGGTGTGAGTATTAAATGTTACATATGAAGGCAAGTCCAAGAGCTTATCGTTCAGACCAGATGGTGAGTGCATGTGCCCTCAATTGGTAAAAAACAAACTCTCTGCATCACATAAACAATGATTCAACTCAACAGCACCCCATAGTTGGAATCCTCTTTTAATTAAGCTGATAACCATTTATCACTGGTTCAGTTTTATGAACAGTGCCAGCAATGAGATAATGAACAGGCAAACCCATCCATTTAGCTTGACTGAAATATTTTATCCAGACTGACTTGAAATACTGTTGCTCTTGTGGTGTTTGTTAAAGGGATCATGACATGTGAAATCAAAGATGTCTCGATCTAAAATCTATAACATATAAGAGGTCTTTGTTCCATTAAATGATCCTGTGAGTTTCAGCTCTTAAATCATCCTCTTTGTTATAAACATAGCATTTATTCAATCAAGCTATAAAAACAGAGCTTGTGATGTCACAGGGGTAGATATATTTGCATGTACTCTGCCTCCATACAGTAGGCTCCACCCACTTGCAATTAATTGTGTAGCTTTGCGTCGCATCATAAGCAATAATCAAATCAATTATAATCACTGGTACTGTCTACGTTTGATACAGATACACATTAAGGAAACTACTACACACTGTTAACAATTTCCTGTTGAATCTATAATAACTTACTGGCAGCAGTTCGCCAGTAACTTACAGTAAATAATTTACAGCAAAAATATCGTATTTGCATTTACAGGACCATTTAGTAGATCTATTTACTGTTAGGGATCTTAGACACAGACACAGATGCAGGCTTGAAGGCAAGTATATATATATATATTTATTACAAGTTCAAAAAAAAAGACAATAACAATAATAATAATTATTATTATTATTATAATAGTAGTTCAAGAAGACCAAAAATAAACCCAGCCAGGGAAAGAAAAACTGAACCAAAGTCCTTTAGCAGTCTTTGACTAAAGCAGGGTGCTGGCTAAAGATACTCCCAGCAGAGGGCGTCCCATTCACGATCCTCAGATAAAACAAAACGAAACAAAAACAACAGCCGTGGAGTTACAACAACAAAAATTCAGTGGTCTTCTCAATATTACCTGGCAGGGGGCGCTGGAGGGTGCGGCCGTGTGGAGGATGCAGGGGAGTGTGTGAGTGAGAGAGAGGAAGCCGGTAATCGGAAGAGACCAGTGGGGCTCCGAGCACGAGAAGTCCGGCCTGGGAATAGAGGGAGGTGAGGAGAAGCCTAATGCTGGAGGCACTAGTCCTAGGAGAGACAGCCGGACAGAAAGGCGAACTGGATCGACGGAGAGGGATGAAACCAGACAGGATAGGACAGGACAGGACAGGACAGAACACAACACGACTCGACTCGACTCGACTCGACTCGACTCGACTCGAGTGGCTGAGCGTGAGCGCACTCGCAAACAACGATCTAGCACTGGACGACACACATGAGGAGAATAAATAGGGTGAAAGGAGAACTACTTATGACCAACAGGTGAGTAATCAATTAATGTAAATAGAAGAATTGGGTAACAAGAGGGAGGGGCGCAATAGTGAACGTATGGTGACGGATCTAAACAAAACATATACGTGCTCTAGTGACATGTAAACAAACACAAGTGACAGCGTGATCAGACCAGGGGTGTGACATTTACAGTGTTGTGTATCTTTACTGTAAAATATACTGACATTTTTACAATGCAACTTTTTTACAGTAAAATACAGCTCATATTACAGTTAAATATTGTGTATTTTACAAAAATCAATAAACAGTTGAGCAACAATACTACAACATACTCCACCATTGTCGTGTATGTTTGTTTGTGCTTGCCTTTACACACGTACTATGTACGTGCACGATGTCATCATTTTCTGGTGTTTACATGATACAACAACGGTGCCATTTTAAGAAACTTCCCCTTTGGAATTTATGCTTTTTCAGTCCCAAAAACAACATTATCATTTAAACGAACACGCTTGAGTCTGCTGACAAACATGACAAAACAAAGAGAAAAAGAACTTTTGTTTTGACAAGTCCGGTTTAAACCGCTCATTTGCATATCTGTACATATTTAAGGAGGATCTCAATATCAGTAAGATGTGGATGTAAATCTCTTTTCTCCAAGAAATCATTCTAATATGAAATATTTGGCATCAGTGTTGAGAACAGTTTGTGCAGAATGATTTCTGTAGGATCATGTCACACTCAGTACGTTTACATGAACGTTTACATAGAATAATCCGATTAATCCGATTATGACAATACTCCGATTAGGAGTCTACCATGTAAACAGCGATTTCTGATTAATTTAATCTGATTAAGCTTATAATCGAACTATGTGGAGTATGCCTATTTTAGTCGCAGTAAAGACATGTAAACTCCTTTTAAACCCTGGTCAGATCACACGAATTTGTCAAGATTTCCTTGACGTAGGATGTCGTGGGAAGACATAAATGACAAACGGGCATCATGACACAAGATTCAATTGTAGCATGTCACGTAGCATAGTTCATGACAACCGATACCATGTCTGTATTTTACTAAAATTTTATTTAGGCTAGATTAGCTATAATTTTATTATTTATTCAGTTTGTGTTTTGGCGCTGAAGCAGACTTGTTTTGAAGCACTTCACCTCAAATGTTAGGCCTATTTGTCATTCTTGTTTATTTTGTAGATAACTGACCAACAATAAATACATTCATACCAAACTAAATTACTTTAAAAAATATATTTTTTCCAAGAAAAATATACAAATCATTATTTTATTCACTACTCAACTGTGCAAGTAAATGATCTGTTTTGCTTTGTGGAAAATAAGGATTTAATTAATGCTTCACTGTAATTGTTGTATCACAAACCTCTGTCATATATCAGATTAAGCCAAATAATTTAATTACTGATGTCCATGTAAACGTAGTCACTGAAGACTGAAGTAATGATCCTAATAAATAAGCAATAAACTACAGCAATAAATATGAAATGTTAATTTAAATATATTTTTGCTGTATTTTGATCAAATAAATACACAAATAGTGTCCACAATATGCTTCTTTTAAAAACAATTTTAATAAATATAACTGATCTCAGAATTTTGACTGGAAGTGTAAATTTGTCTATTAGTGCAATAAAAAAATAGCATAATAAGTGAACCTCAAGGAACATATTGAAGCGATATAAATCCATGGCATGGCCTCTTTTGTGTACAATCATATTTTGAGGCTCAGTACATTAGAGTCTTGGCATAACCCATAATAAATGCTCCAGCAGATGGTCATGTGTCTCCTAATGTTGACATCTGGCCAAGCACACAGAGACCGGTTCAATTAGACACTTATGATAAATAGACTGTAAAAAAAATTGGTTCACTTCCAAAATGCCTATTCTGTGTTGACAAATACTGTCATGTTTAATTATTGCATGCGCATGTGGAGTTTATTTCCCCAGTGTGGCTTTAGGATTTGTGGGGTGTTCAAAACAAATTAATCATGACCTTAATGAACCAACCTTTATAAGTGAAATAAACACTGCCATCGTGCAGGAATTCAGAAATTAAAATGTCAACGCTAATTGTCAACTTCTGGCAGGACGATGAGCTGGAAAGACAGGAAGAGGGAGTTAGAAAAGCAGTTTAAAGAAATGAATGAAATCATTTGACTGGTATAGCGCATGTTTTCTGACTAAACAGAGTTATTTTTTTATTTAGACACACTGGTTAAAAAAAAACACTACAGTATTATATTTTCTAAATATAATTTAATCTCAAAATAGTTTTACATTTTGCCAAATAACAAAGTCCATCAAATTTGAACTGGTCCAAAAAAAGACTACATTAGACCATAATGTTTATGGTTTATGTTTAATGTGGCGCAGTGAGTAGCGCTCTCGCCTCACAGCAAGAAGGCTGCTGGTTCAAGCCCCGGCTGGGTCAGTTAGCATTTCTGTGTGGAGTTTGCATGTTCTCCCCGTGTTTGCGTGGGTTTCCTCCGGGTGCTCCGGTTTCCCCCACAAGTCCAAAAACATGCAGTACAGGTGAATTGGGTGAGCTAAATCGTTCGTTGTGTATGTGTGTGAATGAGAATGTATGGATGTTTCCCAGTGATGGGTTGCGGCCGGAAGGGCATATGCTGAATATGTTGGCGGTTCATTCCGCTGTGGCGACCCCAGAATAATAAAGGGACTAAGCGGAAAAGAAAATGAATGAATGAATAACAATAATAAATACTAATTTGCTATTATTAAAATATATAGGCCTGATTTTCATAATTATTTTAATTAAAGAAACACTCGCCAGGTGCAGCAATGGTACAGCAGTTTTTGAGTAATATATATATATATATATATATATATATATATATATATATAGTAATATTGGCCTAGAACCGGGGTGCCCAAAGTTTTTTCTATAAAGGGCCAAAAACCAAACTTGATTGAGGGCTGTGGGCTAAATATATACCAAACCGTATTACAATAAATTTGCCAGGGGGAATTTCCTAAAAATGTTGCTGTAAACTCTATTAACTAATGCAGTATCATTTTTAGCATTTTATTATGAACTTTTCAATTCAATTCAATTCATCTTTATTTGTATAGCGCTTATACAATGTAGATTGTGTCAAAGCAGCTTCACATGGAAGTTTATAGTGAATTGAAAAGTGTCAGTTCAGTTTTATAGTGAATTGAAAAGTGTAAGTTCAGTTTAGTTTAGCTCAGTTCAGTGTGGTTTAATAATCACTACTGAGAGTCCAAACACTGAGGAAAACTTTTTACTGTACAAACATAAACAATTCCATTTATACCACAATGGAGTTCAATGCTGAACAAACTAGTCGAGCTGCTCCTGCCTTCACCTTGACTTGCTTGCAGATGACTTGTGCGCTTTCCTCTCTCTGTCAAGTGACTATATTTACATTATAAATGTCTGATTCATTAACAACACTTCATTAAATAATTTAATTTCAGTTTTTTGTAGCTCAGCAATAAATCAAAGAAACAAAAGGTTACGTTAAATTCGAAATGATGATCTCTGTCAAAAGTATTCACCTGAATTCTCCCTCTCTTTTCAGATGGAATGCTGGGCCAAATTAAAGGTTACCATGGGCCAACTTTGGCCCGCGGGCCCTACTTTGGGCATCTCTGGCCTAGAAGATAGTAATTTTTATTTTCCATCAGTGTTATTACACTATGTAACTACAGAAGACTCCAGAAACTCTTTTTTTTTTAAGAAATGCTAATTAATGATCAAATCCGATTTATTCATTATGCTAAGCTAAGCTAAAGTGACGCCGCCAGAACAAGAAACAGGCTGACTGGATTCAAAAATGGTTCAAGTAAACTGCTCAACTCTAGGAGACTTGTAAGATGAGCCTTTTTTTAAAAGGTGGAGTGTTCCTTTAAATATGTACGTTTTAATGTCTTTAATTAAGTGTATAAAATGATGACAAATATATGACATGTTCATGTTTAAATTCTTGCAATAATAAAACAATTAAATCTTAACTTACAAAATATAATAAAAAATACATTATAAATGTAGCCATTAGTGTTAATTTAATTTAATTTATATTTAAGAGTCATATAAATAACATATACATAACAAACACATGCAATAATATAATATTCCTAATTCAAATCTTGATAAATGATTTGTAAATGATAAATAACTTTTGCGACATCTACATAACTGAACACTGTCATGTTCCTGCTCCTATAGGTCTAAACAAACTGTGAATATAAGTTGCATAACGTGCCACTGCAACTGGATACTGTATATATCTAGAAGAGCCTGGAAATGATTCATCCTGCAGTAAAAAAGCAAGCATGTTTGTTGTTTACTTGACCAGACGATGGCAGCATTGTGCTACAACCATGGTGGATTAACACTGTGTGTGGGCAACAAACACTGCCGGTGAAGGAAATACAGTTTATCTTGACTTTACATGACTCCATTTTTCAGCGCATATTCTTATACAGTATATAGCAAATAAAATTTAAACAATAAAAGCCTTATATCTCACAATCTCTTCAAATTTTTTTACCAAGAGAATGATCCTGAAATTATAAACAAAGTAAGCTCTCCATGGGTGAGATCGTTAAAATGTTGGAGAAAAACAGCCATTGACATATATAGTAAGAACTAAAAAATACTATCGAAGTCAGTGAGTTTTACCCCCAAAATTCTTTAGAAATATTAAACATAAGGAAACATAAATTAAAAGAGGTTTGGAACTATGGCAGAATTTTCATTTTGAATTCAACACAGTCACTTTTCACATCTCTCCTTTCAAAATTTCTTACAAAGCTCCACTCTGTGTCAGACAGACCGCTTTTTGCTCAGCCTTTCTTTGTGGCACATTGTATTAAGTTGTCTAGGCAGCATCTCTGAAGATCTGAAGACGGTGCCATAATGACTTTCTGCAACCAAAAGCATAAAATCACGGCGACGAGTTTGAATCAGGTTCGAATAGGCATCAGCTGACACTGATGTCACTCTCAAAAATGAAAGGCCATTGGCTGCTGACATGAACCTTTCACCTCACAAAGACATGAGAACTATCAGTTTAAGATTCAATAAAGTTTGAAACCCTACTGATGCTTTCATATAAGAAATGCCACTCAGGAATGAGACAAAAGGAAAGCCTCAGCTGGGTGTGCAGAACCCCTGCTTTTACTGAAGTAACCCCTTCCACCCAGCCTCATTTTGTAAGGGATTATATAATTACTAGGGTTTTCCTCAAATTTTCGTTGTGCTCGTTTCTTTGACCTTCATGGTTAGTGGTACTACACAGCAAACACACTTTAAAAATGGCACCCTATACCAAACATCTAAAACATAGTATTGTTATCATGATGACAAGTTCAGTATCATAATTTTAATGAAAGTAAAAATTCAATTTTCACACTCTCACCACTTTATAGAGTGTTTTAACGACCCATCACCAGTCAGCCATTTTGGAAAACAGAATGTAAACAATGCCACTGAACTATTAGAAACTTAAATATTTTGCTGTTTACTGCTGCTGAAAATGATCAATTATTGTGTTATTTCCTGTACTAAGAGGTCATAAACAGTCATACATTTGATAAATGAAAACAAAAAAAATTTAAGTGACAAACAAAAGTCCCTGATGTGTCTTGACGTAGTAAAAAAAATGTCTCCCTGCTGAAAAAAAAAACAGTTTAAACCAGCCTAGGCTTTAGAGGGGTTTTGGTCCTTTCCAGGCTGGTTTCAGCCATTTCCAGCCTGGTCTTAGCTGGTCAGGACTGGGAGCCCAGCCAAAACCAGCTATGTTCAGCTAAAACCAAGCTAGCCTGCACATTACCCATTAGACATGAGTCAACACAAAATGGCAACACAGTTGGGTTTCATTGGTGCTAGTTGTTTGGCATTGGCTTGGTCTGTCCCAAGCCCTAAGACTGCAGTCATCCAAATATTGAAAAAGTATTGTATTACAGAAAACAATGCATTTTGTGACACCATGGTCGCTGGTTCAAGTCCTGGCTGGGCCAGTTGGCATTTCTAAATGGAGTTTGCATGTTCTCCCCGTGTTGGCGTGGGTTTCCTCCGGGTGCTCCGGTTTCCCTAAAGACATAGATGAATTGAATAAACTAAATTGGCTGAGTCTGTGCAAATGTGAGACTGTATGGGTGTTTCCCAGTGCTGGGTTACGATTGGAAGGGCATCTGCTGCGTAAAACATAAGTTGGTGGTTCATTCCGCTGTGACCCCTGATAAAAAAGGGACTAAACGGAAGGAAATTGAATGAATGAATGAACCTAGCAACATAGTGTTAAATTCTCATAATCCCATCAATGTCTAAACATAATTAAAACACAGTACGACTCAAGAAATAACACAGGAATGCCAGTTAATCCTGATCCAGCAGGCAATGCATTCTCAGGTTTAATTGCACGGTTGTCTTTGACAGCCGAGGGCTCACAAGCATCGCCACATGGTTTGTGACACAATGCAAGCCACAAAGAGAAGCTATGGTGAATCAGTTTTCAAACAGAAAGTAACTTTTCCTAGGACTGGTGTTTGTGGTTTCAACAGAGCCATTTACATGTGACTCTGAATGCAAACTTCTGCACTGAACCTGACAAAAGAGCTTTCGAGATGAAATGTAAAGAAGAAGTGGCTTATGGCGTTCTGTGCTGAGTGTACAGTCTCAAAAGAGTCACATTTTAAAAAGCCTGAAATAAATTGGCAATGGCAAAACATGTACTACTGATATTATTATATAATTAACTTGCTTGCCAAAAAGCTAACTCTTTTTTTCTGCTAAAGAAAGTACTAACAGAAGAGCTTCTGTCCAGTTTGGTGTTAGTGATCATTCCACAATGTATAAAGTGATTAGTTATTTTATTTGAAAAAAGAAAGAAAAAAAAGAGTAACTTTTAAAGGTCACCTATGATGAAATTCATCTTTTGTAAGCTGTTTGGACAGAACTGTGTGTAGGTATAGTGTGTCCAGGTATATGTCATATTGGGGTGATCTAAAGACAATAAGTCTCTTTTTTTAAAGAGCCCCTATTATACATTAAAAAGGGTCATATTTCGGTTTTATGGGTCTCCAACAACAGGCTGATATGCATGCAAGGTCAAAAAAACACTTTCATGGTCTTATAATATGCATTTGTTTTTACAAAATTATCCCAGCGACTCCCATATGAATCATTCAGTAAATTATTTGTTCCCAAACCCCTCCTTAGCACAAAGCTAATCTGCGCTGATTGGACCGGTGATAGGCCTGTTGTCATTGGTCGACAGCGTTCAGCGCGAGACAGTAAAATGCCCAGCGTGGTTTATCAAGTCCCCGGGTTGCCAACATTGGTATAGGATCCGATTGCAGCGGACGCCCGAAACACGCTTCAGAGTAAACTTACTAACACCACAGTAAACAGTACCCGGTTCTCAACAGTGCTATTCAGACACCTCACCCCCGAAAGCAGTGCAGTTAAACACCACAAACCCATTTAAATCCGCAAACAAAGCAGCACACGTCGCGTTTTCAACGAGGCATTAGATGAGATATGGGAATATAGAGTTAACCTGATACAGTACAAGCCATTACAAGTAACAACACAATTAAATACATACTTTACAAGCTAGAGAAAACAAGGAGGCAGCTATTTACTTACACTTATGAAATGTGTCATGGGCCAGCTCTGACTTCATTAATTATCTTTCATTATGGAGCTTTTCTCCCTTCTCAGCTGTAAATCATTTCTATTTGCAACCCTTGCTGTGGCACCTCTTGCTGAAATGTTATGTTCACAGGGCTTACCCGTACTCTGCTTTGCCCAACTAGTGCTGTGCACCAGCCCTAAGTCCAGCGTGCCTTTGTTTGACTTGTACCTAATAATTTGTCCTTATTTTGCACGTGTCCAAATTCTGTGACCATCTTATTCTGTGACCATAGTAGGCGCTGTTCTCACTGTTTGGCTTGAACTCGCTCCCACAGCGTACATACTCTCACATGAATGCACTGGAATGAACTGTTCAATACTAGTATATATAAAATCCCTTGTATTTCACACAGAAAAATGTAATGTTCTTTAAATGCAAGCAGCTTAGTGCCCTTCAGTGCCCAATGTGCGCTGTCAATCACGTGACAGTATGTACTGTTTCCCTGTCTTGGGAGCAAGTCCAAGCCAAACAGAGAACTGCTGCTGTGTTAGTGGGCCGGGCTGCAGGTTTAAATTTTGTGGGTCTGTGCGCGCAACCATTATGTTTCGTATTGACGTCACGCCGAAACGGCTAAAGACTCGTTATCAAGACGATTCATTTAAACCACTATGAGTCGACTTTTTTAGATGAATCAATAGTTTTAAAAACTGTCCACTTTCAGATTTAAGCTTTAGCTGGATATTTCACTTCACTTAGAGCTGTTACACACTACATGGAAGGTCAGTTTCAAAAACTTATAATAGGGGCTCTTTAACTTCCTTCCAACCCATTTTGAGGCACACCGCAACGTGACATGGGAGTACAGTTTCCCCACCCACCGAATTGATTGACAGCCACGTATTAACATGTCTCCGTAGTAACACAAAACAAGACATAACAATACAGGACGTGCACAAAGACACTGGGTTTAAAATATCTGTTCAGCTCTCTGTGATCATCAGTCATCATCAAATGTGATCAAGAATGAGTTTAACAATTTTAAAACGTTTTTAAAACAGTGCATGTTTGTAATGAATTACAGTGATTTTACCGTCTTTATCACCACAGCCGCATCTCAGTACAATTATAAAAGAAGACGCTTCAATCTTGGATTGTGGACGTTAAATCAGGTTTATTTTGTACATTAACATAATGGATATCCATACAGCAGTGGATATTAATTTGTATCCTGTCACATTTGCTGTGCAAAAACAGTGCAAAGCTAAATACACGAAATGTGTGTGTGCGTAAACTTTGTAACGACACTGTGTGTCTCATCGCAAAAAGGTTTACAATAACTCCACAACAGATACATCAAATAATCATTGGGAAAGTTCTTACTGTAGTATTTCTCACAAATGTTATGTGAGGTCTGCTTCCTTCATGTCTGTCACTGTGCTGTTTATCTAACACAGCCGAGGCGGAGATTGAGGCACACTCTTGACAGGCACGTGGGAATGGTGGCCGGGGAGAACTTGCATTAAAGGCACAGGCAACAAAAACAGCTGCAGTGTGTTCAGAGCAGAAATTGCAACTGCTAACCGTGCCAGTTGGCGGAATGCCGTAAGGGCCAGCATAAAGCTGATCGAGGGAAAGAGAGAGGACCAACAGGAAGCAAAGAGACAGATTAGAAAGCAGAGAGCAGAGATAGGGCCTACAGAAGCAGCCACAGGCTTCGCATGTAGCAAATGCAACAGATTCTGTCGCTCCCGTATTGAACTGTTTAGCCACATCAGGCACTGAAACTCCACCACAGACTGATCTGGGTGCAATTCCATTGTCTCTAGAGACAGAAGGATGCCTATATAAAAATAATCTGATGGGTGTTTTGAGTCGAAACTTAACAGACACACTCTGGAGACACAAAAGACTTATCTTAAATCTTGAAAAGGGGTAAAATAGGTGCCCTTTAAAAGCAACAAGTTGACCCTACTTTAAAAATGTAAGTAAACCCGTTGTAACTTGAAACCATTAAGTTGACTTAAATTCAATTCTATAATTGTGGGTTTTGCTGGGACTTTAATTTCTGTACGTTGATGTACTTCCAACTTAAAAACACTCAAAAAATGTTTGCTGCTTGTTCAAATTACTTATTTAAAATTAGCTGAAACAACACAATTCTTGGGAGTTTTTTTGGGGGGGACAACTTAATTCTTTTATGTTCAATCCACTTTAATTTGTTAAGTTAACTTAAAGGATCTGTGTTGGGACAACATGAATGAATTGTGTGGAACCTTTAATTTTTTTACTGAGAAGAATATCGAGTAGGGGGTGGGGCTTTCTTTTTCCTCAAAGCAAAATAATGGTAGAAGGGGCATGGCTAAGAACATTGTGCCATCAACAGAACACCAGCAATACTCTACAAACATGGAAGCAAATGGTCAAACTTTAATAAAAACAAAAATAAATAAATTACCTTGCTTGGATTAAATGTTCACCTAAATAATAACAATGTGCGCTAGCAATACAAACACTGTAAACTTCGAAAAATCTAATTGCTTTCTTTTACAATTAGATTGTTTCACTAACTAATTGCTCTTTTTTTACAATTACATCGTTTCATTTCTTCAACTCAGAGAAAAAAAATAATCTGATTGTAACAGCATCACAAGATTAAAGAGGACAGAGATTCAGCTAGTCTCCTTAAGCAAATTCACTACATCTACCGCAGTCTTTATTTACTAATACAAGCCATCTGTGCTTGTGTACTCAGTGTGTGTTCAAATGTGAATGAAGCACACATAACACTGCACAACGGGATGCTCAGGACCATTATTAATTAAAGGTAACATTCAGTTTCTTTCACAGACGGTTTGTTTTGATTAATAAGATAGCAATGTATTAAGGAGTCATAGGCATTCATTTTGTTTTATCTGTAGAGTATATGGTTTTTCGACTCTCAAGATGTCAGTAACCGTTGACTTTTGGTTCTTAAAATTTGTTCTAAATATCACTCAGAAAGGTGACACGGTGGCTCAGTGGCTAGCACTGTCACCTCACAGCAAGAAGGTTGCTGGTTCGAGTCCCGGCTGGACCAGTCGGCATTTCTGTGTGGAGTTTGCATGTTCTCCCCGTGTTCGCGTGGGCTAGGTGCTCTGGTTTGTTTCACAGTCCATAACATGCGGTAAAGGTGAATTGAATAAACTAAATTGGCCGTAGTGTGTGAATGAGTGTGTATGGGTGTTTCACAGTACTGGGTTGCAGTTGGAAGGGCATCCGCTGTGTAAAACATATGCTGGATAAGTTGGCGGTTCATTCGGCTGTGGCAACCCCTGATGATTCAGAAAGTAATTACAATGTAACAATACAGAAAAATAGTAACAATTTGTTTTTAGTCAGCTGATAAATGATACAACACTGACAGCTAATCAGAATCCATGCTAATATAAAGAGCTTGAGCATTTAATGTTCACTTTAATAATACACTAAAAAGAAATGATTCACTGGATTCACTAAATTTTTAGTAAGGTAAATGGGTTGCAAACTATTTAAATGTCCTGAATTTAAACAAATAAAATTTAGTAAATACAATTAATCATTTTTTTTCAGTGTATGAACTAAAATAAAAATAAAATAAAATAAACACAAGACCTGACATTTTACAATGTTCAGATTTAGATTTTTTTTCAGATTTGTTTTTAAATCTATTCAAATGAGTTCATAATAAATTAAAGAATGACTTATTTGCATGTTTGAACAAAACATTTTAGAAAATTCATTCAACATTTTCTTTCGGCTTAGTTCCTTATTTATTCCCCAGTCTCTTATATCGGCCCTTATTTACACAAAGTGTCAAATACTCCGACATACATTTTACGCGGCGGATGCCCTTCCAGCTGCAGCCCAGTTCTGCACTGTAAAACCCAACAGTCCACTTTATCAAATAAAATGAGTGTAGTTAACAAAATTGACTGAAAGTTAATTCTACTCATTTGAAAAGAGTTTTAAACTCAGTGTTGAAGGTAATGAGTTAATTAAACACCTCATTACTTCAACTTAAATTGAGTAAGTTCACAGTACTCATGTAGATTAGTTTTTTTAACTCAAATGGTTTGTTGCAATCAGTTTCCTCAAGCGGTTTGAGTTGCCTTATTGGGTTTTACAGTACTGGTTTGAGTTCTCTTCATTTATCGGGTTTTACTGTGCTCAAATTGTTTTGTTTACTCAAACAGTATGGATTAAGTTCACAGTACTCATTAGGATTTATTTTTGAACTTAAAGGGTTTGTTGCAATCGGTTTCCTCAAATGGTTTGAGTTACCTTACCTTGTGGGAAACACACACACACACACACACACACACACACACACACACACACACACA
>CAIGQZ010034990.1:15200614-15239214 GCA_903798205.1 Danio tinwini | reverse complement strand
TGTGTGTGTGTGTGTTGAAGTCAGAATTATTAGCCCCCCTTTGATTTTTTCTTTCTTTTTTAAATATTTCCCAAATGATGTTTAACAGAGCAAGAAATTTTCACAGTAAGTCTTATTTGTTTTACTTTGGCTAGAACAAAAGCAGTTTTAAGGTCAAAATTATTAACCCCTTTAAGCAATTTCTTTGCGATTGACTGAACAAACCATCCTTATACAATAACTTGCCTAATTACCTGCCTAGTTAACCTAATTAACTTAAGCCTTTAAGTGTCACTTTAAGCTGTAGAAGTGTCTTGAAAAATATCAAGTGAAATATTATTATTCAATAATGCAAAGATAAAAGAAATCAGTTTTAGAAATGAGTTATTAAAACTATGTTTAAAAATGTGTGGAAAAAAATCTGTCCGTTGAACAGAAATTGGTGAAATAAAATAAACAGGGGGGCTAATAATTCAGGGGAGCTAATAATTCTGACTTCAACTGTATATATATATATATATATATATATATATAAATATATATATAATAAAGATTTTTAATGGCCTACTAAACTACACTACATGAAAGCAAGTGCTTTGTAACACTTCGTAACTTAATCAACTGCTCTGTACCGTAATCCTAAACGCTCATGCAGTCATCAAATTAAGCGGCATATTCAGTGAATTCCAGTGCCCTGCAGTCTGTATGCTTACACAACCAGCACAGTTAATCCACAGCTTAAGCAGTGCAGTGGGTTAAACAGACCCATCAAAGACTGAAGCCGGCGTAATGAGGCCCTGTAATCAGTGGACAGTCCCTGGCATTGACCTGCCCTGTTACAGCTCTTTAGCTTTTAAAGTAGACACAAGACTGCCAGACCAGCTGAATATATGTGACAGTAATAACTAGCTAATCAGCCAGTGAGTAATCGGTTATGACTAGAGCCTCATATGTGGACGGCAATTGACACTCGTTGGGGAAAACAGGTATGGAGAAAGTCGTGCATTTGAGCCACAAACTGGTGAATTTTGATTGAGTTTTGAAGTTTGAATAGTTTTTTTAAGAGTCATTCTGCAAAATATCTCTCCTTTTAATTTTGAATTAAACATTTTACTCTGCTAATAGACATTTTAAAAACATGTTTTACAGAACAAGGAATTTTTCACAGTATGTCTGATAATATTTTTTCTTCTGGAGAAAGTCTTGTTTTATTTTGACCAGAATAAAAGCAGTTTTTAATTTTTTAAAGACCATTTTAAGGTCAAACCTTTTAGCTCCTTTAAGCTATTTTTTTTTTTATTGTCTACAGAAACTATTGTATGGTTATAAAATAAATTGCCTAATTACCCTAACCTGCCTAGTTATTAGAAATGGGTTATTAAAACTATCATGTTTAAAAATGTGTTGAAAAAAAAATCTCCCGTTAAACAGAAATTGGGGGAAAAAAATAAACAGGGGGCTAAATATTCAGGGGGACTAATAATTCTGACTGTATATTACTGTATATACATTTACCAAACTATTTTTCTATTAAAAATGAAGAAAAAAAAATACATTTTAAAAGAATGATACACGTGATATGAAATATACTATATATGATAGATTATTAATGCTTTTGTTTATTATAAATGTACTTATTAAATATTATTCCTAAAAAATACAACTATTTAATCAACTAACTTTTATTTAAATGAAATTGCATTACATTAACGCAAAAATAAAAAACAAAACTCAAAGTGTGCTAATGTTCATATTCTAAAATTGTGGTTCCCAAAAATATATTTAATATATAAAAATATAAACATCATAATCATAAAAGTAAAATACAAAAACAAAGCACAAAACAAACAGAAAACAAAAAAAACAAAACAAAAAATATGAAATATTATTCAGGCTGTGCAAATATCATTATCAAAATCTTTATTATTATTATCATTATTATTATTATTATTTTCACACTCACAAAATATTATTTTCTTATTTCCCCTCCCCCAAATATTGAGGTAACACTTTACAATATGGTTCCATGAATTAACCTTAGTTAATGTATTTACTAACATAAACAATAAAAAATACATTTTATTCATTCTTATTAATGTTAGTTAATGAAAATAAAGTTAGTAGGTTTAGTTAGGTACAATTTTAATGTTTATTATCAGATGCAGTGCAAAAATGTTGTGTGTATGTATGTCTGTGTCTGTGTGTGTGTGTGTGTGTGAAAGACCTTTGCTCACTTATCAGATATCAGACGCTTATCAGAAAATTAAAGCAAGCAGCTCAGCTCTCAGAACATAGCAAACATAGTAAGTGTATTTATGCACGCACACTATAATCTGCTGTTTTCTTCTCCATATAAAAGCCATAAAACTTATTGCATAAGCTTAATGGTGTCAACTGATGACCAACAGTAAAAATGACAAATTTTACCTCTTTCCAACCGAGAAAACCACCAACAATCAGCAATGCATGATTATATGGTTTCATAGCTTTGCAATCTAAAAATGCTGTTTAAATGGAAGTCAACAAGGCAAAAACAGCCACAAACATAATGAAAGAGTATTACAGTACAATTTGAACAGTACACGGGTTAAGAATGCATTACTAAATGCTGAACTATGACAAATAAATGCTGCACAAGTAATGTTCATTCGGTTGTTCTTAGTTCATCTTAGTAAATACATTAACTAACTGAACATTACTGTAAAGTGTGACACAAATGAAATGGGTCAAGCTCATGACATTTGTGTTCCAAAAACTAAACCCTGAGTCCAGCACTCTCTGATCTAGCACAGTAGCTTCTCAACTTCAGTCCAAGAAAGGAGATAAAGCTCTCTGAGATTTATGCTGCTGTCAAACCATTGCCCACCTCAGTACAGCCCTGTGGCCCACGCTTCAAAACACACCATCACTCCTTTAGCAGAGGGCAAACATTGACCTGTCCTGTTACAGATGAATCTCAGATTGGCAGAGCACTGATAAATGCTGATTACAGCATCTCAAAAACTCAGGCGAGAGTTGCAGCAGCGCCTGTTTTATCTCTCAACTCTCTTTGACTCCTCAATCCATCACAAAAACCAAAAAGTTTTAAAGTCAGAGTGGCTCAGTGAGGGGCCCGAGAGAGTATCCGGGGCCACTGCATGGGGTACAGGACAAAACTGTTTTATGGAGTTTTAGTTACGTAGGCAACAGGTCACCACACTTACAACTAGTAGCATGTATTTAAAAAAAAAACACACTAAGGCTGTGTCTGAAATTGCAGACTTCCCTATATAGTATGTTAATACTATATAGCAGGGAAATATGTGATTTCAGACACAGCTTTAGTGTCTTTTTTTTAAATACATGCTACTAGTTGTAAGTGTGGTGACCTGTTACCCATTACAACTAAAACCATCCATGAAACAAACCATACATAAAACCATCCATAAAACAGAAATCGCAGACTTCCCTATATAGTATGTTAATACTATATAGTAGAGAAATATGTGATTTCAGACACAGCCCTATTAAAAAAATACACTATGTGTCTGAAATCGCATACTTCCCTACAATATACACTGCAAAAAAATCCGTAATTTTACGGTTCATTACCGGCAGCTGGGGTGACAGAAAAAAAGTTAAATAACGGCCCTTAAATTACAGAAATTTACTGTAAAATAATGAACATTAAATTACAGAAATTTACTGTAAAATAACGAACATTAAATTACAGAAATTTACTGTAAAATAAAGAACATTAAATTACAGAAATTCAATTTCTGTAAATTTAATTACAGAAAATTCCTTAAATAAAAATTTCTGGTAAAATTCTGTAATTTAACCTCTGTTATTTTACAGTAAATTTCTGTACTTTAACAGTCGTTATTTTACGACTGTTTTCCGGTACTCCAGCTGCTGGTAAGTAAACTGTAAAATGACGGATTTCTTTTACAGTGTAGCATGTTAAATACAGTCAAGTAGCCGAGTAGTACGTTCGAATTCATAGTATTTGAAAACAGTATGCGAGATGTACCTGGATGACCTAATACTTCAGGCAAGATTATGTAGTGCAAATGCGATGATTGCTATGATATCCCATGATGCCACACAAGATAATTCATAAATGAAGCGATGCAACTGATGCAGGTTGGTCATGTTATAATGATTAATGGCGGATGTAGTGTGTCAGAATTCCATTCATACTACTCACATTTATACTAACATACTTTTCTAATGGTTGTGTCGTAAATTCTAAATTCTCTTTAATGCGTATGTTAGAATATTGCATTAAAAATGGTTTTACAGTATTGGGTTGTGGCTGGAAGGGCATCCGCTGCGTAAAACATATGCTGTAATAGTTGGTGGTTCATTCTGCTGTGGCAACCCCTAATAAATAAGGAACTAAGCTGAAGGAAAATTAATGAAGGAATGAAAATGCTTAATGGTAAACACCAAGAGGCACATACATTTAAAAAATGTGCATGTATAAAACGCATGCGCACAACTGAGTAGGATCAACTTTTTATCCCATAAGAGAAAATGAACAAACTATTATGGAAACACAATTACCCAATAAATACAAGGTGGCGCATCAAAAAAAGTCATACGTTTTTTTGTTTTAACAGATCATGTGATATCAAGAAATAGCACAATGGGATGGGATTAATGGATAGACCAGCATACCGACCATATTGTAAAATATCTAAAATGTTGTTTTGGTCATTTTAAAATCCCTCAGCCAAAGTCTATGATCACAGTGGTTCAGAATTATTACCTCCCAGAATTGTCGTAAAAGGGGCTGCCCTCTCAAAAGTCACTGCGCATTCATTGTGCAAGTAATTTATCCAACATAGGCTCATTCTGAAAACGTAGCCTTATTTGTGATCTTTGTGAACAAAAAAGTGTACACAGCGACCTCTGGTGGATTCGCAAGAACAAAAACTGCAAAAAAACATAGCTCGTATTTCACGATCTCCAGAAATGTATATAGAGGTACGTTTTCAGAATGAGCCTGGGTTGAATTTATCATACAGTATAAGAAAAAAGGCTGTATTGGGGGATATTTAGCATTGGTTTATCAGGAAGTGATGCTTTTGAAAGTGAAAGTTGTGACATGGTCAAGTATGGCAACCTATTTTACCCATCCAAGTGCACACACCATGAACACACACCCGGAGCTGCGGTGCCTGGGGAGCAGTTGGGTGGGGGGTGTCGTGCCTTGCTCAAGGAACTCACCTCCGCTGTGGTATTGAGGGTGGTGAAAGCACTGGTTGTTAATCCTTACCACTGACAATCCCTGCCTGAGCCGAGACTCAAACCTGCGACCTTCCAATCACAAGTCCTACTCTCCAACCATTACACTACAACAAATGTGACCTCTTTGACTCTTCGGATGGAAAAATTTGCAAATTTTTTATGCAATATTCCAGTTATGAACAAAAGGTTTGCATATTTGGATGGAAATATAGCTAATATCAAGTGTAATGAAAGTTACATTGGGTAAAACAAGATTCAGTGTACTGAAAGAATTTTGCAATTGAGACAAACCTTAAATTAACTGACTGAGACACACATAAAACAATGGTCCAATTAAATGTATTTAAAAAGTAAAAAAATAAATTAAATAAATAAAAAGTTTTTTTCCACTAGTAAATTTGCCAGCATTAAACAAACAAAAAAAGATTTAATTTTGTCTATAAAGTCTTATTTAAACAGCAGATTCAATAAAGTATTAAATGCATTATAATCAGTTAAAAACTCATTTTTAGTGTTTGTTTATAACAAAACATATATGATATAACATATCTAAAACTGCTCGGTTCCACACAAGTAAACAAAAAAGAGAAAACAAAGTGCACTTATTAAACCAAAAAATAAAATAAAAATTGATTTAAATTTTTAGCAGCACAAAAACAAGTTAAACTCCATGTTGAACTCATTTGAAAATTCATAGAAAATTATACATAATGATTTTTCGCAACTACAGAATAAGCAATGTATAAAATAAATTCATATATTTTTTAAAAATGTCTTATAAAGTGCATTAAAACATATTTTCATAAGTAAATCCCATAAACACTAATCAATAATCATGTACGGTTTCACCCTTTACTTGAAGAGGGTCTTCATAAGAGGGAGTTCATCTTTATAGTCATGATTTTATGCATGCTTATGACAACTGTCATTAAATGTCATTCGGTCAGTTATGTCATTTTAAATGCAAAGGTGACATTGTTTAAAATGTCATGACAACTTGAAATTACCAAGACAGCATAACTTGTCATAAATCTGTCATAAACATGATTGTCAGGAGGCTACAATGATTGTGGCATTAATATTTTTCTGACCACTTTTATCATTTAAATTTCTCAATAAATGTGTCAATAAACTCAATCAAATAACTTCATTACAGCGTTATTCATATTTTATGACATTTAAAGGTCCCATGAAATTTAAATAAAGTTTTTTAGATGTTAGTATCAGTATTGTTCATTTTTAAGATCTTAAGATTTTAAGATATCTATATTAGCTACAGTAGTGTGCTCTAAAACAGTGACAAAATTCACATTTAGAAGATATAAAACTGATATAAACATGTAAAGCTTGTAGTTTGCCACTTCTGCCTAAATGATCAACGGTTTTATTCACGTCAACCCATACTAAAGTTTCTCATCACATGATAACCAATCAAACGCTCACTAGTATCTGACATGCCACGCCCCCTTCAGGACGCTTCTCATTTGCTTTTCATTTGATGCACTTGAGCTCAACCGCTGGCTGAGCTGTGAAAAAACTCAACGCTATAGACCAATTGCCATGTTTGTAAACATTTAGGATGCGCGTGCAGGGAGGTGGCAGAAAAAAAAAACGGGAACGCTAGCATTTACAGTGAGAAAATGACATCCGATGCGGTACAGAGTTTGTTGTTGTCTTAGAAATAAGATATATTGATTACATATTATATATATTATTTACATACTGTAATGCTTTCAGCGTATTATAACAGCTTGTCACCCAGCTATAAGCACAGTGATTCTGCAAAATTAACGTTAAAGTGAGCGGTGTTCTACTGACAGGTCCATTTGCGATAGCAACCTCCCAATGGATATTGGATTATACAAAATGACCAAGCATCAAGCCTGAAATATACAATCTCATTGAAGCTCCAAGGAATTTTACAAGAGAGAAGTTAAAAGTCTACAAGTGTTTGGATGCCAACAATTGTGTTCTGTGTGGTCATGTGCAAGAAACAATGTTCCCTGATGACCAGATTCAAAACTATGCAGTGCTAAAAACCGAGGTTCTGCCGAGCCAAAGACAAGGAAAAAAAGATGGAGCTTACGTTATACAATGCCTGGGTAATCATCAACAAGCAAAACTACTGCATTCTGACAGCGAACTACACCTGTATGGCAGGCACAAGGTATGTGAACTTACACATAAAGGTAAAGTTGGTTTTATATTCGCACATTCAGACTTTCTCCTTAATAATATCATTTCATAAAAGTATTATTTGCAAACTCTAAACAGCAAAATCATATTAGCAGCCAATGACTATCAAAGCACAACATTGTTCACAGTCAAATAAACAGTAAGTGTTAATGTTGTTTTCAAGTCAAACTTGCAGGCTATTTCAGACCGAATATTCAAAGTGCCGTGGTAAACAATATAGGGAGTGTGTCACAAGTTACTGAACGAATGTGTGAATATAAAACCAACTTTAATAACTTACACTTTTACATTTCATTCTGAGCATTCAGTCTCCGCAGTTTAATTAACCATATGTAACTGTTTTGCCGAAATCATTGCTGCAATCAAAAACGAGTAATGTATATGATTCAGCATAGCCTGAACTTACCTGATATAACATGAGAACTGCAGAGTCCAGCATTTCTAATTAGGACGTCACTTCATTCCGCTCCCTTTTAGCCTTTTCGAATTTGGCATCCTACCGCACAACACCACGTTTGCTATTGCAGCCGGTCTTTTTTTGCAACCGGGGACCCGTGTGACATCATGTGTTACGTACAGTTGCAATCAGAATTATTCAACCCCCTGATTTATTAGCCCCCCTGTTTATTTTTTTCCCCAATTTCTGTTTAACGGAGAGAAGATTTTTTCAACACATTTCTAAACATAATAGTTTTAATAACTCATCTCTAATAACTGATTTATTTTATCTTTGACATGATGACAGTAAATAATATTTGACTAGATCAAGATCACTTCTATACAGCTTAAAGTGAATCAAAGGGAGTTCAATAATTCTGATTGCAACTGTAGGTTGGTAATTTGTCTATTGGCTGTTTTTTAAAAAGGGGAGGGGCTACACTATGTCCCACCCTCTCTTGTGTTTCGCTGAGATTGCATCAAACATCAAATAAAAAAGCCCATTTCAAAGCACTTCACGGGACCTTTAATGGCATTTTAATGACAAATCAAATTTGTACCACTGTAGTTGACCTCAAGAAAAACAAACATGATGTTGTTATAAAATTTGTGACAATTATAATAACCTCATGACAATCATGTCAATGAGAGATGACAAATTATGTTGTCTTGGTAATGTTAAGTTGTCAAGACAAAGACAGCTTATGATGTATTTGGTTATGTGAAGTTGTCATAACGATGACATCTTTGCATTTAAAATGACATAACTGAGTGAATGACTCTTGAGTCTATGGCTGTTTCTCAATACCAAGTACACAAAGTACGGGCTTGGAAGAACGAACTACAGAAGAAGTGAGGACACAAGTCGGGTACTTCTTCAAATGGAACAGCAGTGTACTTTATAACATCACTTACCTCACCATGGATTCATCGGTTCACTGTACATTAATTAATTAATTATGTCATGACAGTTGAGTCTACAGTGCATCTCAAAAGTAGTTATAGCGCTTTACTTTTTACACATTTTATGTTACAGCTTTATTCCCAAATGGATTAAATTCATTTATTTTTTCTCACCATTTCTACACACAGTACCCCATAATGACAATGTGAAAAAAGAGTTTTTGAAATTGTTGCAAATTTATAAAAAATAAAAAACCTGAAAAATCACATGTACATCAGTATTCACAGCCTTTGCTCAATACTTTGTTGATGCACCTTTGGCAGCAATTACAACCTCAAGTCTTTTTGAATATGACGCCACAAGCTTGGCACACCTGTCTTTGGGAATGTTTGCCCATTCCTCTTTGCAGTACATCTCAAGCTCTATCAGGTTGGATGGGAAGCTACGGTGTACAGCCATTTACAGATCTCTAGAGATTTTCAATAGGATTTTGGTCTTGGCTCTGGCTGGGCCACTCAAGGACATTCATGAGTTGTTGTGAAGCCAGCCACTCCATTGATATTTTGGCGATGTGTTTTGGGTCATAGTCCTGCTGGAAGATGAACCGTCGCCCCAGTCTGAGGTCAAGAGCACTCTGAAGCAGGTTTTCATTCAGGATGTCTGTACATTGCTGCATTCATCTTTCCATCTATCCTGTCTTCCAGTTCCTGCTGCTGAAAAACATCCCCACCGCATGATGCTGCCACCACCATACTTCACTGTAGGGATGGTATTAGCCTGGTGATGAGCGGTGCCGGGTTTTCTCCAAATGTAACGCCTGGCATTCACTTCAAAGAGTTCAATTTTAGTCTCATCAGACCAGATAATTTTGTTTCTTATGGTCTGAAAGTCCTTCAGATGCCTTTTGGCAAATTCCAGGAGGGGAGTGGCTTTTGTCTGGTCACTCTACCATACAGACTTGATTGGTGGATTGCTGCACAGATGGTTGTCCTTCTTTCTGTAAGGTTCTCCTCTCCCCACAGAAGAACGCTGGAGCTCAGACAGAGTGACCATCGGGTTATTGATCACCTCCCTAACTAAGGCCCTTCACCCCGATCACTCAGCTTAGATGGCCGCCAGCTCTAGAAATAGTCCTGGTGGTTTCAAACATCTTCCACTTACGGATGATGGAGGCCACTGTGCTCATTGGAACTGTCAAAGCAGCAGAGATTTTTCTGTAACCTTCCCCAGCCTTGTGCCTCGAGACAATCCTTTGTCAATTCCTTTGTCTTCATGCTTGGTTTGTGCTTTAACATGCACTGTCAACCCTGGAACCTTACATAGACAGGTGTATGCCTTTTCAAATCATGTCCAATCAACTGAATAGGGGAACTCCAATTAAGC
Organism: Danio tinwini; assembly: GCA_903798205.1. Classification (NCBI taxonomy): domain Eukaryota; kingdom Metazoa; phylum Chordata; class Actinopteri; order Cypriniformes; family Danionidae; genus Danio; species Danio tinwini. The sequence continues at coordinate 15,229,079 of CAIGQZ010034990.1, read as the reverse complement.
TGCTGAAACATCTCAAGAATGATTAGTGGAAACAATGTACTGGAGCTCAATTTAGAGCTTCACAGCAAAGGCTATGAATACTTATGTACATGTGATTTTTCAGGTTTTTATTTTTAATAAATTTGCAACAATTTCAAAAAATCTTTTTTTCACATTGTCATTATGGGGTATTGTGTGTAGAATTTGGAGCAAATAAATGAATTTAATCCATTTTGGAATACGGCTGTAACAAAGAAATGTGGAAAAAGTAAGGCACTATGAATGCATTCCGGATGCACTGTATGTCAGTTGAGACTATGTCATGATTATAAAGGTTTCAAGGTTAAAGGTTTCTTATGAACACCCCCTTCAAGTAGTGTTACCAATTAATCTATAAATATAAAATGTTCCCTGATTAGAGTTGATCAAGTTCAAAAATGCTTCAAATCAAGTATCTCCTTCAAAACTGTATCATCAGCTCAATCCTTCTGTCTTTTGTCAATACACTGCGAGTAGCTCTCTTTATCCAAATAGTGTACAGCACAAACTTGAATTGTCTTGCAGAAACCCTCACATCTAGCACTTGTGCTGTAGCTAACCATAAAATTACTAAAATACTTGTCAAAGTCTTTGCTTTGTGGCTTTTCAAACCTAAGTGCAAGTTCCTGCAAGCTACGTGGTTGAATGTCATCGATACCAAACACCTCAGTCATTGTGTATTCCAGCTTCCACTCTGACCTTTGCTCCAGGTTTGCTTCAGTGAGATTTAGATAGAACTGCCAAATATCCTTTGGAGGAAGAAAAAAGAAAAAGAGTGGTGATGAGAAGAAATGCAATTGAAGAGCCAACACGCTTTGAGCTGACACCTTGATTAAAACACAGCATGTAATTAGACCTGACAGCATCATTAATCATTCAGAAACAGGAGTCGCTAAAGGAAGAGAGACTAAGACCTTACACACAAGACACTTTCTCATTTGTTTGAATTAAGCCAACCATTTAGAGTCATGCTGTTCATAATGTCAAAATTAAAAGATGCCATTTTAAGAAAAGAGGGTTTCTGAGGGGTTTTAAAAAGTCTACAATTTTTAAAAAATGTGTAATTTATTGTATTACAGATGTGTGTGTTTTTTCATGTGATACAGCAAAACTATTCAATTCAATTTATTCAAACATTTCCTTTGGCTTAGTCCCTGATTTATCTGGGGTTTCCACAGCGGAATGAACCGCCAACTATTCTGGCATATGTTTTACACAGCGGATGCCCTTTTAGCTCCAACCAGTACTAGGAAACACCCATACATGCTCACATTTACTCACACACTCATACACTACAGCCAATGTAGCTCATCCAATTCACCTACTGCATATCTGTCATTGTAGTGGAAACCAGAGCACCTGGAGAAAACCCATGCCAACATGCAAACTCCACACAGAAATGCCAACTGAGCGAGCTGAGACTCGAACCAGAGATCTTCCTTCTGTGAGGTGACAGTGCTAACCACTGAGCTACCGTGCCACCTCTTAATTCAATTCAATTCAAGTTTAATGGTATAGCGCTTTTCACAATAACTATTGTTTCAAAGCATCTTCCAAAGGGTGCACATTTTTTGCATTACTTATACAATAATTATGGTGGCTTGAGAAGGCCAACATACTGTTATACTACATAAACTTATCATTCATCCGTCTTCTGAGACTAATTTCTATATGCATCTCCTCCTAGGCCAGGGGGTGCTCAACCCGGCTCCTGGAGATCAACCTTCCTGCAGTTTTCAGTTGCAGCCCATATCAAACACACCTGCCTGTAATTATCAAGCGCTTCTCAGGTTCTAATTAATTGGTTCAGGTGTGTTTGATCAGGGTTTGAGCTGAAATCTGCTGGAAGGTCGATCGCCAGGAACAGGGTTGGTCACCCCTGTCCTAAGCCATTCATACAACAACCACCAAACTAACATTAAACATCCAAACTGGTCTGACCCTGGTTGCTATATATTTTCCAACTGATCCAACTTACAGTTTTCCGAAAATTGACCCGGGAAATTCGGAAAAGTTTTATTGACTTAACATTGGACCAAACTTTATGACCTCATAACTTTCCGCCAGACTGTCATACAGACTTAATGTTGGGCTCATTTAACTCAGACTATCAATTTGCCAATCAGTGATGACCTTTCAATTTACTAGCCACACCCTAGCAATCACTTGCAGCAGCCTAGCAACTGTCCCATAGACTTCCATTGTAAAAAAAAACTGCCATTCACTTTACATTGGACATACCAACAACATACCAATTCATACTAACAATATACTCATCCATACTAGAAACATACTAACAAACATTCTAATCATACTAGAAACAAGCTAAATGCATACTATAAACATACTAGCAACATGATAGTTTATACTAGAAACATGCTAACAACATGCTAGTTTATACTAGGGCTGTGTATTTGCAAGGGCCTCACGATATGATACATATCGTGATACACGGGTCATGATACAATATATCGCGATATATTGCGAAACAATAAATATTGTGATATATTGCATTAGTTTGTATTAGTATGTGTGTCACATTATATTGACAACTTGATAAAGTCGGCAGACAAAATAAAATTCCAATTCCAATTTATTTTCCATCCATTCCAATTCATTAAAACTGCACAGTGTGATTGAACAGAGAACTATATATATTGCAAAGCTTACAAATGGCATTTATTTTTTGTCTAATTCAGTACTCCCTGGTAAAGTGTTTAGGGTTGGGCTATGTTGACCAATTTGGCATTGTACGCTGTCTAATGTGAAACATGGCGATGGACCATGGCTTCGTCGTTATAGGAGGAGGTGAACTAATTATTTATGAATAATTAATAAATTCATAACTAATTAATTATTTGTAGCCTACCGTTTCAACTACCTGACCCGCATGGCCTTTGTTTTACTCATAAATAAATAAATAAATAAATAAATAAATAAATAAATAAACAAACATAAGTTACACACAAATTATCACCTGTCAATCACTTTTTTCCGCAGGACTCTGGCATGACTAGGCAGAGTGAACCGTGCCGTTATGGCGTCCACACACTTGCTTGGTAAAAAGCTGCACAACCAACAGGAACTAACCAACAGTATCTGAGGTTTTCACTAAAATTACTAAGTACAAGCGTGAAAGCAAAAGACTGAAGCAGTGTACTGACGATGTGACACTGATAGAATCAAAAGACAGAAGAGTCGTTAGATAGAGACAAGAATAATTAAATATCACGTTTAACAACTAACTTTTGGTGAGACACAATCCAGCGTACATCCTTGATAAACTGTCCGTACCAATGACTGTATAAAATATAAAGTCCGTACACTGTTCTCTGGAGTTCAGACGAGCGCATGACAGTGTGTGTGCGGCTGTGGCTGTGTCTGTGTGTCTGGTCACGTGATGTGCGTTTTCAGCAGAAGGAGCGCTGTTCAGAAATGCTTGGTGAAACGCCACTGTGGGCGTGGATCATTTTCGTTCTAAAATGCCATTTTAAAACTAAGCTGTATCTGAGTAAATGGGGCCCCTGAGTGTGTGATTTTCACGAGCGGGTTTGCAACGGGGCGGTGCAGAGCATCAGTGATGCCGCCTCAGCATCATGATGTCTATAGGCCCAACCCTAATAGCATTAAAACCAAAGTGCAGCCACACGTCAGCTTTAAAAGCTGGAGGCACCTTTATATTTTATGCCATGCTCACTGTTGCTTACTTCTGATACTGTACTACTTGGAGTTTTGTAGATCGGGAGTTAGCGAGTGAGCGGAGGATGAGGTCATTTGGCACAACTTGAATCGATACTTGAGGTTGGACTATCGATACATCTTAAAAGATATTATCGCGATAGTTAGATGTATCAATAATATTGCACAGCCCTAGTTTATACTAGAAACATGGTTACGACATGCTAATTCATACTAGATCCATGATAACAACATGCTAAGTTATACTAGCAACATGCTAGAAACATGCTAATTTATACTGGAAACATGCTAAAATGGCATGCTAACTCATACTAGAACCATGCTAACAACATGCTTATTTATGTTAGAAACATGCTAGCAACATGCTAATTCATACTAAAAACATAATAATTTATGCTAGCAACTGCATAGCAACCACTTAGCAACTACCTAGCAACACCTTAGCAACCACCTAGTAACCCATCAGAACACCCTAGCAACCACTTAGCAACACCTTAGCAATCACCGAGAACACCCTAGCAACGCCTTAGCAAACCCCTGAGAACACCATAGCAACTGCCTAGCAACACCTTAGAAACCACTCAAACACCCTAGCAACCACCTAGCAACCTCTTAGCAACCACCTAGCAACGCCTTAGCAACCAATCAGAACACCCTAGCAACCGCCTAGCAATGCCTTAACCATTTAGAACACCCTAGCAACCACTTAGCAACCACCTAAAATACCCTAGCAACGTCTTAGCAAACCCCTCAGAACACCAGAGCAACTGCCTAGCAACACCGTAGCAACCACTCAAAACACCCTAGCAACCACCTAGCAACATATTAGCAATGGCCTATCAATGCCTAAGCAATCACTCGGAACACCATAGCAACTGTCTAGCAACCACTCAGAACACCATAGCAACCCCCTAGCAACCACATAGCAATGCCTTAGCAACCATTAGCAACCACTCAGAACACCCTAGCAACCGCCTAACAATGCCTAAGCAACTGCTCAGTGGTCAACCTAGAAACCACTCAGAATACCCTAGCAACCACCTAGCAACACCTTTACAACTACCTGGAACATCCTAACAGTGCCTTGCAACCACAGAGCAACCACTCAGAACACCTTAGCAACTGCCTAACACTTTAACAAACAGTCAAAACCTAGCAACACCTTAGCAATGACTCAGAACACCCTATCAACACCTTAGCAACCACTCAGAACACCATAGCAACCACCTAGCAAGAAACATGCCAATCCATATTAGAAACATGATAACATGTATGTAGCTATCTATTTATGCCGACTGTTTCACTCAAATTACTTCAGTTATTTAAACTTCAAAACTACTTCAAACTTTGAGACGAGGCTTTCTCAAGACATCATAAAGTTTGTCTACAAACTTTACTTTTCTAGTTACAACTAATAGCTCTTAACAGTTTAAGGTGTTATATATAAACATGGTTAACCTGCAGTTATATAGTACTGTATATAGGTCATGTCTATGTGTACATGTTCAATGAAGTGTATTATTGACACAAACTACTGTGCTGTAGTCACAATTAAAAAAATATATATATAGAATTATACTATGATAATTAGAATTTCTATGGGGAAAAACAGTCTTGACAAACTATGATACATTAAAATTGCTTACAAAATAACTAAAATAGTTTAAACAAAGTAAACCAATTAAATTGAAAACTATGTTACACTTTATTTTTTGTAGCAGCTCAAAAAAACTTTATTAATTAAATAATCTCTAGAAAATTATTACAAGGTTCTTTTAGCACCTTTAGATGCAGTATACAGTATAAAATGCATTAGTCATTAAACACATTTGAAAAGGATTTTAAAGTGCCTACAAGTTTTTACAAGTAAATCCCATTAAAAATAGTCAAAAACCACATATAGTTGAAGTCAAAATTATTAGTCCTCCTGTTTTTTTCCCCCTTTTCAAATATTTAAAAAAATTCTGTTTAACAGAGCAAGGAAATTTTTACAGTATTTCCTAAAATATTATTTTCTTCTGGAGAAAGTCTTATTTGTTTTATTTTGGCTAGAATAAAAGCAGTTTTAATTTTGAACCCATTTTATAATCAATATTAGGCCGTCTATATTAGTAGATTGTCTACAGAACAAACCACTGTTATATAATGACTTGCCTAATTAACCTAATTACCCTAGATGAGTCTTTAAATTGCACTTTAAACTGAACAGTTGTATCTTGAAAAATATCTAGTAAAAATGTATGTGCTATCATCATAGCAAAGATAAAATAAATCAGTTATTAGAAATGAGTTATTAAAACTATTATGCTTAGTAATTTGTTGAAAAAATCTCTGTTAAACAGAAATTAGGGAAAAACATAGAGGGGGTCTTATAATTCTGACTTCAATTGTAACTTTTCAAAAATGTAAGCCTTCAAAAGTCTTCAATTCACTGGAGTACTGTGTTCTAGGTCACTCATATGTTTCTTTCACTAGTCAAAATATAATCTGCTGTATTATGACAGCAAATGAGACCAATAATGTGATAAAGGTCTTCAATTTCTCTCATAGTGGTCTTTAAAAGTCTGACGAAACCTGCTGAAACCCTGTTAATAATTCTAAACAGCAGAGCAGTGTTGGGTAAAGTTACTTTAGAAAGTAATGCATTACAATATTGACTTACTCTCCTAAAAGTAACGTTGCCTTAGTTACTTTTTATGGTAAATAATGTGTTACGTTACTTTTTAGTTGAATTTGCGTTACTTTTTTTTCTACCAGACTGAGGCTTGATCTCATTCAGAGTTGGGCGGGGGGGGGGGGGGTCTTTTATTTGAATAGAGAAGCTCTGCAATTAAACATGGTTTATAACCTACACCTTTATTTACTGTACCTTAAAAATACATCAAATAGAAATAATGTAGGATAACGTTATCTTCTGAGAACTTCCTGAGCCCAGAGCTCTACATGCCGTATACACAGATACCTTTTGTACTTTTAGTCTTAAGTCAAAGGATTTCAAATGATTTGTCTTAAGTAAAATGATTTCTGACTGCATGGTAAATTGGCCATTTTTACAGCTGATAAAAACATGTTTGCAGCCTGGTACAAAAGATGGTTTTGGTGCATATAGCTAATATTACCCTTCATGACAACTGTGAGGGGGTGAATTTTTTTATAACTCATCTGTTTTGTTTTTATAAAGGTTTTATTAAGTCTGCATTAATTAAGGGCGTGGCCACTTGAGTGACAGCTAGGTCTTGCCGCTCGCTGTCTTGTCATTTCAGCTGATTCCGGCTGATTAGCCACTGAACTCGGCATATACATCATATTTTTGTGTTGTTTAATGCTTCTTTACACAGTCAACTGCCTTTTGGAATTATTTCCTTAATTATCAGATACTATAGCATGCTGTGTGCAATTAATTGTATTCACAAACCATTCAAGTGGCCTCCATTTCTCAGGTGAGTGAAATTATATACTTATATACCATCTCTATAAATGTATTTGATTTACTTAAGATAATTTATCATTTATAATGTTCTTTAGACCTGCAAAACACTCCAGAATCTGACAGATTGATTAGCTGTAGGCTAAGAAACAGTCATCTGAAGCGTTGTCATACAGTGTTAGTCCTGGATTTTATAAATAGCTTTGCATTTACTAACACAGACTATATTTGAAGTATTTGGAAGTAATTCGCACTTACCTCCTGTAGAAAAATGTCATAAGAACAATGCTTAGTGGCTCAATGTGTTACAACAGTGTTTTTAAAAGTCTAAACACTTTATTGATATAGTGTACAACCAAGCACATGTGGTCACAACACAAACGAGTAGCAGTTAATGAAGTATTAAGCGTTTCTCTCAAAGAACAAGGGCAAAGAGGCGGAGCGCAAGCGGAGCTACAGACGAATGCTAGCATTTTGTTTAGACAGGCTTTTCTTTAGGAGAAACGCTTAAACCTTTATCACCTGCGACTCATTTGTGTTCTGACCACATGTGCTTGGTTGTACACTTTATCACTGTTATAATACATTAAGCCACAAAACATTGTTCTTATGACGTTTTTCTACAAGAGGAAAACGTGAATTACATACAAACACTTCAGATAAAGTCTGTGTTAGTAAATGCAAGGCTATTTATGAAAATCCAGGCATAAGCATGTATGACCACGCTTCAGATGACTGTTTTATAGCCTACAGCTAATCAATCTGTCAGATTCTGGAGTGCATTACAGGTCTAAAGAAAATTATAAATGATCTTAAATAAATAAATACATTTATAGATATGGTATAAGTATATAATTTCACTTACCTGGGAAATGGAGGCCACTTGAACGGTTTGTGAGCACAATTAAGTGCACACCGCATGCCATATCATCTGATAATTGTAGGAATTAATCCCAAAAGGCGATTGACTGTGTAAAGCCACAAAAAACAAAACAAAAATATGATGAATATGCTAAGTTCAGCGGCTAATCAGCCGAAATCATCTGAAGTGACGAGACAGCGAGCAGCAAGACCTACTGTAGCTGCCACTCAAGTGGCTACACTCTTAATTATGCAGACTTAATAAAACTTAATATAAACGGATGAGTTAAATGAGGTATATACACCAAAACTATCTTTTGTACCAGGCTGTAAACATGTTTTTATTAGCTGTAAAGTTGGCCAATTTACCATTGCAGTCAGAAAACACTTGGATTTCCAGGAGCCAGCCCCCAAAGGCGAGTCAATGAATTGCAGTTTTAGTTACTTCCATATTAGCTTCTCGAGGGAGAGCGGGAACTTGCCGCTTGGTTACCCCCAACATTGAAGCAGAATTTGCTACAGAAAGTAAATAAATCAGTGATAGTTTACAGACACCTACCAGCAAAGCATAACTGTCCGATTGGTAGAGATATGCACGCACACCAGGGTTGTTTGAAAATGCCTCTGATTGACTTTTGATGGGTGTAACAGCAGGTGTGACAAATATAGAGTTCACAGGTTTACCTTGAAGAAAATCAGAAATTGTGAAGAAAATAAAATCAGTATGTTTTCTGTAAACATGGTGTGAAGTTCTGTCATCATTAACTCCCATTCAACTTGTTAAAAAGTGTTTAAGTTCTTCATTCTATCACAAAAGGATATACTTTGAAGAATGTTGGACACTGACTTTCATAGTATTATGAAATAGACTTCCATAGACTTCCATTGATGGCAATCCGCTTGTTAAGTGTGACATCACGCGAAGGGGTTTCCGGGTCCAAGTGCTCTATGAAACTAAATGAGGAGACTCATCAAATGCTAATAATAAACGTTTATAAAGTGCTGTAATACTTTCGAAAATCACGATCGCAATATATATGTCCATGCCTAATATTTGATGGCCAGAAAGTGATTCATTTTTTATAAATTGTTACAATTTTGGTATTTGTGATGCAGCAAGCCCAGTGATTGTTGTGTACACTATGACCTTATATAAAATTCACTTTAATGTGTGATATGACTAAAAAGTGATCAGAAACTAATATTTAGTCAATTCAAATGAGTGGCGGCTTGGACCCGGAAACAGTATTACATACGTCACAAACACGTCACCACTTAACAAGCAGATGGCTACCAGTTTCTAACATTCTTCAAAATATATTCTTTTGTTTTTATCAGAAGAAACTTAAAGGTTTAGAAGCACTTGAGGGTGAATAAACAGTAAATGCAGACTGTGAATGAATGTGAAAGTGTTGCAATGAATGAAGCATTGTGTACAACTTTAAAGCTAGTTCTTTGTAGTTCTGATATAAAAGTGATTCTAATATAATTACCAAATATAATTTTAAAGAAGCATTTTGGCTGTTAAAACATCTCTTATTTTTAGAAAAGGTTAAAAACAAATAAAAAAAAAATGTATTGCCCTTTTTTTGGAATAATTGCTCTTTGTAATCTGGTGTTTAAATGTTACATTCAGAGCTTGTTCATGCTGAATATAACTTCTTTTTTTTTTATTATTCATTCATTCATTGTGTTTTCGGCTTAGTCCCTTTATTAATCAGGGGTCGCCACAGTGGAATGAACGGTCAACTTATCCAGCATATGTTTTACGCAGTGGATGTCCTTCCAGCTGCAACCCATCACTGGGAAACACCCATACACACTCATTCACACACATACACTACAGATAATGTAGCTTACCCAATTCACCTACAGTTGAAGTCAGAATTATTAGCCCCTCTGAATTATTAGCCCCCCCTGTTTATTTTTTTCCCCACTTTCTGTTTAACGGAGAGATTTTTTCAACACATTTCTAAACTTGATAGTTTTAATAACTCTAATAGTTTTAATTTAATCTCTAATACTCTAATAATAACTGATTTATTTTATCTTTGCCATGATGACAGTAAGTAATATTTCACTAGATATTTTTCAAGACACTTCTATACAGCTTAAAGTGACATTTAAAGGCTTAACTGGCTTATTACAGTTAACTAGGCAGGTTAGGGTAATTAGGCAAGTCATTGTATAATGATGGTTTGTTCAGTATATTGTAGACTATTGAAAAAATATATAGCTTAATTTTGACCTTAAATGGGTTTTAAAAGATTAAAAACTGATTTTATTCTAGCAGAAATAAAACAAATAAGACTTTCTCCAGAAGAAAAAAATATTATCAGACATACTGTGAAAATGTCCTTGCTCTATTAAACATCATTTGGGAAATATTTAAATTAGAAAAAAAAATAAAAAAGGGAGCTAATAATTCTGACTTTATTTGTAAGTCTTTGGACTTGTGGGGAAAACTGGAACACACAGAGGAAACTCACACCAACACGGGGAGAACATGCAAACTCCACACAGAAATGCCAATGGTCACACTTTATTTTGATGGTCTATTTGTTGAATATAAGTTACATTGCAACTAATTCTCATTAAATTATAAGTAGACTGTTAGGTTGGGGTTAGGGTTGAGGTTGGGGTTAGTGTAAGTTGACGTACTTGCAAAGTTTCTTAAAGTCAGTTAAATGTCTGTTGAAGGACTGTTAAATGTCAGTGTCAACAGATATTAAGCAGACAGTCAACTAATACTCAAATGGATCATCAAAATAAAGTGTAACCATGCTAACTGCCCTAGCCGAGGCTCAAACCAGCAACCTTCTTGCTTTGAGGTGACAGCGCTACCCACTGTGCCACCATCCTTTTTTTTTTACTTTTTAATATAACTAGTTTATAAAAGCATAAGATCTCCAACTATGGTTAAAATGTAATGTTGGAGAGTTGTATTTGCACAGCCGAAGACATAAAAAAGTATGTCAAGAATTGTTTTGGGATCTTAAAGTTCTTAAAGATTTCCACCCCTATAATATATGTATATAAACATAATTCCATATGACAAGACATGTTTGTATAAAATGTCATGTGAACATAAAAAAAGGAGCACTAAGAAATAAAAAACTAAATTAATTATAGCATGTTAATTAAGTATTAATTATAAATAATAAAATAATAAAATGAATGTTATAAAGTTATATTATACTTGTAGGGATGGATTTTACTCAGACTTAAATGTGCCATGTCATAAAAGAACAAAAACTCTAGAATCTGAAGAAAAAGGCCCAGGATAGACACATTCTTGCCCTCTTTCCTGAACTTTCCTTCCCCTCTGGTATAAATAAATACTCAGGTGTGACTGGTAACAAGGTTTTGTTCACTATCTTTGATAAATTGATTAAATCCCAACATGAGTAAATCTTTAAGCCACTGGTTAACTTTGACAAAATAACCATTCATTGCTCTCATAGGGTATTTAAAGAGAAGGACGAAATGTCTCAATGTCGTGAGTCTGTATCCAGACCAGCCTATAGTGAAGAGCTCTCCAGCTTAACACTGTGTATAATTTGGATTTCCATCTATACTCTTAGATTTATCTTTGAGTAATTGATGCTGTGCATTTACTTCTGAATGAACTGTTATTGTTTTAATCTGTAATTGGCTTTTATTGTTTGATTCTGTAATTGGCATGATACACTGGAAAATAAATATTAGAATTATTCTGGAGTCTTCCGAATTCATTGTATTCAGTAGATTAAGTGGAGTCTGTCCTACTATTATGTTGTGACATGATTTTAGAAATTTTCGAAGTGCATTTGACCGTACAAAGCAGTGTGGCACGGCAGCATGAAGACCTTTTAATCATTTAATCACTGATATTAGCAAGTTGTATGGAAATGACTAAATTAACTACTCTTTTAGTTTGAGTGAGCAGGAGGCAACCAGACTACTGGTTTATTAGTTAACCCTACATTCTCTGACTAACTTCAGAGAGTCGAGATAATGTCCGTGAGAAGAAACGCACTCCCAGGGCATGGAACTCGAAGCGTTTGGTCCCTAATAAATGTACAATTAAGAATATCGGACTGAAGAAAATATCCAAATCTAAATTATATCACAACTAATAATGTGATCAGCTTAAAACATCAATTTTAAAATTGGAATACCCAAAATTGGAGTTGAAAACAAATATAAATAAATTCTAATAAATAAATCCAATTCTTTTCAGAAGCGCTAAAGGTTCTGTAGACTAATTTAACCTTCAACCATTTATCAGATTCCATCTTTGGGTGATAGAATGGAATCTTACAATAATGTTAGAAATTTTATATTATTATTATTTTATGCACTACAGTTTTTCTCAGTCGCTTTGGTGCACTTCTCACAACACTATTTACATTTACAGAGCAGTTAATGCATTTCTCAAAACAATTAGGACAAACTGCAAAATGGATAGCTCATTCCTTAAAAGCAAGTATTCATATAAATGAAAGTCAGTTCGAAAAGTCCTGACACCATTGGAAAGTCCTGACACCATTGTTTATGAACAAGTCAGATGGCTTTGTCATGTTTTCATTATGAAACTTTACTCTGTACATTTTTTTCCAATGCAAAAAAGTCAGATTTTGGTGACACTTCCTGAAAATGCTCCAGACAGCACTATATACTATTTGCACAGCCATTTGAAAACTACAGTAAAGTTAGACATCACTGCATTTAGTGAGGTATCTGAGCACAAGACACTGAATATGTACGTTTCACATGTTTACTGCATTTGCTCTTTCCAATTCTAATTTATTCACAGCATTGTGCAAAAGAATAAATACACCCTTATTTACAACAAACATAAACTTCCTTTGGGTAGAGCTGTGCACAACTGTAAACAATATCTGTAAATCATTTATGAAATTGTTCAGTTTAGAAGTTGTTGTTTTTTTCAGGAAAAAAAACTAAAAGATTAAAGTTTTTTTTATAAAATGAGCTTGACAGATTTTGACAACTAGTTCAACATTTTTGTATGCAATGACTCTAGTAATAAAATGAGGACTATTAGTTTTATATGGAATGACTATTCAGCAGGCAGATTGGTGCAGCGGCAGCAGTAATGCGGTCAATGTACTGGTCCGTTGTGGTAAAGAAGGAGCCGAAAGGCAAAGCTCTCGATTTACCGGTCAATCTACGTTCCTACTCTCACCTTTAGTCATGAGCTTTGGGTCATGACTAAGCCCACACGGAATCTGCACGAGCAGAATTCTGCAGATTTTCCGCAGATTTTTAGCCCATCATTAATTCTGTTTATTTACTTGTGTAAATCTGAAATCTTTTTAAATTACAAATATTTCACATATTAAGGTTTTAGTTATGAGACTCCCAAAATAATTCTGCAGAAATCTGCAGATTTTTACAAAAATTCTCAGCAGAAATTGCAAAAAATGTCCGCAGATTCCGTCTGGCCCTGGTCATGACCGAAAGGACAAGACCTCGGATACAAATGGCCAAAATTAGTTTCCTTCGCAGGGTGGCAGGGCACACCCTTATGGATAGGGTAAGGAGCTCTGTCAACCGGGAGGAGCTTGGAGTAGAGCCGCTGCTCCTCCACATCGAGAGAAGTCAGCTAAGGTGGCTCGGGCATCTGTTTCGGATGCCTCTTGGACGCCTACCTAGGGAGGTCTTCCAGGTCTGTCCCACTGAGAGGAGGCCTCGGGGAAAACCCAGGACATAATGGAGGGACTATGTCTCTCGGCTTGCCTGGGAACACCTCAGGATCCCCCCGGAGGAGTTGGAGGAAGTGTCTGGGGAGAGGGAAGTCTGGGGTTCTCTCCGAAGACTACTGCCCCACGACCCGGCCCCGGAAAAGCGGTAGAAAATGAATGAATGAATTGAATGAATGAATAAATGACTATTCAGCATTCACAAGTTTGGTTAATTTTGACTGACATGACATAAGCAAATGTTAGAAAACAGCAGAGAGTTGTATGAAAGCAATTAGTGCATGTCCAAAAGCATTTGCAATTTGTTGGAGAAACTGCTACTATGATGTGCACAAATGACTAATTGTTTTGAGAAATGCATTAACTGTTGTGCAAATGTAACAAGTGTTGTGAGAAATGCACCAAAGCCACTGAGAAAAACTAATATTTTAAAGAAATGCAAACCCCTTCTTAATATTTATAACTTATATATTTTTTTTACTTTCAGTGCATATTTTGCAGCAAGCAGTGAGTAAATATTAAATTCAACCAACCTAAAACAACTGCACTTTATTTGACCCCAAAAACTGTTACCTTGGATAGAATTTCTAGCTAACAAAAATTTGTCCTTTTCTGTGTTTCTTTTTTCATGCCCTTAACAGCGACTCACACAGCCTAAAACAAAAAGTCTATTGAATTTTTCACTAATGCACTGAAGTGAATGATGTTACCTTGCTGATCCAACAGAACCATTATACTATCCCGATGAGTGTGACCATAAAACTGACCCTCCACCACCTCGCTGTAGTTGCGAAATATTTTGACCAGTTGTTCATTGTAGCTTTCTCGGATGGCTGTCGTATTTTTAGCAAAGGGTAGGTAACCAATGGGGACGTGCGCAATCACATAGACCTCAGAGAAAAAACATGACAGTGAAATTAATGCCAGCAGTCACTCGCACAACGCTGAAGTCACTTACATGCACACATCACTATGCGACTATTCATTTACAAGCTTATAATAAAATAGCCCTGTTTGATCAGTGCAGAGGGCTCTTACTGAAATTAAAGTGCATTGTTAAAGCAGGCAGGATATACATTCACCTTCTCCATGTTTTGTCTTGACAGCTCAAGTGTTTCCTGCAGCCATTGGAACTGCCCAGCAGGGTCGCTCATGTTTACGGTCACTTCATTAGGACTGTAGTACAGGTTTGTGTTGAGACTCACCAGACGCAGGCCGGGCTTGATCACAAGAGAGTAAAAGCCTCCTTCACACACAGAAGTGACAAACAAAGGGCATTAGCTTAATATATTTTTAAAGCTAAAGGGTTTCTGTTAGGTGCAATCAATTAATCAAATCAATCAAAGTGATGAAAACAGTACCTAGATGAACAGAGGTTTGGCCTCATTATGTAGTTTGCATTATAATATTAAATGTGAAATGATAAATGCATAAATAACTAAACAATAATAATGTAAGTTTAATATAAAGAGGTGTGAAAAGTGTTGACCCCTTACAGATTTCTTTTTTTTTCCCATGTTTGCCACACTTTAATGTTTCAGATCATCAAACTAATTTTAAATATTAATCAAAGACAACACAAGTAAATCGTTTTGAAATTAAGGTTTTTATTTTAGGAAAAACAAAATCCAAAACTACATGCCCTATGTAAAACGTGTTTACCTCGTCTGTTACTTAAAACATACCTTGACTCTGGTTCAACTGAGTTCAATTAATCTAGCCACACCAGGCCTGATTACTGCCACACTGTTCGCAATCAAGAAATCATTTTAAATTGGACCTATCTGACAAAGTGAAGTAGACCAAAAGATCCTCAAAGCTAGACATCATGCCGAGATGCAAAGAAATTCAAAAACAAATGAGAACGAAAATAATTATTGACATCCAGTCTGGAAAATGTTATAAAACTATTTCTAATATAGGCTTTTGTACCGCAGCAAATCACAATGAGAGCCATTATCTAAAACATGAAACAATGGAGAGTCTTCTCAAAGTTGCCGACCGACCAAAATTACTCCCAGAGCACATCGACAACTCATCCAAGAGGTCATCCAAAAGACCCCAAATTCAAAAAACATCAAACAACATCCAAAGAACTGTAGGCCCCACTTGCATCAGTTAAGGTGAGTGTTCATGACACCACCATAAGAAAGAGACTAGGAAAAAATGTTAAAGTTTAAAGATGAAAACCACAGCTAAGCAAAAAAAACATAAAGGCTTGTCTCAGTTTTGCCAGAAAACATCTTGATGATCCCTAAGGCTTTTGGGATAAATATTCTGTGGACTGACGAGACAAAAGTTTAACTTTTTAGAAGGTGTGTATGTGTGTGTGTCCCATTATTGCATAAAAGTGACACCGCATTAAAGAAAAAGAACATCATGACTTATAATATTTAAATTTGATGATCTAATACATTAAAGTGTAACAAACATATTAAAAAATAAGAAATCAATAAAGGGGCAAACACTTTTTCACACCACTGTAATACTAGCTGTATAAATAATACTTGCTAACTTAATAATACTTCAAATAGATATTAAATAACACTACAATACCAAAACTTAAGTATATGCCAACAAACAAACAATGAATGATTTAATGAATGTATTTGATTAATTAATGTATTAAACACATACAATATACACTCACCGGCCACTTTATTAGGTACACCTTACTAGTACCGGGTTGGACCCCATTTTGCCTTCAGAACTGCCTTAATCCTTTGTGGCAAGGCATTTGCGCCTACAGAACTGCCGCTGTAAACTATAGAGATGGTTGTGCATGACAATCCCAGTAGATCAGCAGTTTCTGAAATACTCAGACCAGCCTGTCGGACACCAACCACCATGCCACATTCAAAGTCACTTAAATCACCTTTCTTCTTTATTCTGAAGCTCGGTTTAAACTGCAGCAGATCGTCTTGACCATTTCTATGTGCCTAAATACATTGAGTTGCTGCCGTGATTGGCTGATTAGAAACTTGCATTAAGCAGTTGGACAGGTGTACCTAATAAAGTGGCCGGCGAGTGTACATACAGTATAGACAAATAACATGAAAAGTTAACTAAACCTGAAACATAATTCTACCATGAAAGTTACTTCAAATTTTGGAACCGAATGCTGTGGTTATCCACTTGCATATCCTTGCACACTAACCATGGTTAAAACTCTGTATTGACTAATCAGCATCTAATGTTTCAAATTAATCAAGTTATATTTGTTTAATGTATGTCTTCCTTATCAATGGTTACCTTTTTGCAAAGTAGCCACAGCTGCTGGATTCAACCACGGAGACCAGAGTTTGGCAACAGCATCATAAATCGGATTCACAGATGTTGGGAACTGATCCTAAATGAATTTTAAGCAAAATAAAAAATTGATCACAACATAAATATTAGGAAATTTTCAGAATAGCAATATACATTGACTAACTGGCAAATTGAGAAATAAACATCAAGACACACTGTTTCTTTTTCTGTATCTCAAAATGCAATGCACTCACTATTTACCTTAAACAAATTTAAAAAGCAATTACTTTTTTTATTTCATGTGCTACAGTTTTAGTTACTATATTGTCAAAATCATTCTCCATAAATCCGCAGATTTTTTTTTTACAAAGTTCTGTGCAGAAATACAGTAGCAAAAAAAAAAAAGACCATAGATTCTGTCTGGGTTTGAAAACAACAAATAAGTCAATGCCATCAATTTTGACCATGTCACCAAGTCGTGTGACAATGTTTGAAAAGTTTTTCATTGACTAATTGTTTTTGTGCATTAATACTTTTTCTAATATTACTAATATATATATATATATATATTTAAATATATATATATTAGTAAGTACGCTTTAAATATATTCAAATATTAATTAGTGCTGTCAAACCATTAATGGCATCCAAGATAAAAGTTTGTATTTAGATATATGTATAAATGCACAGACGCACTGTACATAAAATATAAAAATATACAAAAGAAATAGATTTACATATAAATTTATATATAATTTGAATATTTATATATTTGTAAAATTGTAAAAACAGCTGAACAAATCATTATAGAACAGGTAAGTGATATTCAAAGTCGATCTCTCTCTTTTGTGTGTTGTAGTGCTGTATTTATACCAAAGTAATCTCGTAGTGTTTGCTTTGGCTTTTTTGAGGTTAATTATAGTTATATCCTAATAGCAACAGAGAAATACTGCAAAATCTCTGTAGACTGATGGCATTTCATGCCGTTCAGCCTTATAATCTTAAAATGCGAGCAAAATGAACTGTTTTGTCATCACTTTAGATATTACGCTAGAGAATCATTCAAATACTAGCTCTAAAGTGACATTAGTGAATGAGCAACGGTTTCTGCTTTTCTGACGGTCAGCTGAAGATGTGAATGAACGGCAGAAGACAGTAGTTCCTCGTACAAAAAGATTTGAGACTCTCCGTGTTTGATTTTCTTTTTATATACATGATTATGCCGTCAAACTGTTGTATAAACGCAATATCACACTTATAGCAGTGCAATATGGCTGTATATGTATTTTTTTTTATAAAATATAATAATTTAGTAATTTATAAACACAAAAAATATACACAGTATGTTTGTAAATACAAACTTTTATTTTGGATGTGATTAATGGTAATTACTCGTTTGACAACACTAATATTAATATAAACTACTTATATTTAAACATTTTTATTTACAAACAGTGTACAAACACTCCATTTAATCAACCTAAAACCTCCCTGTATCTCACCCCAGAACTATTGAATTCCTAGTAAAGTACTGCAGTTGTCCTTGGATCTGAAATACCTGTGGCCAGTAGTCGTGGTTGCCCAGGGCAGGATAAACAGGAAGCTGTGGGAAGAACTGCTCTATGGTATGGGTCATATTAGCAATCACATTGATCACTACATCAGTGGACAGCTCTTCTTTAGGGACATGCGGAGGGCTGTCTCTGCAACAGATAAAAAAAGTATAGTATTATTATGCCAAGTAACAAATTTATAATAATAATACATTTTATTTATAATGCTCTTTTCTAAAACCTAAAGCGCGAGAGAAAGAGAGAAAAATCAAACATGCAATAAAATACAAGGACTCAACATAGAAAAATAACAAACTATAAACACATTAGAATGATCAAGAATCTAAAAATGCATTTTTTATCAATAAATTATCAATACCAATAGCAATCCTTTTTAAAGTTCACACAGAACTGATGCAAGCCAAACTCAAGATTGCTTCATACCCGGTCCATATAATGAACTCAGGCTGCAGGTCCACTTGCTTCATGTAACTGAACGCTGAGAGAATGAGCTGGTATGGAGAATCACAAAGAAAATCTCCAAACACTCCCGGGTCCAATGCGGGAACACCCTTGGAGGAAAAACACACTTTGGTATGGTCTTCTGTCACATGGTAGGTCGGATCCAAGTGCAGGTCTGAGATATGCCAGAATTTAGCTGGAATTTACAATAATTGTGTTAGAAGAAGTTACATCACAAATATGTCAAAAACATTCTTTTAAATATTGCCTGAACACTACAATGAGATTTTAACGACTTGCATGTGGTCTTTAGACTGATTTCCTCTTGCAAATAATACATACTTTTACTTTTTGTCTTTGTGTTTTGACCCAAATTACCTTTTAACTATTTATATATGTACAGTTAAAGAGCTGATTAAAGCAAATTTCAACACATTTTAAACATGATGGTTTTAATAATTAATTTCTAATAACTCTTTTTTTTTTGCTATGACCAGAGAACATAATATTTACCTAGTTATTTTGCAAGATACTAATATTCAGCTTAAATTGCAATTTAAAGGCTTAACTAGGTTAAGGGAGTAACTAGGTAGGCAGGTTAGGTTATTATGCAAGTTATTGGACAACAGTGGTTTGTTCTATTATTATATAATTCATTCATTCATTTTCTTTTCGGCTTAGTCCCTTTTATTAGCAGCCGCCACAGCGGAATGAACCAGCAACTTATCCAGCCGATGTGCTTCCAGGAAACACCCATACATTTACAAACACACTCATACATTACGGACAATTTTAGCTCAGCCAATTCACCTATGGTGCATGTTTTTGGACTTGGGGGTGGGGGGTGGGGGATACAGAGCACCCGGTGGAAATGCCAACTAACCCAGCCAAGGCTCGAACCAGCAATCTTCTTGCTTTGAGGCGACAGATATTATATAATATTATAATATATATACAGTATATACATATATATATAAAAATTATAAAATATTATATTATTTAAAAAATTTGTTAAAAAGGTTTAGGGATTTAATAGTAGTTTAGGATTGATTGACAGCTATACCTTAGTCCCGCTCCCAGAGACTGACACAACTTCCCTTGAGTGCTACGAAGGACTCGTGAAAGGGCTCGTGAGAGGTATTCAAGTCACCAGATGTATCACAGCCAAGTTTAGGAGTGTGCGTAACTTTTGAAGGAAGTTTATTTCATCTATAAATGTTCATGAACCTGCCCTGTGTGTATTGTTGTTTAGAGTTTGCATTCGCCGGTCGGACGTGTATGTCGTATGTCACATTGCATGGGCATTAAGCTAATGCTAGCAAAGGAATGTTCATCATATCTGCACGAGGCGCCGACGCACGTCATATTGACAAGTTGTTGATAACTAAGTATCATGTATGTTTGAGTGTTATACCGTATATGCAGTATCTGCATTGTATAGTTGCTAATTAAACCATGTGCGTAAAATTTGCAGATATTGTGAGGTGATGCCACATGCTTTACTGGGTGCAGTAATTATGTAAACATTTATTTAGCAACAAATTCTGTTCTAATATTTCGTCTGTAATTTGATGTTCATTTATTATGCCATTGTAAACTGACTATTTATATCATTTTGCGTTTATTGTAGAAACCCCACACATGCATATTCGAATTTACCCATTAAATACCTGACTGGACTCCTGGATTATGTGCATTCTTATCGATGCCCCGTAATGATCCCAATCAAGTCTGGACTAGTGAATACAATTCAAAACCCTATCAAACATTAATGGTCCTTCGAGCCGGAGCACCGTGATTGCAACAGAGAAAGATGTTTAGAAGTTATGTACAGTCAGAGCCTGATGTCCGCAGTAAACGGACATACCGACCCCCACATTACTTGGCTGATTATGAAGTGGAATGCAGCGGATTTCGAAGTACCTATCATCCTGCTGCTAGAGAGCCGCTAGAGCATCATCACAGTGAGTAAGATATGCAAAGTGCTTTTTAGCCAATGGAGGGAGATGATGAGACGGCACCCCTCATCAGGGGGCACAAAACTGATCATAGTGGAGAGGTCTCGGAGGGTAGCAGAGAACCCTATGCAGACAGTAATGCTCAAGCAGTGATCCTGCAGTTACGAGAAGAGAACCGACGACTGCAAAAAAAACCATACAGCAAATTAGAAACAGTTCTGAACATGACAAAACTGACTCAAGTGAATATCCATTACCCCTGCCTCATACTCATTTATTGCACAGTGTTGCAAAAAGGCAGACAGCAGTTTCTCCTGTTCCGGCTCCACGCTCCAGTAAGTCATCAGTAGCTCTAATAAATAAGTCATCTTTTTCAGAGAAGGAAAAATCCATTGCTGCTGATGAAACAGCTGAGTCGGTCACATATGATGCAGCAAATGAAGCTAAACTGTCAGGTTATCTTTTTAAAATGAATCTGCAGTCCACACCAGGGAGAGAGATTATGCAATCTCACCTACCACCTCAAGGCATGCTAAAAATCACAGCCCCAACACAGCCAGTGTGCATTCTGACCATAACCTGAGCTATTCACATGAGCAGAGACCTATACACCGTTTTTCACCTGCACCTGCTTATAGTATCAGAGAACAATCTGAGTACAACCCAAGGTCTCATTATCAGACTAGAGACTATGTTCCTCCCGTTGATTTACCACCTACCAGAGAGAGCAGCTATCAGGGTCCTACACCCTCCATACCAGACTTCACAATGGAGGACCCAAGGCAGTTTGCTCGACTGAAGATATCACTTGATAACCTGCTGCCACATGACGCCACTGAACAGTTTAAGTATCAAATCTTACTTGAGCACCTAAAATTTGAAGAAGCTTTGCTAATAGCAATTTTTCTGCAATTTTTCTGCAATTTTCAAAATTATTTTTCCTGCTCATTTCGGGTCTGTTCGTGCAGAACAGTAATGCCTTTACATCGTACACCCGACAGGAGATCTTGGATATTGGTTTGTGCATTTCGGACAGTTTTATCAGCAATCTACGACTCATCCCAGAGATCGCCAGGACACCCGAGGCTGAGCGCTCCGTCCGGCCGGGCAGAAGTGCTCGAAGACGGCGACGCGAACGTAAACAAAGGCGGGGGAAGCGCGGCGGGCTAAGAGCTAAGCTAAAGCTAACACCACACCGGCTCTCTTTACCCAGCATCTTCCTCGCCAATGTACGGTCCCTGGTGAACAAAATGGATGAGATTAGACTGCGCATCAACCACAGCAAAAGATTATGGAACTGTAATGTCATGATTTTCACAGAAACATGGCTAAACAGCGGGATACCAGACAACGCTGTATCTTTAACTGAGCATCAGACATTCCGAGCAGACAGAGCGGCGGATGACTCCGGTAAGACCCGAGGCGGAGGATTATGCATTTATATTAACAAAGCGTGGTGCACAAACTCTGTCATCGTTGGGAGACATTGCTCTGTTAACCTGGAATTTCTGATGGTCAAATGCAGACCGTTTTATCTGCCACGGGAGTTCACCTCCACCTTTATAATCGCTGCTTACATTCCACCCGATGCTGATGCAAAGCTTGCTATGAATGAACTTCATGCAGCCATCAGCAAACAACAGACTGCTCACCCGGAGGCTGCTTTTATTGTTGCGGGGGATTTTAATCACTCAAACTTAAAGACAGTGCTCCCCAAATTCCATCAAAACATTTTCTGTCACACACGGGGAAACAAGACTTTGGACCAGGTATACACAAACATGGCTGAAGCCTATGCTGTTACCCCCCTCCCCCACCTGGGTCAATCAGATCACCTTTCTTTGTTCCTCACCCCCCGATACTCACCCCTCATCAACCGTGTGAAGCCATCAGTGAGGACCATCAAAGTGTGGCCAGCGGGGGTAGACTCCACACTCCAGGACAGGTTTCAACACACAGACTGGAGTATATTTGCTTCCCAGGCCACATGTGGCTCTCACACAGACATTAACAGCTACACTTCCTCTGTTCTGGAATACATCAACACCACCATTGACAGTGTTACAACCCAGAAACAGATCACCACATACCCAAATCAAAAGCCATGGATGAACAAGGAGGTGCGCCTCCTGCTGAAGGCACGCAACACTGCCTTCAGATCAGGGGATGCACAGGCCTACAGCACTTCCAGGGCTAATCTGAAGAGGGGCATCAAAAAGGCCAAGCACTGCTACAAGCTAAAGCTAGAGGAGCACTTTTCCAACTCTGATCCTCGGCGCATGTGGCAGGGCATACAGGCCATCAGCAACTACAAACCCAGCCATTCCACACCCACAGCCACAAATGTCTCCTTCCTGAACGAGCTTAATGACTTTTATGCCCGCTTTGAAAGAGACAATAATGAACCCTACATCAGGATCACTTCCTCAACTGACCACTCACCCATTACACTCACCTCCTCAGAAGTCTACACCGCACTGAGTCGGATCAATGTGCGTAAGGCTGCTGGACCAGACGGTATTCCTGGGCATGTCCTCAAAGCATGTGCAGAACAGCTCGCTGGGGTATTCACAGACATTTTCAACCTGTCCCTTAACCTAGCAGCTGTGCCAACATGCTTTAAAACCACCTCTATTGTGCCAGTGCCGAAACACTCCAGCCCAACATGCCTGAATGACTACCGCCCGGTAGCACTCACACCCATCATCATGAAGTGCTTCGAGCGGTTGGTCCTGGCACATCTGAAAGACTCTCTGCCATCCACACTGGACCCACATCAGTTTGCCTACCGTGGCAACAGGAGCACAGAAGATGCAGTCTCCATAGCACTGCACTCTGTACTCACACACCTGGACAATAAAAACACTTATGCACGAATGCTGTTTGTTGACTTCAGCTCAGCATTCAACACTGTCATACCCTCTAAGTTAATGATCAAACTTAGAGACCTGGATATAGACACGTCTCTCTGTAACTGGGTTATGGACTTTCTGACTAACAGACCTCAGAATGTTAGATCAGACCACATTTGCTCCACCACCGTCACACTCAACACTGGTGTACCACAGGGCTGTGTGCTGAGCCCTTTCCTCTACTCCCTTTTCACCATCGACTGTAGGCCTGTGAACAGATCCAACGTCATCATCAAATTTGCAGATGACACCACAGTGATTGGTCTAATCAGCAACAATGATGAGACTGCCTACAGGGAGGAGATACAGCATCTGGCCACGTGGTGCACCAACAATAATCTGCTCCTTAACACCGACAAGACCAAGGAGCTCATTGTGGACTTCAGGAAGGGACGAACAGGTTCACATGATCCCATCTACATCAATGAGATGGCCGTCGAGCCTGTATCATCCTTCAAGTTCCTGGGGACCCACATCTCCAAGGACCTTTCCTGGACCACCAACACCTCCAGCCTGGTCAAGAAGGCTCACCAGCGCCTATTTTTCTTAAGGCAACTTAAGAAGAACCAGCTGTCATCAGCCGTCTTGGTGAACTTCTACCGCTGCACAATAGAAAGCATCCTGACGAACTGTGTCACAGTCTGGTATGGAAGCTGCTCTGTTGCGGAGCGTAAGGCACTGCAGCGGGTGGTGAAAACTGCCCAACGCATCACAGGGACCACACTGCCAGCCATAGAGGACATCCAGAGGAAACACTGTCTGCGCCGAGCACGCAGTATTCTTAAAGATTCCTCTCACCCTGCTCACAGACTGTTTTCTCTCCTGCCTTCTGGCAGGCGCTTCAGGCTCACCCGGACAAAAACCAGCAGACTAAAGAACAGCTTCTTCCCCAGAGCTGTCTCCCTCTTGAACTCTGCTCCCCACTGACTTTTTGCCCCCCTAATACACCCCACTCTCCTCTCCTCATAACTCAGACTCATCATAATCACTGCACTACTTAACATTTGCACATTTAAAAATTGCACATATTCATTGCACTGATTCATTTATTTGAACTGTACACACCTACTGCACATGTACATTTGTAAATTATGTACACATCCACTGTACATATACACCTGTAATTATGTTTATATATCTGCACACTTCTGATTATTAATAGCAACCTGTACATTTATCCATCTATTGTAAATCTCTGTTCATAGCTAACACAACCTGTATATAATGTTCATAGTACATCCATTTGTAAATATCACCATAATTTTTCTATAACTGCACTTTATAACTTATACCTGTATCCTGCACTTGCTGCTATTGCACTCCTGGTTAGACCTAAACTGCATTTCGTTTCCTTGTACTTGTACATGTGTGATGACAATAAAGTTGAATCTAATCTAATCTAAATCTAATCTAATAGCAGACTCTTACAGCAACTCATGTTATCCATACTCTTATACAATGCAATCATTAACTGAGCATTATGGACAACCGCACCAGTTGGCTTTACAGAAAATATCTGACTTAATGAATGGGCCAAACATCCGCAGCGGGGACACTCAGGCATTTCGAGGATTCTATCTCAGAGTCAGACCACTCGTGGGTATGCTTGATCAGCTAGAGGAGAATGGAGCAGCTGAATTGCAATGTGGCTCCCATCTGACAAGACTAATGTCCAAACTCCCTCATGATCTCAAGACCAATTTCAAAAGATATGTGCACCCACTTAGGAATCCTGTTCCGAATTTACTTGACTTTTCACATTGGCTTGAGTTTGAACTACAAGTATAGCCCACTGATTGTAAGCCCAGTACAGTGGACATAAGAGGTCATGTTGTGCAGCGAAGGGAGGCGCTGTGGCAGCATAAGCCCACTTTACAGTCCGCAGGCATTTTGCATGGTGCAGCGCAGTCTTCAAACACTCCAGTGGTAAACTCCCCAGAGATTAAAACTCCAGGCAAGAATGCATACTGTCATTACTGTGACAATAATCACCACTATCTTAATCAGTGCCCAAATTTTGCACAGCTAACCAGTGAAATCAAAACTAACTGGATTAAGATGTATAAGAGATGCTGGAAGTGTGGACGAAAACATCAAGCTGCCCAATGCAGGTTAAAGGACACAAATACCCACAATGAGGTACATCTACCACGTCTTAGCCAGTTAGTATGACCCACTAGGGTACATAATCTCCTACACAACACGAGCTAAAGTATTGGTTCAAAGGCTATGGGACAAAAAACATGGGTGGGATGACCCATTACTGCCAACGGAACTTGTACAAGCCTGGCAAGATTGGGAGAAGGAACTGCAGTACCTGAACAACATTGCCATACCACGGTGCTACAACAGCACAGAGCTAGATTTGGACGCCTGCTTAAAAGACATCCACATATTCTGTGATGCTTCAAATCATGCATATGGTTCAGTAGCATATTTGAGAACACAGTCTTCAAGGCCAAGTTGAGGTTGCATTTGTCACAGCCAGATCACGAGTGGCCCCAAAACGACAGCTCTCTGTACCCAGGCTGGAACTTTGTGCAGCACTTAGTGGAGCTCAACCATAGACTGTAAACGATATGGACGTAGTATCCGTGACGTCACCCATAGGTTTATGAAGAAACCCAAAAGAAGCTACCAGTAGGCGTGGCCAACCGTCGCCATTTTGTTACCGTGTCATCGCACCAACCGGGGCATACCATACAAGGGCAATGAGGCGGAGCGTGAGCGGAGCTACAGACGCATGAGAAACACTTAATACTTCATTACCTGCGACTCGTTTGTGTTCTGACCACATGTGCTTGGTTGTATACTATATCAATAAAGTGTTAGGACTTTTAAAAACACTGTTTCATAAGCAATGTCAAAAGCACAATGCTATGTGGCTTCATGTATTACACATTGAGCCACTATAAGCATCGTTCTTATGATGTTTTTCAACAGGAGGAAAGTGCGAATTACTTCCAAACACTTCAGATATAGTCTGTGTTAGAAAATGCAGGGCTATTGATGAAATCCAGGCAGAACTGTATGACGATGCTTCAGATGACTGTTCTATAGCCTACAGCTAATAAATCTGTCAGATTCTGGAGTGCATTACAGGTCTAAAGAACATTATAAATGATAAATGATCTTAAATAAAACAAATACATTTATAGAGATGGTATAAGTATATAATTTCACTCACCTGGGAAACGGAGGCCATGTGAATGGTTTGTGAGCACAATTAAGTGCACACAGCACGCCACACCATTAGATAATTGCAAGAAATAATTCCAAAAGGCAACTGACTGTGTAAAGCCACATAAAACAACACAAAAATACGATGAATATGCCGAGATCAGCAGCTAATCAGCTGAGGTGATGTGACGGCAACCAGCAAGACCTAGCTGTCACTCAAGTGGCCACGCCCTTAATTATGCAAAATAATATAATCTTATATAAAGAAAATGGATGAGTTATAAAAAAATTCACCCCCCTCACAGTTGTCACGAAGGGTAATATTAGCTGTATGAACCAAAATCGTTCTTTGTATCAGGCTATAAACACATTTGTTTCTGCTGTAAATTTTGGCCATCTTAACAGTGGGCTCAACAGAAATTTGCTCTATTATGCAGCCAGACTAGCGGAGTTTCTATGAATTGCAGTTTCAGTTACTTTCGTATGGGCTTCTCGAGGGAGAGCGGGAGGTTGCCGCTTGAGCTCAACTAGCAAAATTTCTAGAAAGGGAACTGACACTGAACATTCAGAAGATTAATTTATGAAGTGACTCAACGACAGTCTTGTCCTGGATCCAATCCAATTCGTGCAGATATAAAGTGTTTGTGGGTACACAAATCGCAGAGATTCAGGAGCTAACTGCACCCCAGGCATGGCGTTACGTGAAGTCTGAAAACAATCCAGCAGACAACATAACCCATGGCAAAACCCTTCAGCAGCTCTCCATTCCCAGTCAGTGGCAGCAAGGACCTCAATTTCTGTGGCAAGACTCAAGAACCTGGCCTCAAGATACAAAGAAAACAGTCCTAGACATCACTGATGAGGAGAGAAGGATAACCTTTTGTAGCCTGACCACAATAGACTACTCTGATGTAATGCAAGAATTCTCGCAGTACCACAGCTTTGATCAGTTGATGGAACATGAAGCACAAGAGCAGTTAAAGCAAAGTAATCAAACCTGAGAAGTATGTGCCCAAGACTATGCAGCTGCTGAGAACTCAGTCCTGAAGCAGGCACAAGCCATGTGCTTTCCAGCTGAACGTGATGCATTGAAAAGTAACAAACTCCTACATTCAAATAGTAGATTAATAGCCCTAGCACGTGAGCTTGACCAGCCTACTGGACTTATAAGGGTCTGTGGTTGTCTGAGACAGTGAACTGCTTAAGTCAGATACAGTCCATCCAATTGTACTTGACTCCAAACACCCACTCAGTCAACTCCTGATTCAGCATTAAAATGAAAAACTCCATCATCCTGGCCCAGAAAGAGTGTTTGCGGAGTTACGTAGAAAATACTGGATTATTAGAGGCAGAGAAGCAGTACGACGACACCAACATCAATGCCAGGAATGCAAAAAAAATGGCGTGGAAAGCCCAAAGTACCACGAATGGCCGATCTACC
>CAIGQZ010034990.1:15122778-15171154 GCA_903798205.1 Danio tinwini | reverse complement strand
AAAAGCAAAATGAATACTACTAACCCTCAAGCCACCAATGTTAAAAACCATTCTTTACAAACACAATCAGAGTTATGTTAAATAATATACTAGCCCAGTTTTATTTGGCAATGAATTATTCACAAGCTCCAAATAGTGCAACCATTTATTATAATAGCAATCCAGTGAGTTAATGAATGTGCTCTGAAGCGAAGAATTTTTTTTTTCTATGAGCATAACTACTGTACATTGGGGGATATTTCATTTTTGTGGGAACTATATTACTAAAAGGCATACACTCACTGGCCACTTTATTAGGTACACCTGTCCAACTGCTCGTTAACGCACATTTCTAATCAGCTAATCACATGGCAGCAGCTCAATGCATTTAGGCATGTAGACATGGTCAAGATGATCTGCTGCAGTTCAAACCGAGCATCTGAATGGCGAAAAAAGGTGATTTAAGTGACTTTGAATGTGGCATGGTTGTTGGTGCCAGACGGGCTGGTCTGAGTATTTCAGAAACTGCTGATACTGGGATTTTCACGCACAGCCATCTCTAGGGTTTACAGAGAATGGTCTAAAAAAGAGAAAATGTCCAGTGAGCGGCAGTTCTGTTGGCGCAAATGCCTTGTTGAGGCCAGAGGTCAGAGGAGAATGGCCAGACTGGTTCGAGCTTTTTCGAAAGGCAACAGTAACTCAAATAACCACTTGTTACAACCGAGGTATGCAGAAGAGCATCTCTGAATGCACAAGACATTGAACCTTGAGGCGGATGGGCTACAGCAGCAGAAAACCACACTGGGTGCCACTCCTGTCAGCTAAGATAATCTCAGAATGGTTTCTTAAACATGACAATGAGTTCACTGTACTCAAATGGCCTCCACAGTCACCAGATCTCAATCCAATAGAGCACCTTTGAGATGTGGTGGAAGGGGAAATTCCCATCATGGATGTGCAGCTGCCAAATCTGCAGGAACTGCATGATGCTCTCATGTCAGTATGAACCAAAATCTCTGAGGAATATTTCCAGTACCTTGTTGAATCTATGCCATGAAGATTAAGGCAGTTCAGAAGGCAAAAGGGGGTTTAACCCGGTACTAGTAAGGTGTGCCTAATAAAGTGGCCATTGAGTGTAAAATGGTCTATGAGAATTTGTTGCATGTTAATATGGATCAATATGAATTTATTAAAAAACATTATATTAATTAAATATAATAACAATTCCATTTTTTTCATCACAAATGTTCATTTGTGTCTGTTCAGATTTACTGAATATTTTTGGCATCGCTGTCACGGACACCAGCAATTCAGCCTGTGCAGATTGCTGAAGAACTACAAATCTGCCACTTTAAAGAACTGCATATCCAGTCATGCACCGCTCACGCGCATCTGGTCCTCATTCGGTGGGAGCTGCTCATGAACTGATTAGATGGACTTTACAATCAGCACACACACACACTTCAGGGCTAAGTTTTGTTATCTGTGACATTATGATGCGGTTTCCTTGCCTTGCTAGACCCTTGCTTTGTTTTATTGTTTATTCCTGTCTGCTGCCTGCCTTTTAACCATCCGCCTATTTATGACTATGCTCTGGAATTCCCTGCAAGTGGCCGTTTGCTCCTGCTCTGACCATAGTTTGTATGACAACTCTCTTGAATAAACCTGCATTTGGATCCTCACTTCTGTTGTCAGCGTCCCATCACATGACAATTGCAAATTAGTTTATTTATTAATTTTTTTCACTGACCTTTTATTGCTGCAATACAGTTTAAAATTTACATTAGTTTAGCTAGCTTATTTTTTTGCCCTTATCCAAAAAAATCAGATCCAATTTATATGATAACCACGCCGCTCCAACTGTCAGTTTGCATAGCGATTATGACAACAATAAGAAATGAAAGGAGGGGGGGTCTGTTGGGTTGTAATAACTTTCCCAAAACCTTTTTCCCAATCTTTCTGAATGAAATGCCTAGTTTACTACATCCAGTCAGCTCACTTTAGAAAAAAAAACAAGCTACGCCACCTGTTTTTTTCTCATTTAATAATCTGTTGCTCTAGGAACTGCGTCACAATATGAAAAAAAAGACTTGCAGACTTTAAGGTTAAACTTTGCAACAATCCAAATGTTTTGAACTGTAGTGTCACAATGACATACACAGGAGACCCAAATGCAAGTGAATGCAAGATGATTTATTAAAAGGAATAACAAGAGTCACAACTCTCACCAGATCTCACCAGATATAGTGTGGAGCAAGGGTGCTCACACCAGGAATTCAACACGCTAAACAGCGGTAATAGTTCATCTGAGAGACAGATCAGAAGTAAAGTCTCTTACTGATATCTTACCAGATATCGAGGGAAGGGGAGGTTAGCGCTATGGAGCAACTCTCAAGGAAATTGACATGCTTACCAGCGGTAATAGTTCATCAGAGTAGCGGATTCGGGATGAAATCTTTCACTTATATAGTTGTCATTAGTGCAGGCAGTTGCAACAACATCAATGAAACGGAGACAAGCATAAGGTCCAATATAACAGACTTATGGCAAAACACCACCAACAGATCGAGCAAGAGCACCTAACAGGAAGCAGGCACAGGAGTGAACAAACAACGGACTGACCAATGCTATCTGCAAACACTGAACATATAAAGGCGCGTGGTAAAGTGCAACAGCTGTGACTGATAGAAAACAGCTGAGTGAGACAAGTGGTAACAAAACACGCGACAACCCAGCTGATGAATGTAAACACACACACACACCACGCGGTGAAGATAAACGCAAACAAACACACCCACTTCCCACACACACACATGCAAGAAGAACAGATAGATGCACAACAAACGTGACATGTAGTGTCTGGTCAACTATAATCCAGACTCAGCACTGCAGATCCTGCAACATAACTGTTGTGAATTTGCATAATTGTGATATCAATGCTAAAACGATATATTGTCCAGCCCTAGTTCTGCAACTAGTGGCCTGTTTCCACTAAGTGGTATGGTAGGGTACAGTACAGTACCCTTTTTTGTCCATTTCCACTCTCAAAAGGTACCAAAAAAACGTGCCACATGCCAAGAATAGCAGAATCGGTCATGTGTCCTATTGTTGTTCACAAGGCCATCTAACAGCCTGTGGAAACCGCTAGTGGTTTCACTTTTGCATCCTACTCTCTATTTGGGTCTATATTTAAAATCTTGATAACTTAAAACTTGAAAGCTTGAGGTCATGCTAATAACTTGCACGTGATTATTAAAGTGCGGATTCTCACATTCTTCAGGAACAGACAAAGCGAGAGTGAACCACGGAAAAAACAAATAAACTGCAAAGTTTAACTATCATCGCCTTTTGCACTATTATGAACTTGGAATTACTTTCTAAAAAAAGGGTACATGAGCTGGTGGTAGAATAATGATACAGATGAGAGGTTTGCACCAATGTTTTGTATTGTTTTTAAACCTAAATAAGGCCTAAATGTACATTGTGTGTATTTTTTTGTAATTGGTAACATTTCTGTAAGGGTTTGTATGTGTCCATATATGTTTTATCAATTATTTTATATAATTGCTGATGTTACATTATGCTATTTTACATCATTGATGCTATATTTAAGTCCTGTTCATAGTTAGCAATTAACATTTATACACAAGTATTTATGTGAATAAAGCATCTGTTTTGTGAGAAGTGCTTCTCATATGATATGTGAAAGACCTTACAGCTTTACTTTTACATTTCTTAGAGTGAGAATAATGTCAACTGCAACTTTCTGTCTAACATCACACCTAACATCACAAAGGGGACATTTATCAGACCCATAAGTGACCCATACTGTTCCAAACTGAACTGTACCACTTAGTAAAAATGAGGCATAAACCTCAACAAAAGGGTAAAAAAAAGCAAGACAAGTTGCTCCACTTCAGGACAGATCTCTCAGCTGAGATGAGCTCTGCCACCTGAGCATGAACGCTTAGCAACAAGCACCAGAAATGAGCAATAAGGGCAGCAGCTTTGCTCAGCGAGGTCAACCCCTCTTGTGATCCCCACAACAGAAATTTGCCAAAAGCAGCGCAGCTGCTACCCCGCACACCTGTGCCCATATCTCAATAGGCACATACCATGTTTACCAGTCACAGTACGGTCCCACAGAGACGTCAAAAAGTCCAAAGCAATCAGTTTGTGTAGTCGATGAATGATAAAACCAGAGATTTTTATTTTTTTTAAATAGAGCACCATGCAAAAATGCCTGCATTCAGCATGTACCCCAGATGTGAAGTTCACACACAAAAAAATGTGCTAAATATAAACAGGCACTACTTTAGATGTCGGAACAAACAAGGTTAATCCAGTCCTAATCCATGTACGGCCCAGTAACAAGCTTTAAAATAGCACTAACAGAAGGGCTGAGGTGTTTTTTCCATTTACAACTTTCCTTTCACCACACTTGCAGCTGAGTTATATATTCAATCTGCAAAAAAATAAATATATAATGACATTTTCTCATGGACAGCTCTGGAAAGCATAAATGAAATGAAAAAGCGTGACAGAAAAAAAATTGAAAATGTTAAACACAGTGAAGTAAAAGCGTCTTGTGTTATAAGACCTATTTTAAGCATGCAATTATATGGCTAAGATGGGCTGCTTCAAATATGAACATGAAAGATTATGCATAATGAGAAAAAGTGTTGCGATGATCATTTGCTTTGATTTTTATTCACAAGAATAGTTCAGTCATAGCATAAACGAGGCCCGGTCACAAGCACAAATGACTTTCTCTCATCTGTGAAACACCAAAGGTGAATTTTTTAAGTTATTCCCAGTTTATTTAGGAAAGAAATATATGAGTCAGGTGTATAAGGCAGCCTGGCATGCTTAAAATTTCATTTCAATTCAATTCATGTTTATTTATACAATGTAGATTGTGTCAAAGCAGCTTAAAATAAAAATTCTAATAAATTGAAACTGTGTCAGTCCAGTTTTCAGAGTTGAAGTTCAGTTTAGTTCATTTCAGTGTGGTTTAGTTTTCACTGCTGAAAGTTCAAACACTGAAGAGCAAATTCATCAATGCACAGCTCCACAAGTCTCAAATCAAGCAAGCCAGTGGCAACAGTGGCGAGGAACAAATTTCACCAATTGACGAAAGTTAAGGGAAATAATCTTGAGAGAGAGAACAGGCACAGTTGGGCACGACTATTTCTCCCCTGGCCAAACCTCCTGTGCAGAGCTGCTGTCTAGGTGCTGGACAAAATCACCTACATATCATAAATATTATGAAAGTAGTCAACATGACTCATATATTTCTTTCCAAGTTTATCTTAAATCATACAATAGCTCTGTGTGACAAAACTTGAAAAAATGATTCATCCAAACCAGAAGTTCTTGGCATTATGAGCACATTTTTCTGAATCATTTCATTGAATCATCTGATCTACTTCACAAAAAAGGTGTTTTTCCTCTAAGCATTGTTAGCCAACTATGGTCACAAATTCTGTTGCTACCTGTGCAGTTTGATGTTTCCTAAATCCATAATTCCAATAAACATTTAACAATTTTGGATACAATGAACTAGGGCTTGGCGATAAAATCGATATTTATTGACCGAACACCATTGTCAATACTGATAAAAAAAAGTTTGGTATGAAGTTTTGCTATGAAGGCTACAGTTTTATTAAAATGTGGCTGCTAAGCACGTGCCTTAGAAGGAATGCCAATAAGCTTAGGGTGTAGGTTTGTCATTTCCAATGGAGGCACACGACTTGCACGATGTGCACATGGGAGTGACGTGCACGTGATGCGTGCACATTTTCCAAGCGCACCTAGTTAAAAAACACCAGAACTTTTCTGCATGCGCACCGCACACCGTGATTCATGTAAGTAGAAATAATCAATCTGCTTCACACTTTGTATGCAATATACACATTTCAGTAATAACAGTTAACTAATTACCTCAGACAAACACAGCGCACTCAAACACTGCAGTGATTTTTACTTTTCTTCATAAACTTGCAACAGAGCTGCAACAGTGGTTTGTCAATTTGTCATTCTCAGAGAAGTTACGAAAGTTATGAAAGACACCAGTGGAGCTCGAGCCCAAATCGCACTGAAAATGAATGAAATCACACGCTTGTGCTTGTCACTTCAGGTCAGAATAACAACATATGCGAAAATGAGTGCTGTATAGCAGCAGTGAGGAGATTGTAAATAAAAAAGGATGTAAGGATGTCGCCTGAGTGGCTTTTTTGTTTCTTTTTTTGTGCATCCGAGCCACTAGCTCCCCATCTGAAAGAGATTTTAGCATGGGGTAATAATTAGTCATTCAACTTCACAATTTATAATGTTGCAGTATGTATTTGAATAATGATGGTTAGCTGCTTTTCTTAAAAGCATAGCTTTGATTATCATAATTAGTTTTGTTTACAGAGTTTGAGGGTTACTGTATCATTATTATTGACACCTTACAGATATTGATCTACCGTTACCATTGCACACACTTTGAAACATTGTATTTATCAAGTTTAAGAGTCTCTTTACCACATTTTATTATAAAGAGATCAGATATTTTGTTTAAATATTTTTGGTTTTGACTATTAAAACTATTTGCCTTAGTAATCTTGATAAATTAAAATAAAGTGATTACATAAATAAAAACAAATCCTAATATTCCTTAATGCATTATTAAAAAATATTAAATAATTATCAATATCAAATGATATGAAACATAATGTCGTGATCATTTTTATTTGCAATATCGCCCAGCCCTCTTTTAAACAATGCTGGAACATAATTCCTGTTCAAGAAAATGTAATCCATCCCTAATCTCACCCCTAACCCTAACCATAAACTGTTCCCAAAATCAGAGAGGATTAATAGTTGGATAACAATGATGTAGAAGCACATAACCCTAAACTGTAAACATGTAAACTGACATAAACCCATAAATCTGATTGGCCAATTGAAATGTGGTTCCAGGGTCAACATAGATTTTGATCTGACACTGAACCAGAAACAGCATCGCAAACTAGTGTGGTTACAAATACAGCACTTAATCTGTGGTTAAAAGGCATATCTTAGTATGACATATGGACTTAATTAAATCATGCACTTGAGCAAACATAGCAAACATACATGCAGGACAATCAACCTCATTCACTCCATACATATGCACATCTCACATTCTATGTCATATGAAGATTAAAGCACAGTTCTTGAAGAGTGTTTATTATGTGATGTAGTAGTGCCACAGTGGAACCCAGGAGTGATGTAAGTTAGGCTGCATAATAAAGTGAAACAGTGGAAATCAAAAATAGCAAAGCACTCCTCAGATGCCATCTTTATTGTTTACAGCAATAATGTGACATTATTTGGTTAGTTGATAATGTCTTACATGAAAATAAACATGTTTTAAAAGAAAACACATACTGTACATATTAGTGTATAGGGTTTGTGCATTATGTCTAAAGAAAAGTTTCATTTATTCATTCTTTTTCTTTTCGGCTTAGTCCCTTTATTAATCTGGGGTCGCCACAGTGGAATGAACCGCCAACTTATCCAGCATATGTTTTACGCAGCGGATGCCCTTTCAGCCGCAACCCATCACTGGAAAACATCCACACTAATTCATACACACACTCATACACTACGGTCAATTTTCAACATAGCCAATTCACCTGCATCACATGTCTTTGGACTGTGTGGGAAACCGGAGCACCCAGAGGAAACCCACGCGAACACGGGGAGAACATGCAAACTCCACACAGAAATGCCAAGAAAAAAGTTCACTTAAAAATTTAAATGATCCTATAATATACTCACCCTCAAGCAACCAAAGCATTTATGTTTTTCTCTTTTCAGACAAACACAATCTGAGCTATATTACTGTGAATAAAAAACCCTGGCCTATCTCAGTTTTGTAACTGCAATGAACGGTGGCAACATTTTTGAAGCCCAAAAGCTTCAATTCATTTTGGCCTCTGTGTACACTTTTTGAGATTTCGAATTTCTCTCACGAGTGCCATTCGCGCCTGCTGTTCTCATGCAAATCCACCAGAGGCTGCAGTTGACTGAATGACTGACTGACTGACCGATAGACTGACCCACCCTCCTCCTTCCGTAAACCCAAACAACAGTGTTTTCAAAAGCACCGTTTGACCAGTGCACACCCACTTCCCTAAACCCAACCGACAGTGTTTTTTAAAAGCAATTCAGAAAAAAGCCTTCGCAGCAGCCTGATTTTTACCACATGTTCAAATTTTACAATATTCTTACCCTGTTTTTTACTTGCTTATTTTATTTTTTGGCTTTTGTTTTTGCCTTACCTGCTTTCAGGAATTGTTCTTTGCCAGGCTCGAACCCTGTCATCACTGTCCACTCCGCTCCACGTCACAAGTCTGCCAACGTACGGGTAAAAAAAAAACTCTGAGAAAAGCAGGCACGAATGGCACTCGTGAGAGAAATTTGAGATCTCAAAAAGCATACACAGCGGCCTCTGGTGGATTCGTGAAAACAAAAACTGCAAAAAAACATAGCTCCTGGGACGTGCTCACCAGAAATGTATATAGGGGTACATATTCAACTGGTAACAGCAGAAAAATATCTTCTTTTGTATTTAACAGAAGAAATAAACTCAAATTGCTTTCAAACAAAGTGAAAGGTGATTAAAGAAATTACATTTTTAGGTGAACCATTCCTTTAATTGAATACATTCTGACGGTTCATTTCGGGAAGGTTGCTGCTTCAAGTCCTGGCTGGGTCAGTTGGCATTTCTGGATGGAGTTTGCATGTTCTCCCCGTGTTTGCGTGGGTTTCCTCCGGGTGCTCTGGTTTACCCCAAAGTACAAAGAAATAGGCTATAGGTGAATTGAATAAACTAAATTGGCCGTAGTCTATGTGTGAATGAGTGTGTATGGATGCTTCCCAGTACTGGGTTGCAGCTGGAAGGGCATTCGCTATGTAAAACATATGCTGGATAAGTTGGTAGTTCATTCTGTGGCGAACACTGATGAATAAAGGAATGAAGCCAAAGGAAAATGAATGAATGATTGTTCATTTCAGTGAGAACAAATCCTCTAACCGAACAGAATCTTATTTTGTTTTCGTACGTTATTCAAACAAGAGAAAATCATAGCAATTTAAATAAATCAAGAGCACTCAATCATAAATAAGCATTCAACAATAAGCATCCTCCTCCACCTAATGAAGCACCACTTACCAATTATAATTACTCATTGAAAGTGCATTTAGTTCATGTTTAGAGTGTCTATAGAGAACAGAACAATTATGAATATGAATCAATAAATACATTTTAGCTGAATAAACTCTTATGTCTGAATACTGTATAAGCACAAACACAAACAAAAGCCCCATTTTCACTGGACCAAACACTCAGGGCCCCACTGATCCTCTATCCAGGCAGCCCAAATAAAAAGGGAAAAAAAAAAAACAGAGCTGAATTTTCGCTCTGAGCACAAGGACAAGAGCCTGATCTCATCTTCCACTCGACTTCAACGCAGCCTTTACAGACAAGGCAACCTTGTAGAGCATGCCTGACAAGAAGGAAATGTAGCTCTAGCTGATATTGCTGTGACGGCAGTGGAAAATAAATAGCCTGTTTGCAATTGTTCGCATACAGTTATGCAATAAAAGCGCCGCTTTTGATGCCTCCAGGACTGAACAATACTGAGTCAGAGGAGCTGTTTGAGGAGGTGGAGACGTCATGCATGTTACGCACAGAGTCTCCATGCGCCTAACATTTAAAGGTCTTGTCTATTTACTCACTCATCTGTGCAGCCTGGCTAATGATGCTAATGCCGTGCTATCTGCCGATCAATAAGAGTGAGAACAATGTGGCAGATGACCTACAACGGCATGGGCTTGTGAGATAAGCCGCTGAAAAAGCAACATGTCTGATTTGACGGTGCTACATAGTCCAGAAGTGTTTATTTTTGTACATTTTCCCCCCTCGCTGGGATTCTGTAAGGTCGAGCAATGGAAGGACAGCAAGCAATTTATCAAGAGTAAAGACCGGTGTAAAGACCGGTGTTGACTTGCTGGGTCTAGGGAAGACTGTTAAGATTTGCATGAAGAACAATGTAGAAACAAATGTAGGGGATCTAATGTTTAGTCTTAAAGGCGACCTATTATGCAAAAATCACTTTTCTAAGGGGTTTAAGCATAATTGTGTAGCAACGGTGTGTGATTATAGCCAGGGTGTGAATTATGAATTATACATTCATGATCGGGGGACAACCTTTTCCGTAAGTTTGTGTTAGTTTCAGTAATACATGCTTCAGTGAATGAAATGTATGTTTTTATTTAAATTACATCTAAAATATTAAGCGAAGTTTATTTATAAACAAATTTTGAGAGGATCACGTGCTTATGATTGTTCACAGCTGGTCCTGCATCAGCTCACGATTGATTCTCCAATCAGATGATTCCAACATAGGCTCATTCTGAAAACGTAGCCTTGTATACGTTTCTGGAGACCGCAAATTATGTAACCAGAGGTATGTATGGCTGCATTTTATTTTTAAACAAACGTTACGGGGTGGTATGACGGCGTACCTTTTTGAGCTTACCAGCTGACCGCTTACCTCTGCATAGGCGGCTTTCCTGCTGTAACCAGTTTGTCCTATTAACTTGCCATGTACGTTGGCGGATTTGAGACACAGAGAGGCTTGGCCACGATGATGGGGTTTGAGTCTGTTGAAGAATGGTTCCAGAAAGCAGGTGAGGCAAAAACAGATTTCAAAAAATAAAATAAACAAGTAAATAACAGGGTGAGATCTTTAAAAAGTGTTGTAAAATTTTGGTAAAATTGTTGGTTGGGTTTGGGGAAGTGGGTGGGCGGGTCAATCGATAAAAATTGGTTGGATTTAGGGAAAGAGAGGGTGGGTCAGTTGTTTGGTCAGTCAGTCAAACAGTCAGTCAACAGCAGCCTCTGGTGAGTTTACGTGAGAACAGCAGGTGTGAATGGCACTCTCGAGAGAAATTAGAGATCTCAAAAAGCGTACACAGCAACCTCTGGTGGATTCGCAACAACAAAAACTACAAAAAAACGTACCCCCTGGGATGTATTTCG
The DNA here is from genome assembly GCA_903798205.1 of Danio tinwini. NCBI lineage: Eukaryota > Metazoa > Chordata > Actinopteri > Cypriniformes > Danionidae > Danio > Danio tinwini. Next base: position 15,160,098 of record CAIGQZ010034990.1, on the reverse strand, counting down.
CGGTCTCTAGAAATCTATATATAGGTGCGTTTTCAGAATGAGAAAACATTCGTCTCAAAGAATACCCCCCTTACCCACCCCTACTCCCCCTCCTTTCCAGATGGGCGACAAGGCGGCCCAGTGATTAGCACTGTTGCCTCACAGCAAAAATGTCTCCGGTTAAAGTCCCTACTAAACCAGTTGACATTTCTGTGTGGAGTTTGATCATTCTCCCTGTGCTCACATGGGTTTCCCCAGGTTCTCCGGTTTCCTCCCACAGTCCAAAAAACATGTAACCTGAGTAAATTGAACATACTAAATTGATACCATAGCCAAGCTCTTAGCAAGAGTACACCTCTCCTTAGCCATTCTATATCTGTCATTAGCAAGAAATAAGCCAGGGGAAGTTCATCGAGATCTACCTGAGCTCAAACTCCCCTCTCGCACTTTAAACAGGAGGTAGCCCTTGGCTTGAGGATCTCATAAGCTCACGGTCCTCTCCCGGGACAGCATACCAAACATGCTTTATTATCAATTGTTAGCTAAGTGTGAACTCTTGAATAAAACATATTTAAGTTTTCAGTGTTCTGAGGGATATTTAGTGTATTCTGACCTACATTAGCTATTTTAGAGGTTACTGTAGGTCAAACTACACAAGACATGCATCTAATTTTACTTTACTTTTAAGATATATGTAGATACAAACACCTATTTTACAGGAAAAGTGTCTTGTGGACATACAAAGTCTCTTGGTCCTCTTGATCTGCAGTTTCAGACTGTTGAATGAATTCTCACATAGACGTATTGGTGCAATTATGCATCGAAAATGGTATGGACCATTATCGGGTGGTCAAAAGTATATTTACATTTTAATATTTTAACTATTAATATTATTTAAGACAGTGGTCCTCAACAACCGGGTCATGGACTAGTAACGGGCCGTGGATCAATTGGTACCGGGCCGCACAAGAAATCAATAATTATTTCTGTTTTATTTATTATTTGAGTCTGAACAATCTTTAATTTTAAAAAATCTTTTATTTTGAAAAATGACTGCATTCTCTCGCTTACTTCTCGGTCACCTGAGTGCCCAAATTTAACACTCAAGCAGCTAAATGAGTAAAAAACAGAAGTCTTTGGAAAGTTTCATTGCTAAGGGGAAAAGGCATAGTGAAGGACCTGTGAACTGCAAGGGAAAAGACCCATTTGTCCGCAACTCATTGTCAACAAATCAGGTGAACCCACCATGTCTGTGCAAAAGGATCAACTGCTGGAGATTGCAAATGACTTTTAGGAGCCGTTCGCATACCGTGTCTTTTCTAGTTTTGCAGAGCTTTGCGATCTACTGACCAGCTTCTGCTTGAAGTCCCTCGGTCAAGATACAAGCCGTGGGGTGATTGCTCTTTTGCAGTGGCAGGTCCTAAACTTAGGAATACCCTTTTGAGCTTTGTACAATCACTGACCTGCCACTTTTTGAAGCCAAGCTTAAGATCCACTTGTTTAAATTGGCTTTTAATGCATGGCACTGACACGTCTTTATGTTTTAATGTTTGTTGTATTTTATTGATATTTCTTGTATTGTTTTGAATTGTCTGCTTTTAGTTGTGCTGTATAATTGTTTTTTTACTGGTGTAAAGCACTTTGGTCAACCTTGGTTGTAGTAAAGTGCTATATAAATAAAGGTTGGTTGATTGATTGAATAAGATTTACTGAATGCATCTTTTGGTATTGAAAGTATACTGCCAGGATTTCTGCCAAAGTTATTTTTACTCTAGGGACATTAGAGACTTATTTTACATCTTGCAAAAAGCGACATAATAGGTCCCCTTTAAATGGGAGATTTATTTATTGCAATTGCAAATTAACCTTACTGTATATGCATTTATAAGAGTGTCCCTTTCAACCAGGCTAATTTGTTTAGTAAATCTGATCCAATATTTGTTATTAATATTCTGATACAGACTTTGGTCTGCCTTATTTAAAGATTTGCTTTAAACTAGATCACTGTTTTTATTATGTTTAAATCAGCAAATTTTAAAACAAATACATTAAGGTGTTTTTTAGCATTGCACAATTTTAACAAAGTATATTTGTCACTATTACAAAAACAGGTAAGATTTCCGTAATAGTGCTAATAAACGGAATTTTTTTAATACACAATTGACTATATACAGTCCTCAGCATATATAAGTACACCCCTCACAAATCGACCTTTTTTAAATTCATATTTTTAATAAGAAACCATACAATATTATATTTGTGCATATACATTAGATTAGTCAGTATTGAAGCCAAATCTGGAGCTTATTTAACAAAATAACTTACGATAACGGTCTAAAAACAAGTACACTCAAATTTATGTTATAGAAAAATATTACATACAAATTTTAAAAAGAGGAAAAATCAAGAGAAGCAAAAAAAAAAAAAGAAAAATTTAGTTGAAATTTTGCAGGTTGTAATTTTTTTTTGCTAGGGATGTAACTATTCACCGTGAGTCGGTTGAAAATCGATTAAAGATGTGACAATTCAAACTGGTTGACATGTTGAATGAATCGCGATACATGTTTAAGCCGCTGTGTTTACAGGCCAAATCTTGCTTTATCTGCATAAAAGCGGCAAGAAGTGGGGCGGCAGAGTAAAATGACAGTGGTGAAGTGCGCCAGGCAAACTGTGTGCAAATACTGCAAAAAAAACGTTTACATATGCTAACAGAACAACGAATATAATACACCATCAGCACAGTGAAAAAACTACTATCACAGACGTCTATACGCAAAAACATTATTAATAAGGTAGATTTAGCGGAGAGGCTTCTCACCATCTGTCCTTGTTGTGGCGTTTTTATATGACTGGAGCGAACAAGCTCCAGGTGCATGCCCGCCACATAAGCCATAAGTGTGTGGGTAAGGGGGGTGGGGTGAAATTACGGGGATTTTCCGGGAGTAATAACAGAATGGGAGGGTGGCAGGAGATGGGTCTGAAATACGGGAGACTGCCGGGAAAAACGGGAGTGTTGGCAGGTATGCTCCACACCAGCCATCTCAGTCCCCAGTGAAAGAGTTTTTTCATCAGCAGGGGACATTGTAAATGTGCAAAGACCTCAGCTTATGCCAGAAAACAGATATATTCTGATATTTCTTTTTTAAAAATGTAAAATCCCAGCACAATCACAGTTTTAGTTTGTTTATATTAATGAGTTTTTAGTTTGTATTTTTGGGGGGAATTTGTTTTTAAAATAGCAATTTAGTTATGGTAGAAAATATATTATTTTGCAAAAATGTGCAGCATTTAAGAAAAACAAATTAAAGGGCTCTTCACCATAAATTAGTTTTTAAATAATTTTCTAAAAAAATCATGACTAAATCTTGAATCGTGGGATTAGTATTGTGAATCGTATCAAATCGTGAGTCAGGCGAATCGTTACATTCCTAGTTTTTGCATAAACGATAATTGTATTAGCTTTCAATTTCTAAATATGTTTGGTGACTAAAATATTATTTTAATAAATATATCTGTTTAATAAAGGGCAGCGCGGTGGGTATCACAATCATCTCAAAGCAAGAAGGTCACTGGTTCGAGCCCCGGCTGGGTCAGTTGACGTTTCTATGTGGAGTTTGCATGCTCTCTCCGTGTTTTCGTGGGTTTCCTCCGAGTGCTCCAGTTTCCCCCAAAAGTCCAAAGACGTGGTATAGGTGAATTGGGTAAGCTCAATTGTCCATAGTGGATGAATGTGAATGGATGTTTCCCAGTGGTGGCTTGCAGCCAGAAGGGCATCTGCTGCGTAAAACATATGCTGGATAAGTTGTCGGTTCATTCTGCTGTGGCGACCCCAGATTCATAAAGAGACTAAACCGAAAAGAAAATGAATAAATAAATAAATAAATGAATGAATGAATGAATGAATGATCTGTTTAATAAATCTGTTTTGTTTAAATGCACCAAAATACATTGCCTATATTCACTGAGAAATGGATAAAAATATTCATTTTCAAAATGGGGTGTACTCAATTATGCTGAGCACTGTATAGGTCTATATATGTATCACCAATACATTTTTTTTCATGCTTGTTCCATAAACCAAGCAACATTTTTACAGCAAAATGAAATGTTTAATGTTATTGCTTATTCTTTTGCAGGGAATATATTTTTCTGCTGGTTCTAAGAAATCTGGACAAATACATTTTGAAATGAAAATAACACCAAACAGATTATAGCATATCATATACTATGCTGTAAGTACTTGAATCCAAAAAATATATATACCTGTTTCTTTTCATTCAAGTATGACTGTTTATTAGTTTATGTTTAAACTGTGCAATACAAAATGATGTAAATTAGTTTATCTTAATCATTATTATTATTTTATTACTATATCATCAAATGGTGTTCATTGTACATGGGCTGGTCATAAGCATGCACACGGTCCACTGTGTCACTGCTTTAATAGAGTCGGACACAAAGCGTTTTCATGTCAACAACAAGCATTTTCTGCCCCACTTTAAAGCCTATTTATTTGCTATCACAACAATACACGATTACGTGACCCATTTTTTTTTGACAATCTCTGCCCTTCATGGTTTATCTCCAACTGACAAACACCAAAAAAAGAGTGTATGAGTATGGACATCCCATAATGAAAATAAAATAAATCAGACCTATCGATATGCCAAAATCTTTAATTATTCTGATTAATGAATCAGTAAAGCATGAATGCTTCCCATTCCATCCTAATTATTCAGATCTACACTGGTCTCTAAAACCCTTTTCCTTCATAAATTGATATTTTATGAAATCAAAAATAAGGTAGAATTACAAAATTGAACAATTACATTACAATTTTAAATATTGATTTAGTTGAGATGTAACATTTGTCCTGTGATGACAGTGCTGAATTTCCAGCATCATTATTCTAATCTTCAGTGTCACATGATCCCTAAAAAATAATTATAATACACTAATTTAGTTTTTATTTTATTTAAAATTTTCAAAATTAATTTTTTTCTGAATAATTTCTGTCAAATTCATGTCAAAATGAGACAAAAAGAGAAAATAAAATTAAAAAATTTACTTAACAAATAATAGTATATTTATATACTTATGTAAATGTGATGCTTTCTGACATGACCAAAATTAAATTAAATTTAGTTAAAAAAAATAAACCAATTTAAAACTTCAAAAAATAAATAAATAAACAAAAAAATTAAACATTAAAAAATTTAACATTAAATAACATTTTTCAAAAATCTAATTAAAAAATATAAATAAAAAATAAATTAAAACAATAAAAAAAAAATTTAAATAAAAAAAATTATAAAAAAATTTAAAAATTTAAAATGCAAAAAAATTACATAAAAAAATAATAAAATAAAATAATTAAATTAAATTAAATTAAATTAAATTAAATTAAATTAAATTAAATTAAATTTAATTTACCAGGTCATGGTTTCAGTACACACATTGTGCTGAAACCATAAAGGTGGATTCCAGCCAATAAACCACGCTAATACTTGGGCTCTATTATCATAGGACCCAAGATGTGGTTCGTGGTTGTCCTGTACTCCTGATCACAACTCTGGGCACAGCCATCACTCACACACACACACGCACCATACAACAGATAATAGAACATTGATTAGGGCATCTGTGTCAAGCCCAGATAAATCCAAACAACCTGAGAAGCACTGATCCTCAAAAAAGCAGCCTGACCTCTGAATGAGCTTTACTGCGGGACTGTCATGACTGTGCGTTTCCGTTCTCAGGAGGCTTACATTGACACAGATAAGTGGATGAGCAGTGAATAGTAGATCTGCAGCACAACGGCCGCTACAGAGGCCTCACTATCCTATTTCCAGCCCCATGATAAATGCCACATTTGCTGCATCACACACTGCTGCTCTCCACTAGAGCCATGATGGTGTGTGGGTGCTTCATGCCTGCATGGCACTGAATGTTTATCTTTTCAATACCATGGAACAGAAATAGGCTTCCAAGCTCCAAAAATCACACAGGTGAGTGGGCTTGACAAACCACCTGTAGAAAACACACACTTTTATCTCTGCCACCAGCACATTTGTACCATACACTTTTTAGTTTTAAAACAGCATTTTAGAACAGAAATGATCCACGTCCACACTGACTATTCACCTAGGGTTTCTGGAAAAATCCACACTATACCGCTGAAAACGCACATTACGTGACCACACACACTCTGGCATGCGATGCAGCGTACGCATACATCTGAGTTTAAGGCAGCACATCAAGGATAAACCACTGGATCTCATCTCACTATAGCTGTTAAACGTGATATTTAATTCATCTTGTCTCTATCTAATGACTTTTTGGTCTTTTGAATCTATTATTTGTTCTCAGGTAACGTGTTTTGGCTGAGCGCAAAGAAAAGCTAATATATTAATTTTTGTAACGACATACATTGATTCTGCACATTTGACTGACTGCTTGCCTTTATTTCCTGTATTATATAAACATATTGTACATTATACTTTTATAATGGCCATTATTGATTATTAAAACTGATATTCAGCAAAAGAGAGATCTATGTTTCATATTTTTCAATGAAAATAAAAGGAGGCAGTTATGTTATAGGCTCTGTTTTGTTATAAATATGCATACAGTGAAGATGACGGGCATATAAATATGTAGCTACTGTACATGACGCCTCAACATTTTTAGTGTGTTAAATTAATATCAAAATGAAAATAGGCAGTTCCTTATATCATGTTTAAATTGTATCGATAAGATAGTGAAACAACGCAGCCTGCAGGGTGATGTGAATGAGGTTATAAAGTACACTGTTCCCTTTGAAGATTTACCCGACGTGTCCTCGAGAGTTTGTTTTCTTCATATCAAACTTGCGAAGTTTGAACTTAAGGAAAGGATGCAAGACTGAACTTTGTGTACTTAATACTGAGGAAAAAGCCCTAATCAGATAGCTGAATGTCTGCAGTCATGCCTCCGTTTTCCCCCATCCACACTAACACAAAGCAGCAGATTTTTAAAATGAAAACGGCCACCTCAGTGTTTTCAAAAAGCTCCGTTTTCGGCGCTCGAAAACTCTGGCATAGTGTGGACGGAAGGGGTAACCGTAGCAAAGCGTATGCGTTCCAAAACTAAAACATAGAAGTGCAAACAGGGCCTTAATCACTCCATGTCTCCATAAAAACATTGTGCATTTCTGAGTGTGCCTTACACAGGTGAGTGGGCTTGAAAAACCACCTGTAGAAACACTTTTCTCTCCATATGCACCAGACACTCAATAAGGAAACAATGTTTACTTGTGAATGTACTACAAATCAAGTCATGTCAAATTGTATCTTATAAGAACAGTCAGAATGACCACTATGGTGATGTGGTGACTGATTCTGTTATTTTAGTGTCAAATACAAAACAGAAAACCTTTTTAAATGTAATCACAATTTTTAATCACCTAAAATTGACCAAATTCTTTAATTGAACTTCAACTTCTTCGTGTTGTCCCAACAAGAATCGACTTAGTTAACGTAATCGTTTTTACAAATTTAAGTGGATTGAACATAAAACAATTAAGTTGCGTTGTTTCATTGTTTCATTCATTTGTTCATTTTCCTTCAGCTTAAGCAGGTCTCACACCAGAAGCGCCGCTCGGCGCTGCGCAGCGCCACGCATTTCAGAATTCTAACCATAGGTTTCTATCAGGGTACACACACCGGCACCGCAAGTCGGCGGCTGTCGGCAGCTGTCCGCGGCGCACGGCCATTAGTCAGGACACAGTACATATTTCTGCCGCGGCACAGAGCGCCATCTGATTAGTTTCGTTTTAAATAGTCTGCAAATGTGCACATCTGGTGTGCGATACTTTCAACTGTCATGTGCGCACCGTGTTGCAGCGCTGAGCGGCACATCCGGTGTGTGACGCCCTTAGGTCTCTGATTTATCAGAGGTTGCCACAGCGGAATGAACCGCCATCTTTTCCAGCAAATGTTTTATGCAGCGAAACACCCATACACACTCATTCACACACAAGCTCATACACCACGGCCAATTTAGTTCATCCAATTCACCTATAGCCCATGTCTTTGGACTGTGGGGGAAATCGGAGCACCCGGAGAAAACATGCAAACTCCACACAGAAATGCCAACTGTCCCAGCCAGGACACCTTCTTGCTGTGAGGACAAATATTGGTCATAAAAAAAAATACTTCTTTAATACCAAATCAGTGAATTAGAATGAGGCTGATGGATGTGACTCAAGACTTAAATAATGATGCAAAAAATTCAGCTTTACAATTACAACCATGGAAGTAAAGGGTATTTTCATACTAGAACTACCAAGGCAAGTCATTTTGACCCATATAGCTACAGTACCCTGACTTTTTCTAAGTGTGTATATATTTCATTCTAACATTTTATTTTATTAGAATTACTAAACACAAAACATATCTGAGTATTTCTACCTTGATCGGCCATAACAGTGAAAAAACATTGCTCACACATTTGCTGAACAAAGTAAAGTATGCAATGTTGGGGACGGTCTAGTAACTATAATACACCATTAATATTCCCCCCCACAAAAAAATCCCATTTTTAGGGCTTAATTCTAAAATCTCAATAAAAGCTTCCAATATAAATATGAAATCTACATAAATTATGAATAAATATACATCTTATAAGTAGTCAGAATGACCGCTACGGCCATTCAAGTATTTATAGGATTATGGTCTTCCAGTGTTAAATACAAAAGAGAAAACTTTTATTTTTTAAACGTAATCACAATTTTTAATCACCTTTTAATGACCAAAAACTCTGTAACACTGTAAAAAAATGCTGGGTTCCACACAATTCCTTTATGTTGTCCCAACAAAAATCGATTAAATCGAAATCAAACTTACTTGTTTTTACAAATTTAGGTAGATTGAACATAAAACAATCAAGTTGTCCCCTTCAAAAAAAAAATTAAAAATTGAGTTGTTTCAACTCATTTTAAATAAGTAGTTTCAACAAGAAGCAAAAATAATATTTTGAGTGTGTATTTTGTTAGTTTTGTTTTTAAAATTCCGGTAAATCTTCAGAAATTACTCATACCTTTACTAAAGCTTTTAGTCATACCACCCACCCCTAATCTTCTCCTTGCTGTATGCTGCTATGTGACTGCAACATTAATGATCTACGGGACTGGCTCCTTGATTCGTGAGGAGGTGTGGGTCAAGACTTCAAACCTTTGTAGGCGGTATACATAATGGATCCAGCTCCACATACTGTACCTTTACTTGTCATTCCCATAACTGTCACACATCTGTGAAAATATCAACACTGTCTGCCAATAACAGGCATCTTTCAAAAGCGCATGATGTAATTCCTGTTTGCTGAAATGCTGTCAAAATACTGTCTCTTAGGATTTTCTAAATAAATCATAAAGCATAAAGTTTCATTGATTGTTCTCAGGTCATGTTTGATTGATTCTAAATGAACAAAGTTAGCGCCCGTGATTGCAGTGTTTTGACATTGCTCTGTTGTTCAATTTCAGTAACAGATATGATAAAGCTTTTGACATCTGTACCCAGCGCTGAATCTACAGCTAGTCTTTCACAGGTCAAAAGACATCTGCTTTGTTCGAAAATCTGAGAGCTGCCATGTTTTCTACAGCTAAATATGCCACTATCTTCTCAGGCAATATCTGTCATCCAAATGCAGGATTATTCAAGAGAGTTGTCATACAAACAATGGTCAGAGCAGGAGCAAATGATTACATGCAGGGAAATCCAGAGTGTAGTCATAAAGAGGTGAATGGTCAGTTCTGGCAGCAAGCAACGTAAACAAACAGACAAAGCAAGGGTCAAACATGGCTAGGCTAGGCAAGGCAAGGAAAGCGAGTCGTAATGCTCTATAAAAGAGATAAACAACACTCAGCGCTGATGTGTGTGTCTATGTAATCAGTTCATAACGATTCTCCAGCTGTTTGTGTGTGCGTGTATTCAAAGTGAACCAGAAACCAGTGTGTACAAAGTGCATGACGGGATTTGTAGTTCGTTAATTGGCTGAATGGTAGTCCAGGTGAAGGTGCATGTTTACCATCGATCTGCAGTCGCTTAATCGCTGGATCGCTAAATCGCTGGTGATCATAACAATATCATAATATAGTGCTTTTTTTAGTGATTATATAGTGAACATATGAAACATATACAACCCTGCCTGAGAATATTGTCTTAGTGAGATGTTTGGTTTGCAATAAAGTAGAAATTAAATTCTACATATGACATACAAGTTCATATTTGGATTTTACATATGTAAAATAAGTAAGAAATGCAACATATATTTCAAAATATTACAAAAATGGCAATTTACATAAATAAATAAATATACACAGCCAAATATACATACACTGACTCATGCATGCCCACATGTTGAAATCTTGTTTTTTTGGCGTTCGTTTTTTGATCAAACGAATAAAAGTTTTTTGACTCATTATTTCCTTTTTGTTTGTGTTTGTTTTAATTCTACATTTTGAGCCAAAAACAGGATAACAGATGAGCTTTTAGTTTGTTTTTGTGCCTACAGAATAAACCGTAAAACGAAATATTGAAATATTGTTTTTCTGGTGTTTTGCTTTCCGAAATAAATAGAATAATCGAATGAGCGGATGATACAGGGACCTACCTTGTATGTCATGTATTTATTATGCATTAACTATTGTCATCAGATTTCTATATGGGTTGTCATATAGCTATGATGCCTTAAAATGTTGTCTAGGTAGGCGGCTTACTGTGCATTCAACCAGAAAAATGTTGAAGCTGCCTCCAGAGTGAATTCTTCCATCTCTAAGAAGGAGAAGAATAGAAAAAAATAATGATTCACATGTAAAATAACTGCTGGTTGTCGTGACTAATTAAAATTGTCAATTTTACACTGAATATTTTGAATATGCTTAATGCCTAAGGCTCGAAACACCAATTAAATCATAATATGCAGCAGCATGACAAAATTAAAGGGCAGTTTTTTTTTCCACTTTTCACAGATTCATAGGCCCGTTTGACACCAGTTGCTTAATTAAGTTAATCTGGAGAGTTGTTTCAAGCCTCACTGTTGACTAACGATAGAATGCAGGTTTTATTTTTAATTGATTTGTAGGCTGCGGTAAATATTTTCATTCATTTGCTGCTGTTTTGTTTACCTTATTTACAATTACTGAATTTGTATCAGCGAGAGACGCAGTGGGTAGCGCTCTCACAGCAAGAAGGTCGCTGGTTTGATCTACTATCCCAATTTACATACAAAAAAATCTTGTGCTCGTTCAAACTGCTTATTTAAAATGAGCTATAACAACACAATTCCTGAGATTTCATTGGGACAACTTCTTTTTTTTTATGTTCAATCCACATAAAATTGTTATAAGTGTTAACTTAATCAATTTGTGTTGGGACAACATGAATGAATTGTGTGGTTTTCATCCGTTTATTAGCATTTCTCTTTGTTTCAATGAACTCAGTGGAGAACAAAATACTATAGTACCACTGTCTGATATGATACTTCCAGCGCAATCTCACAGCAATTCATACATTTTCATAACTTTTCGATTTATTGGCTAATTTGTATTAATTTAATCTTATTCATAAATTTTTAGTATGATTTCCCCAGGATTAGGGGTGAGTTTTGGAGGCACGTCTATTTTCAATTCACTTCGTATGTTTCAGAATTGAGAAAAATTAATACAGATATGACTATCCAAATTGTCATATGGCAACATACAGAAAACACCCACTAAAGCAAAGTGATTATCATTTAAACTCAGAAAAAAGTTCGCATAAAGAATATTTAACTCAAAATTTGACTCAGAAACTCGGAGGAACTGCAATAACCCTGACTTCAGAATCCAAAATGGCTACTCAGGGCATTAACAGAAATTAAACAGTCTAAATATATTGTTTATTAGCATTTCTCTTTGTTTCAATGAACTCAGTGGAGAACAAAATACTATAGTACCATGATGCTTGACATACTGACATGATGCTTCCAGCGCAATCTCACAGCAAGTCATGAATTTTCATAACTTTTAGATTTAGTGGCTAGTTTGTTTTAATTAGATCTTATTCATACATTTTAGTATGATTTCCTCAGGATTAGGGGTGAGTTTTAGAGGTACACCTCCTCTATTTTATGTTTTCGTACAAATAAAATCGTACAAATTTGTACAAATTAGCCACTTTCTGACAATGCGTAAAATAGTTATGTTTCCTTATGAGAATGGGCTGTATCAGTGCTACCAGTGTAAAATATAGCCACTTGTTTTGCTAGCAATGGATATTTCCATATTGGTTTTCTGACTTGAGTGTCTTTCCCATGTCAGACATTAAACTATCGAGCTAAAAAAAACAGCATAATAACATTACATCATTAAAGGACTCTTATTTTACCCTTTTTATAATATTCATTCATTCATTCATTTTCCTTCAGCTTAGTCTCTTTATTAATCAGAGGTCATCACAGCGGAAAGAACAACTTATCCAGCATATGCTTTACGTGTCAGATTCCCTTCCTGTTGCAACCCACCACTGGGATACCCCCAAACACTTTTGCATTCACACACATACTCATACACTACGACCAATTTAACTTATTCAACTCACCTGTACCGCATGTCTTTGGACTGTGGGGGAAACCAGGAGAACTAACACAGGGAGAACATGTGAACTCCACACAGAAATGCCAACTGACCCATCTAGGTCTCGAACCAGCGACCTTCTTGCTGTAAGGCAACAGTTAACCACTGAGCCACCGTGCCGCCCCTTTTACAAGATGTAAAATAAATCTTTGGTGTCTCCAAGATGTCTCTGTAAAGTTTCACCTTAAAAACCCATCAGATTATTTATTAAACAATGCATAATGTGTCCATTTTAGGGTCTGAGCACAGTGTAGCTGTTTTTGTAGCCTGTTGCTTTAAATGCAAATGAGCTGGATCTCCCCACCCAATGTTCCCATGTGCATTACTGCTTCACCATTACACTGGATAAACAGCAGTCAGTGACAGAGACAGATACAGATGAAGCAGAGATCCAGTTTATTAGTCAAAAACACCAAGTAAGTTTATTTAATGAATCTTTGGTGAAGTTTATTAGAAAAAAGAGACTTGTTTTCTACACACAGTTCTGTTCAAACAGCTTTCAAAAGTTGATTTTGCGTCATAGGTGCCCTTTAAGGGAATAAATAGCCTAAATGAATTCCACTGTTCTTGCATCATTTTAATTATATATGGTTGTCAGTCAATTCATTTTTACACATTCTTTAAAGAAACTGTCATTTAATGTAAATAAAGGCGCTGTGTTAATGTCAAATACTCTTGCAAACCAACCAAATGTCAGTCTGGATGGCCAGCTAAACTAGTTAAGACTGGTTTTGGTTTGTAATTTCATCAGGGTTACTCAAGGAAGATTTAATGCCACATTGATGCTTGGAGGAACTGCCACCAGATTACAACTATCAGAGAGCTCCAGCTGCATCAGATGATATGGCTCCGAGCATCCCCTTGTCACACTCTGTTCATCCGACTGCTTATTCCACCTCAGACCTTTGAAAAAATAATGTTTTGACTGCAGCATCTTTCAACCTCACATCCTGCATGAAAATTCCCTTACATTTGAACTGCTTTATTAACATCTGAATAGTCTAAATGAGATATGATATAATCAATTCGACTGGTCACTCGATTCAAATAATCCGACACCTTCGTGAACACATCTGTGCATTGTGAACAAAGCCAATTAGCACTGGATAACAGCGACGTTTCCAGTCATAGCCTTAGTTATCGAAGCTGTTCACAGCATCACATCACATGATGTGTACAGCCAAAAATAACACAAGCCAAGTCACATCCAATCATCTACAGGGGATCAGATACATACTTAGCAGAAACAAATGGAAGATGAACTGTAGGTTATCCGGACAACAAAGGTTTTAATCTCAGCCTATTTATAGCAGATGCTAGCCGCTTGAGGGCAAAGCCCATACGTGTGGGCTTGAAGAACAAAGCACAGATTACATGTGATTCATCTTCTCACGTTTGAAAGGCAGACCTCAGTTCCCTGCGTAGTGTATCCCTGGGGAATGATTTTCCCATTGGCTATCTGCCTCCCTAAACAAAGACTGTGCTCAGTGACAACATCGATGTGCACCGGACGCTGCTGAAATACCATAGAAGGGAAAAGTGACATTAAAAAATTCTGACATTATCCCAAACTATATTTGGACTGATGATATGGAACATCGAACATTCCAGTATATCACACCATATTATTTCTAGGGTTGAACAGAACCGAGTGACACATCTTTACAATTACAATCAAATAAATCAGAAATGATGTGGATTTTTTGCAAATGTATTTGAATGAAGACTGATTGAAGTGTTGATTTGTGGGACTGATGTCAAGGCAAGCCTCACTAGCACTGCTGGCCAAGCAGAGCCTGTTTTATTCAAGATTTTTTTCTTTCACCATTTTGGTTCTATTCCACTGTCACCTCTGGCTTGAGCTGCTCTTCACTGAATCACATCCTTGAACTCAAGTCCCTTTGAGGCAAGTCATTTCACTCTGCAGCAATCTTAAAATGCCTCACGGGCATGGAAGTGCCGCTTCTATCTTTTTGAATTGGGAAATATCAAATTCTCCAAAACTGTGTGACAAGCATGTGATTAAATTTCATATTTGGAATCACCAATGAAATTTAACAACAACAAATTTTGGGTTTTTTTTCAGGTTGCCTAAGGTAATGCACATGAAGGTAACAAGATCACAACACCAACCTCCATTATGGCTGTTTCTGGAGGATGCAAGCAGACGTCATCCTGTCAATCAAACTATCTTAACTACCTTAAAGGCTGATTTATACTTCTTTTATAAATAAATAAAAGTAAAGAAGTAAATATATACTTCTTTACTTTTAACATTTCTGAAACATTAGCTGGCAGTAGGATTTTATGTTCCTCTGGGTCAAGTTTCTTCGTTGGTGCTATGTTTTTTCTGATTGCTACTTTAATGTACAAGCAGCATTCAAAGGCGGACACCAGGGAATGTGCAACAACTTTAATCATAAGGTAAACACAAAACAAAAGTTTCCATCTGGAGCTCCTTCACGGGACGCGACACTCGCTCCATCAGGGTTGTGGCTCTCAGCTCGGCCCACACTCATCACAGATACCAAGCTGACCAATCACAGTGGTTGCGCTATGCAACATTGTGACATGTAGTTACATTTTTTAAATGGTGATTATTTTACACAATTACATTTTACACAATTTCATCCTCTGAATAATGCTGTGTCTGATTAAGCTGGTCTCATGAGTTACCTTCCAACGGGAGACCGGGGGGAAGTTGTAGGAAGTTGATGATGGTGGCTGCATTGCCAAGCACGAACTGAAGAGCGTTGGGGGGGATGGTTGTCGGGCGCGGACTGAAGAGCGGGGGGTAGGGGGTGGTGGTTATTGGGTGGTTTGCGAGGTCAAACGGAAAAGCAGGAAGGGGGAGGGGGAGGGGGGTTGTTGTCGGGGTGGAATTCCGGGAGTTTTCCGGTAGACAATACAATACAGGAGATGGGTCTGAAATACGGGACACTCCCGGGAAAAACGGGAGTGTTGGCAGGTATGAGTTTAGTTTGTTCATTAGTACAGATTTCAAGCTTTATGCAGATATATTTCTCATGTCTGTGAGGCAAGTACTTGCTGAGATTTCAGTACAATTGCCGACCCTGAAGGTTTTATAACAATGAAGCAAACAATGAAAAAACGTAGTATTGTCAGTCTACAGTGACAGGGGTGTCAAAGGGTGCGTCCGAAAGTGCATACTTCCATACTACATAGTACGCTAAAATCAGTATGCGAGCCAAGTAGTATGTGCAAATTCATAGAGGTTAAATATCAGTATGCGAGAAGTACCCGGATGACTTACTACTTCCGGCAAGATTCTGAAGTGCCCATCCCATGATGCCCCACGACAGAATTCATGAATGGGAGTGACGCAACAGATACAGGTAGGTCATGTGACCATGACAAAATGCCAGATGTAGTACGTCCGAATTTCATTCATACTGCTCACATTCATGCTGTACATAACGTACTTTTCTAACAGCCGAGTAGTACGTTTAAATTCAAATACAGTACCTACTGAGTAGTAGGCGGTTTTGGACGCAGCCATTGTCAATTCCTGGAGGGCTGGAGCCCTGCAGAGTTTAGTTCCAACCCTGCTTCAACACACCTAACTATAGGTATCAAACAAGCCTGAAGGACTCAATTAGTTTAATCAGGTGTGTTTAATTTGGGTTGTAACTAAACTGTGCAGAGCTGTGGCCCTCCAGGAAGTGGCTTTGACACATGTGACTTAGACGGTGTCCTATATAGTTTACCTTCAACTCCTATCAGACACACCTGAGCCAGGTAATCAAGCTCTTACCAGGCTTGGTAGAAATGTCCTGGCAGATGTGTTGTGGCAAGAAGCTAAACTCTGCAGGGCACCGGCCCTCCAGGATCGAGTTTGGTCACCCTTGACTTAGAGTGTCCATACTGATCATTGCACTATGAGTGACAAGGCTTGTGTATTCTGTAGACTTTGCTTATACTGAACTGAACTGAATCGCCATTGAGCTAACTAGAACAAAACCAGTCTACTAAACAAAATGTAGCTGCTTGTTCATCTCTGAAAAGCTGATTTGACACAACTGGCACAGAATAAGCCACTGTAGAAATAAAGGTGACTTGATTTCACTATTAGTAATGCTCATTGAATTCATATTGCCCTATACTACAAAAAATCGAAGTCTGCTATTAATCTGATAAGTGATCTAACATACAAATTACAATAGGTGCATCGAAAAAAGCACAAAAAAAAATCATACAAGGTATCCTTTAACCAGCTTGTAACAAAACTTTAAAGAAAAGACCTTAAGCCACTTCATAGGTGTAGACAGATTTTTTTTTTTTATCAAAAGGATTTGACCTTTATGTGTGCTTCTGAAAAGCTCTCCTCTGTTGACACATCAGATGAATCCTTATACAATCCATATACAATGCCAAAGGAGCCATTCTATATTATAATGTCAAGGTGTCATGCAAAGAAAACAATAGTCTTTACACAACCAGAATTATATAGTCAATATACAGTACAGTTTAAAATATACTTTAGAACAAACTATCATACCATTGCAGAGCTTGCGCAAACATATCCACATCACTGTGATCATCAGGTGATTTCTTAACTTTTTCCTGCAGCTTGCATCTTGTGTTTTATTTAAACTGCTGATCATATTTTTGATTATTATTATTATAAATGATTATTAACCTTCTTTTAATTCTTGCAAAATTCCATATACATCGCTGTAAATTCTCTCAGCGTATTCCTTGTTTTATTGTGTTTGAAAAGGAACTTCAACAGTACATTAGATCTATTGCTTCCTCTAAAAATCTTAAAGCTATTAGAGCTGTTAACCTATTTTTCTTTTTTAATTTGCTTATTAACACATGATTTTATATTATTTGTTGTTTGCTTTTTAGTTTGTTTTTTTTTCTCTTGTATGTGCTTGTTTGATGCTTTCTCTGTAAAACTCATGTACAATTTACACAACAAATTTGCATGATGCTGTTATTGTTACCCTGACATTAATAAAAAAAAATTAAATAAATAAAAAATCTTGTGTTTTTTTTAATATTGAGAGAAAATCTGGGAGACAACATTGGGCTGTTTTTTATCAGTATATTACTGCAAAGGTGATTCAAGTTTATTTCTACATAAAATCAAAGAATAAAAAAGGAAATTTGCAGTGAGTCCATCAGCGCATTGACTCATGTTCAATCTCTTGTATAGTACATTACGTGTGCATGAGTGTGAACACCAGCAATAAGCTGCAGGCACCAGTGTTGATAATAATGTGGTTCTGAATGCATTGTAGCTCCTTTAACTGAAAATGTTAGCAAAAACTAGAGCTGGGCAGTATGACGAAAACTCAGTGGGTAGCACTGTCGTCTCACAGCAAGAAGGTCGCTGGTTTAAGTCCTAGCTGGGTCAGTTGGCATTTCTGTGTGGAGTTTGCATGTTCTCCCCATGTTTGAGTGAGTCTCCTCCTGATGCTCCAGTTTCCCCCACAGTCCAAAGACATGTGCTATAGGTGAATTGAATCAACTAAATTGGCTGTAGTCTATGAGTGTGTCAGTAAATGAGTGAATCAGTGAATGTTTCCTAGTACTGGCTTGTGGCTGGAAGGGCATTCTCTGTGTAAAACATATGCTGGAATAGTTGGCCGTTCATTTTGCTGTGGTGAACTGTGATAAATCAGAGAATAAGCCAAAGGAAAATAAATGAATAAATGAATAAAAAAAGTTTATTTCATGGTAACGATATCTTTCATGATATAGTATTTTATAAAGGTATACATTCCAGAGAATGTACACAAGGGTTTTAAATAATAATTAAGCTTGAATATTTAAGAATAGAAAAGGACTTGATCTTTTTGATTATCTTGTATTTTGTTTTTAACCTTATAAACATAGTAAGCAAAATATGACTTTAAGTGAACAACACACTGTATGTCACATTTCACAGTTTAATGGACAGACATTATTATTATAAAGATTTCTCAAGTAACATCTTCTCACAGATATAAAATATATAAAAGTAAGTAACAGGAAAACAACTCAAATATGAAAAAATCGATATGTAAACATTTTAAGGAATTATAAAACTCTTGTGTAAATATTAAAACTAAGCGGTCACTACTTGTTGAAAATATAAAGCAATAATGAGTTGGACACGCCCACTTATTTACATTTCACGCTATACATAGAAAAATTTTATTTTACGGTACACATTTCATTCCGCCGTAATGAAATACACTTACTGACCACTTTATTAGGTACACCAACAGCCCGTTAATGCAAATTTCTAATTAGCCAATCACATGGCAGCAACTGAGAAACTGGGAAACTGAGCAACTGGGAAACTGAGGCTACAATTTGCACAGGCTCGCCAAAATTGGACAAAAGAAGATTGGAAAAACGTTGCCTGGTCGGATGAGTCTCGATTTTTTCAATAACATGAAAACATATATCCATCCGGTATCAACGGTTCGGGCTGGTCGTGATGGTGTAGTGGTGTTGGGGATATGTTCTTGGCACAATTTGGGCACATTAGTATCAATTGAGCATCGTGTCAACGCCACAGCCTATCTGAGTATTGTTGCTGACCATGTCCATCCCTTTATGACCACAGTGTACCCATCTTCTGATGGCTACTTCCAGCAGGATAACGCACCATGTCATAAAGCGCTAATCATCTCAGACTGATTTCTTTAACATGACAATGAGTTCACTGTACTCAAATGGCCTCCACAGTCACCAAATCTCAATCCAATAGAGCAGCTTTGGGATGTGGTGGAATGGAAGATTTGCATTATGGATGTGCAGCGGACAAATCTGCAGCAATTGCGTGATGCTATCATGTCACCTGCTGTCATGTACCTTGTTGAATCTATGCCACAAAGGATTAAAGCAGTTCTGAAGGTAAAAGGAGGTCCAACCCAGTAATAGTAAGGTGTACCCAATAAAATGGCCAGTGAGTGTATAACATCAAACTGCCCAGCCTTAGCAAAAACCAATCCATACAACACAGAAACTACCTAGCAAAATATAGTTAATAAATAGAGTCAAACACAACAAGCATTAGGGAATAATGCACGATATTGGAAAAATCTGACATTGCGATATTTTGTTTTTCTGCGATAAATATTACGATATATAAACAGTTTCACCAGATAACAGCTATTTAGAAATAATTTACTCATTTCGATTAGACTGATTCTGTAGGGAAGTGAATAATTTATAAAATTGTCAAAAAATAACTCAAAAATAACAGTGAAATAAACAGTGTTTTATGTTTTTTGGGAGAATCAAAACAGTATTCAGGTGCAGAGTTTGAATAATCAAATGTGAAATAACAGTGCAAAAGTCTTTACTGTAAAAATAGTTCAATATTATTCTTTATTAAAGTTACAAATGGTAAAATTTCTTGTGTCTGAACTATGAATGCTGTCTTAAAAAGACGTGCAAATGAAAAACTCCATTTTGGTTCAACTCTGCATTAAATACACAGTACTCATCAGGGGCGCCGCTAGATGGGGGGGAAAGTCAGGACGATTCTAAGGGTCCAAGCATTTTAGGGGCCCCAGAATTTACCTAGTAGTTACCTAATAACCCCTACCCTCCAACCCCCACCCCACCCCTGCACTTCACTTCACTTAGAGGGCCTACCAAAAAACTTCTGTAATAGGGTCTGAACTGACCACCGGCGCCCCTGATTCTCATTTCTCCTTTTTAACTATAATCCATGGTTTCTGCTACATTCATTCTTCCATGGCGGAGCGATGTGCGATCCTGCGATGTGACTATTGCGGATGTGCACATTGCGATATCAATGCTGAAATTATATATTGTGTAGCCCTAACAAGCATTCATATTTTCTTTACAAAATTGGTCAAATCTAATAGTACAAAACAAGTGCAGTACTATAAAGTATTTGTGCAAAGTCTCAAAGGGATATTTTACTGTGAAAATTTTTTTCCTTTCTTTTTATAGAGCAATTTTCACATATCTCATGGGTTCACTAATGCCTCTTTGAACTGGCTTGAAACCGCCATATTGCTGACTCCAACATGTGCATTGTTTTCCACATGCAGTAACAAATCCACAAGACAGCTATAGCAATAAAGTAAATGGACTTTCTTTCCCTTTTTTTGTTCCTCAGAGCATCTAAGCAAATCTGCACGGGAGAAAAAGCTGCCTTCAACAAAATTAAATCAATTACAGTAATTTATCTAAAGCGCTATACATAGTACAAATCAATACACTTAAATGCTCCTAAGCATTAAATAAGTGTATGCTAGGTTTTTTAAAATGTATTTGTATCAGTCTGAGTCAGTGGGATATTTGCTGTTGGGATATTTGCTGTTCCTTAGCACAGATTTGGATGCTGCCAACTCTATACAGTTAAGATTTATTACAGGCTGTATAGAAAATGGCACAAAAGGAGAAGGGGGGCAAAGTAAGACTGATCAACAGCAATGCAGCCGTAAGGAATTGGCACCACAGAGATTTGACCTTCAATCTAAAGGCCTAAAAGTGCATCAGATAACCTTAGGCTAAATACACACATTTGCTATAGCTGATGACTGATTATGAGCAGGTATATGGGAGTATTGCTCAAAACTGCCACTCTCTTAGATAAAGATTTGTCAATTATTTTTATAAAGAACTTTCATGAAAAACATTTGACGTGAATGGAAACCTTTCATAAATTGTTTGCTATATGGAAAAAGCTCTTTAATGTCATTAAAATGTTCTTCACACAAAATGGTTCTTTAAAGAACAGTTCACAGAAGGGATTTTTGGAGAACTGAAATTTGGTATTATATGGCATTGCCTACATGGATTTTTGCTTTATTATAGGTTATTTATTAAAATTCATGGTTCCATGAAGAACCTTTAACACAACAGTGTCTTTAAATTACTAAAATGTTTTACGCATTAAGTAAAATGGATTCTTTGAAGAACTTTTTTACTATAAGTTTCTTTGGGGGAACCAAAAATTGTTATTCTATGGAATCAGAACACAACACTGGAGCTTGGAAAAAAAACATTTGTAAGGGCATACAGGCAATTTTTAGTAAAACATCTCAAAGTAGTCTAACTTTTAGTCCAACTCAAACTATATGTGTCACGATCACCAGCGATCCAACCTGTGCAGATTGCTGGTAAACACAGATCACATAGAACTACAAGTTCCAGTCATGCACCACTCACACAGCTGGCCTAGATCCCCATGATTGCAGACAAACACATCTGAAGCAACTCATGAACTGATTACATCGACAATAAAGTCAGCACAGAAGTTGCTGAGCCTTGTTGAACTGTTAGTGAACATTACAATGCGTTTTCCTTGCCTTGCTTTGCCGTGATTTTTAACCTTTGCCTTGTTTGTTTGATTACGTTGCCTGCTGCCTGCTGCCTGCCTTGTTGACCTTCTGCCTGTTTATTTGACCATGAATCTAGATTGCCCCTATACATCTGTTTGCTCCTGTGTTGACTGTTGCTTGCCTGACCATCTCTGTCTCAATAAACCTGCATTTGGATTCGCACCTCTGTTCTCAGCATCACTTCACATGACAATATGACTCTTATGTGAGCCAGTTTTTTTCTAATGAATCAAAATCTAATGTATAGAAAATTCAATGGTGCATGTGTTTCCATGTAAATTATGTATTAACTTAAATCAGTGGTGAATAAAGCCCTGTTTCTTTTTTTTTTATAAAAATGCTTTGTATCTTGACCAATTTAGCATTTGTTATGGTCTGTTATAAAAGTAGAGCTTGTAAAACTCCAAAATGTATTTATTTATTTACCTTTACAATTTAATTTATTTGAACCATTCTTGTAGTAATCAATCCAAAATTACTCCACAAAACTGAAACGCCTAGGAGGTTTTTGCTAGAATTGCATAAAATAATTAGGAAATGCAGTGTTACTACAAGCTTTGTTTGTTATAGTATAGTATACATCAAAATACAGTCAAAGCTAAACAGTAAAACAGTAAACTATTTAGATGGGAGTGGCGAGTGGCAAAAGAGGGAAGGGTTTGCATAAAAAGGGGAGTTTCAGAACATGCACTACTGCTGATTTTCACAGCAGCAACACTACTTTTACATAGACATCAGTAATGGAATTATTTGCCTTAATCTTAATAAGACAATAATATGATTAAGGTGTCTATATGAGTTGCTTTTTGAATGTTCCTTTCATGATCCCATTTTACATGTTATAGCAGATAATTCCATTAACATTGTTGTGTCACCAGGCTATCCACTTTTCCTTTCATGTAATTCCGTGTGTTTCATTCTTAATTTGTCAACTTTAACTGCAGTTTAACACCTTCACTTCATTCAGGAACATTTCATCCATGCCCCCTTTGACAAACGAGATACTGGATGTGAGGAACTGCTGGAAGAGTGTAGTTTGAATGGAATTTTTGATACCGCACGCCGTATGGGAGAAAAAAAGACTCTGCATTTCTCGGTAGATGCAGACATTCGGTAGGTGCAGAAAATAGCACCAAACAGCCGTGTGTGTACAGACTATCCTGTCACAAAATGCGGCGAAACGACAGTAATAGTTTGATTAAGGTGTTTACAAGTTTACATTCGGAGAGCAGCATTTACAGCGGATCTTTCAGTTCATAATATTGTAGTAATATTAACATACTGTAATTCAATTCATTTTTATTTGTATAGCGCTTATACAATGTAGATTGTGTCAAAGCAGCTTAACATGGAAGTTTATAGTGAATTGAAACAGTGTGAGTTCAGTTTTCAGTGTTTAAGTTCAGTTTAGTTTAGCTCAGGTCAGTGTGGGTTAATAATCACTACTGAGAGTCCAAACACTAAAGAGCAATTCCATCGATGCACAGCTCTACAGATCCCGAACCATGCAAGCCAGTGGGGACAGCGGCGAGGAAAAAACTTCACCAATTGGTGAAAGTGAAGAATTTAAAAAACCTGGAAAGAAACCAGGCTCAGTTGGTTTCATTTCATTACATTTCTCTAATGTAATCTTAGCAACTAAATCATTTTGACTGAGGTTTGTTTTTAAAAACTGAAAGAGGACTGCTGACGATACTAACTTTGCCTCTGAATAAACATAAACAAAGAACACTGATCACACATATACCAAATCTGTAGAGACAATGCAATGCAATCAATGCAAACTAGAACAGTGTCTTTTTTTAAAAGGAGACGAGTGGCAAATCCGGATTTCACCACTTCCAGATGCGCAAAGCTCTCGGCTAAAAAATGTTCCTTACAAGTATATTTTTGTCGGGTGCTAGCAGGAGTAGGATCGGCGCTCTCATTGCGGGAAAAATGGAAACAAAACATTTGTTGCGGCACATTTATAAACACAACACCGACAACCTATGTCTCAGAACAATTCTCCTTTTTCCACCTGTTTTGATTGCGTTTGGCAACACAACGTGGCATCTCTTTGAACACTGTAACAGGTAAAAACAAGTCTTCTAAGCTATATCATGCAGATAAATGAAGTTGAACCTCATTCACAACAGAGCGCGCTGATTGGTTCAAATCAAGTCTTTCTCATGAATTAATGCTTAAAACTCAAAGACATCATGCCATTAATGACTATTAATGACATTAATGACATTAATGCTAAAAACTCAAAGACATCCGCCAGTACAGACATCCAGTTATAATGCTGGAATTTACACAAGGATCTCATGGCTTTGACGTAGCTTCAAAATTAATCTGACACATACATGACTCTCAACATCTCAAAAAATGTGTTTTGGTGTTTCGTGACCCTTTAATATCAATTACTGTACTCTTAATTTGGCAGTTAATCTTAAAATTTGTAAATGAAACTGCCTTTCCCTTTTCTCATGTAATCCTTTTCCTCAATAGAATCATTATAGCAATGCAAATTTTTTATAATTCCTATATTTGTATCTGTTATATTACTAACATATGTCGGTTCATAAATCTCTCACTACATGTCCAAAGTAAAGTGCAAGACAAGCCTTTAAAAACAGCTTCAATATATTTCACAGCACCTCTGTGTACACCTACACTCTAGGCTTATGACACAACATAGTGTGCCATGCATGAAGACACCGTGCTTTCATAAATAATTCACATCTGCCAGGGTTCCAGTGTAAGATCGATAAGAGCTCTTTCTGAATGCAACCCCTTATTCTCCCGTCACAGACAATTTATCCAGTGCAGAAAAGTAAGACTTGTACAGCTTTGCAACATGCAGCAGTCTGTTTTATTTACTTGACATATGGTACGTACAGCTCTGAGCAGACAATAAAATAAGCTGCTGTCTTGGTGCAAGACATTTTGACAGTTGGCAGGCGAAGATCAAACTCAAAGCCAGGATACCTTGGTCCCTAGATTGCCGCGGTGTATTTTTAGGACAGATATGATGGCGCACAAATCCGCCGATTTAAGATAACAGATAACAGTGAGACCTCACTTTATAGCCCTCTGGCCTCCGATGCCAGACTTCACACTAGCTCTGCCATATAGCAGAGCCCAGGATTAGGCTTTATCGCTAGAACACTGTGTGGTCTTTAACTCCTCACTGAAGGAGGAACAACACACATCGTACCCCATATGGTGTGGAGCATAAAAGCCCACATGTAGTTAGCAGTTCACGCCTCGGCAAACTATAAATGATCCATCAGTGCCATCTATGCAGAGTACCAAGGGTAATACAATTGCCATGCAATAGGTAAATTCTTAATTTTATTAACAGAAGCACACATTAAAACAACATTCTTTAGTGGCATCTATGGTTCAATAAGGAAACTTTAAAGTACACATGAAATCAAAACAAGCCATATTGATTTTGTTAGCTCACATCACTAGTTTTGTGGTGAACAATTCATCCGTGCATGTCATTAAGAAAAAGAAAATAGTTTGCCCTTTGTAATCTAAAATTGAAATCTGAAAATGCACTTCCTGTTTGTTTCAGTTAAATAATCAGATTACTTCTTTCTGAGGTATTGGGCGTGGCTAACATACTTAACCAAACCCCTCCAACTGTCAGTTTTGACAACAAACAGTATGGCGAGGAGGAGGAGTCTGTTAGGTTGTATTAACTCTCCAGAAATCCTTTTCAGGATTTTTCTGAATGAAATTCCTACTTTACTACATCCAATCAGCTCACAGTTGAAAAAACAAGTCACACCCACTGTTTTCTCATTTAAGTGAAGTTTATTTATAAACTAATTACGAGGGGATTACGTGCTTATGATTGCTAGCGGCTGGACCCACATTATCCAAATCACTATGCACCAATCAAATGATCCCTAAGCTACTATAAATACCCCGGGTTTCATATCACTGCTATCTTTGCTTTTGAAGAATCCCCCCATCCACCCCTACTCCTCCTCTTTCCTAGATGGGTGACACAGTGGCCCAGCGCTTAGCGCTGTTGCCTCACAGCAAGAATGTCAATGGTTCTAGGCTTTACCAACCAGCAGGCATTTCTGTGCGGAGTTTGCACGTTCTCCCCGTGCTCACGTGGGTTTCCCCCGGGTACTCCGGTTTCCTCCCACTGATTAAAAACATGCAACCTATGTTATTGATTAACCAACACTATAGACTTGCTCCCTATCTAGTACCTATCTCGTTAAAGAGAACTACTATCTGCTCTTTAATCACTATAATGGGGGAGTTCTCGAGATCTACCTGAGCTCGATCTCCCCTCTCGCCTTGCAACGGGAGGGAGCCCCGGGCTCGAGGATCTCATGAGCTCAGGGCTCTCTCCCGGGACAGCATGCCAAACAAGCTTATAATCAATCATCAGCTAAGTGTGAACTCTTGAAAATTCTGTTTCTCTAGGAACTGCGTCACAGTATGTAAAAAAAAAATATTGACAGCTTCTGGTTTATGCAGACTTTAAAGGTCCCGTGAAGTGCTTTGGTATGTGGACATTTTTTATTTGGATGTCTGACAATCTCAACTGAAACACAAAGACATATATTAGCTGTTAAAAAATAGTTCACGCAATAGCGTACATTTTCATCACAGCTCTGCAAATGAGAGTGGTTGAGATTAAGAGAATCAAATGAAAAGCAAATGAGAAGCGTCTTGAAGGGGGCGGGGTATTCCAGATACTAGAGAGCGTTTAATTGGTCAGAAGATTTGATGAGAGACTGAAGTATGGGGTGACGTAAAATGTAATTTCTCTTCATCGTATGACATGTTAGCAATATTAGCACAATATTCATTCATTCATTCATTTTCTATTTGGCTTAGTCCCTTTATTACTCTGGGGTTGCCACAGCGGAATGAACTGCCAACTTATCCAGCATATGTTTTACGCAGCAGATGCCCTTCCAGCTGCAACCCATCACTGGAAAACATCCATACACACTCTTTCACACACAAACAATACAGACAATTTGGCTTACCCAATTCACCTTTACTACATATCTTTGGACTTGTGGAGGAAACCGGAGGAAACCCACGCGGACATGAGGAGAACATGCAAACTCCACACAAAAATGCCTAAAGACCCACTGCGCCACCGTGACGACCAAGGCATAATGTCAGATTCATTACGATATCCAAAAACCCCTAGAACAGTGTAGTGTTGTCACGATACTGGAATTTTTTAACATTGTTACCATACCTTAAAAAATAATGATATTCAATACTATTTTCAATACTATGGTGAACAAATTCTGCAACATTAAAAGTAAGCCAATGAAGTAAAAAAGGGAAAAAACGAAACCATATAATGCTTATAACTAGGCTTGCCATGATAGATGGTGTTGACGGTGTTACCGGTTTTAAGACGCAACACCGGTGACATCACTTTTCCACCATGACACCGTGCCCACATTTTTAAAAGTATTTCTTTTTTTAATTCAATATTTATTTGAATTAAATGGAAAATATAATTCCAAATAATTTACTTGAGACGATAGCATGCAGTAGGCTGTAGTTAAAATCTGAACATAGCTACAATGCTTCACATATCATTTATCATGTGAGGAGAACGAGATGAGTCGAATTTACAGAAAAAGAATGGCGGACGATTTGGTGTCAAAACGCAAAGCAAAAGCACCTCATTTAAAAAATGCTGCGACCATCATCTTACAGTGTTTAGTAATAAATAATCTTATTTTTTATTAAACTAAAAGTGATTGCCGCGCCACTGACAAGCCAACTGCAGAGAAACAAAGCAACCTCGCGGCAACCGCAGTGATCACTTTTTCCGAAGTTCATCTGCTCTTTTATACACTTGATTATTATGAGTTTAATGTAAAAAAATAATAATAATGAGAAGGCCGACAAAAGTGTATCCTGTGTGAGTGTGCGTCTTCACTGAAGTCTTCCTTTTCCAAAACCGAAAGTTGCTTTGTCTGTCTGGCAATATTTCGGCTTTTAATCAAATAAAAAGTTAATTTAGATGAGCCAATATTAAAAACTTGCAGTGAAGTAAATGTGACGTGCGACCACACATCAAAACTGAGGTCTGATCTCATCTCTCTCTTGCTGTCATCCATCGATAGACGCCACACAAGTCAAGTCGCCTAATAATTATATTAATTATAATAAAATGAAAACCAAAATACACAATTCATTGCATTTTTCGTTTGATAAAAAATATACGAAAGCTAAAAAAATCAAAAGGTGGCTAGTTTGTATTCATGTGTTTTAATATTAATGAAAATATGCTTAGCCTATTTAAGCGTAACGGTTATATACGCTGCCAATAGGCAAGCAATTCAAAAAATAATATTTTACTCTGTACTGAGTTATAATGTATATTTTACAATAAAAACTAAATGTAGCATGTGTCTCTGTCATTTAAAACACGCAATTCATAACACACCAGAGCTGTAGGCCTATAGTCTATCTATGCAGTGTGTAAACTTACAGGGGGGTGTTGGCCAAAAGTCATAGCTACTGCGCACCACGTTATTGAACTCCAATATCTCTGAGGGAGATTATGTTACCCGATAGCCAATATTGACTTGAGAGATTTAAAAAAATTAAAAAGCATTTTAAAAAAGGAACAACATGCAAATCAAAAAATAAAACTGGTCCCGTGGAGCACTTGTCATCTTGCCACTGTATGCTGGGTAGTGTGTGGGCCCGTCAACTGCCGCTGAGAGAGAGAGAGAGAGAGAGAGAGAGAGAGAGAGCGCGCACGTGAGAGCTTAAAGCCAGCATCAATATAACGAAAAGCAAGATAATTTTGTTATAAATATTCCATTAACAATACTTATCGAAATATTTATACATTTACATGGTGTTTGAGATTGTGTGATCTGTATAGGCTGTCTGATCTTTACAGAAGCTGTAAACTGACACGCGCTCGGTGACCGCACAGTGATGTTCAGCTTTGAAGAGGCACTTTTATTTAGCCTGTAGTAGATTTTTTACATAATGTTCCATTACTTAAAATTTCTTTCATTGTTTTATTTATAGTTTATATATAAATTGAGTGCTAGCTTGTTTAGCTGTGATCATTATGCAAGGATCATATTTCATATTCGGTTTATTCTTCAGTAACCTATATATTCGTTAATAATGTATTTTATAAACGGATTGTTTATAAGGACTAAGCTATTAATATATAATACATTAGGGTAATTATTATATAAAGACAATGAAGTCAGGTAGGACAACAAAAGACAACCAAAGTAGGTTCCCCCTGTTGGCAAAGGTGACCAAAAAGTATCTTTGCGTGTGCGCAACAAGCTGTGCATCCGAGAGAGTGTTCAGCACGATGGGAAACATAGTGAGCCCCACAAGATCCCATCAGAGATGATCAACATGTTGGGTTTCCTGGCAAAGACCATGTAGACTGCACTGTTAATAAAAAAATGCAGTATTTTTGTTTATTGTTTTTTTTTTAAAAGACTGCCGACCTGTCATTTTTGTAGCCTAATGTCATTTGGAAGTTTTTTTATACTTGTTTCTTGTTCATTCGTTTAATCTTATTTAAACTTTGTGTTATTTAATTACTTAACTTTCTATTTTATTTTCTTATTTGTTTTAAAAACATTCTAACATAAGTAATAAACGTTATGGTTGTTATTTGTTTGGTTCCAATTTCCATTTTTTTCAGCCTGTAGCATTGTTGTTGTTGTTTTTTTGTTATAAAAGTTCTGCGTTTAATAACAGTTTTTTTTTGTAGTTTGATGCCGAATTGCCAATTCCTGAAAAACTGAAAGTGAAAGTATAATAGGCACGCATTTATAAGATATTTAAATGCAGAAAAAAAGGAAAAGAGGAAACGCCCACCCCCACGGTAATACCGGTATTACCGGTGTTGTCACATTTCGATTAACCGGTGGGGAAATTTCCTTATTGTCACAACCCTACTCATAACAGGTCTGTCAGCAGTCATTAAGTCCAAAAGGCAATAAATAATAAACTTAATTAGCGCAATCTCATCTTATTTTCTGATTAAAACAAAAGTGTTCGAATCTTATTATTATTTAATTATCCCCCTGCTGGTAAGAATAGAGTAGGCATGGGATGATAACCGTTTTCAAGGTATACCGCGGTTTGGAAGAGTCAAGGTTTTAAAACCGCCATAATTTTCTGCTATACTGTTCCTACAATATGTGTATGATATTTTTATTGACTTTTTTTTGTTTAGGACAACAGTATCTCCTGCAGAAAAGATATCCATAGATGCTGTTTTAAATTGTAAAGAAATCTGTGTTTTTGAAACTAATGAAGACAACAGAAGTCAATGATTTATTTGAATAATTTAGTCTGACATGTTTACTGCTCTAAAATATTTTAAATGTTTCTCAAAATAAAATATTTTGCGTTCAGAGGGGAAAAAATGTAAGTTTTTTTTACATAGACATTAAAAAAGAACATATTTTAGAGCAGTAATGACAATACAGTCAAAACCATGATATTTTTATATGCCTAGAATAGAGACAGCGAGAGAGTAAAGCCAGTATCAATACTAACCAAAAGCAAGGTTGTATAATTTTAAATATTTCAGTATTGATATATCGATAATTTTAATTACACTAGAACAGTGTTATATATGTTGTTGATTTATGTACTTACATTATCTCAAATGTTTTGAGGAATGTACAAATCCAGAGAAATAAGCTATTTTTAACTAGTCACATTGACCGTGTCCCCTGTGTGGCCATGCTAATTTCATGCTAATTTCATCAATGGTTCTTCTACTACTACAAAATTATTTTTAGACCTGTACTGTGTATAATATTAAATAATTTCTATATTTGAAAAGTAATTGTTATATCAATAACAATGTACTCTAATATTTAGCAATGCCTTTAAATAGCTTTCTTTTGTTAAGTAAGTATAGTTTGGTTCTAATTGCTCACTTTGTAAGTAAATGTACTTATAAAGTTAAATTAAAGTAAATTACACAAAGGGACAAAGCAGCAAGACTGGCAAATCAATGCTAAGTTTTGTTTAATTTGATTTGACATGGCAGTTTGTGATGTAAATATATCCTTAATGTATCCAAAATCATGTCCATTTCACCACTTTAAGGTTTACTGTGAACTTGATGTGCACTGGTTTGCTATATAACTAGAAGACTCCAACCAAACAATCTTGAATGCAATACAGTAAGTCGGACAAACAGAATCCAATTAGAGGACACTGGAATCACGATGAAGATGGTCTGTAATACAACAAGCATTTATAAATAGCTTAGGCTAGCTTTTGCAGCTGAACATAGCTTTACAATCCCCTTGATGGGTGGAAATTAGCCAGTAGGGGAGTGTCTTTTGTCTCTCCAGGTGTGAATTATTCATGACCATTGTCACTCACGCATACAGCTGTGCTGACCCAAAACAGACTTTACAAAATGTAAATCATTGTAATGCTTTCTTTGAATGACAGAACAGAATAATTTTCACATAATTGTGAAGTAAATATTCTAGCCTACAAGACTTTGGTTACTCAAAAGTCTTATTCAGGCCCATTCAGTGTGGTTTTAACCTACTAACCTGGCATAATATTTAATTTCTAAAAAATGCAAGCATGTACATCAATATTTCTCACATGTTATTGTAGCACAGTTTGTGCTGAATACAGAAAAACACATGTTGGCCAATACTATGTAATAAGTAGCTGAAATAAGCACAAATGTCAGGGCATGTCTAAACATTTTAGGGGTCCCAAAATCACCTCAGACCCCAGAGGCTTGAAAATGTAAGTGGTTTAAATATTGCATTTATTAGTTAAGGAACTGTTCAATAACTGTACTGTAAGTTGAGTAAAAATGAGTTACAGTCAAATAATAACTATCCATTATTTCCTTGTGTACCAAGGTGCTCTATTGTTTGTTTACATGAGGATATTTATGTAACGCATAACCCAGTTGGTGGAATGAATGGAGGGTTGAGCTCTCTTGGGATCTCGCCAGTGAAACACTAGAACAGAAGCTGTCATGCCTTTCACTAGAGCCTTGATGATGCTCTGAGGGAGGCTGAAACTGAATGAATATAAGCTGTTAGAAGAGAAAAGACGAAGAGACAGAAAGAGGCTGAGCTTCTTCAAGGGCAAAGTTTGATCTGTTGCATATTGGCGGCTTAAATCGGTTTAATCTTTTCAAATGCCTGCTCCAAAAAAGACTATAAAGGCTTTGGGTTTAATAAGCACAATGACTCCAAATGCTTGAAGCAATAATATGTTTTAATTTACTCATCACATGGTTCTGTAATATGGGTCAATTAGAAAAAAAATCTAGAATCTTTAAATTCCTGAGGAAAATTGGAAATAAAAGATCAATGTAAATGTGAAGTGTAATTTCTTCTGTGTAAACGATGCATCTGAATTCAAATACTGGAAATAACAGATAAATGTAAATGTGAAATGTAATTTCTTCTGTGTAAATGATGCATCTGAATTCAAATACTAAGTACTACTTGTAGTTTGACCCTTGAAAAATGTAAAAGCATACTTCCCAATTGTTAAAAAAAGTATGTTCTATGTGTTAACTAAATAGCCACTTGGAAAAATATACCTGATGTATATTATTTTTAATTTATAAGAGTAATTTATTGAACTATGCTAGAGACAGCCACATCATAGGACAGTTTTAAAATGTAAAAACTATAATAATGCAGCAGTATTTATAACAAGAGGTCCATTGAAGACAAAGAAATGTTTAAACATTTGCTGCATTTTAAATGGTGACATAAAACTATGTCACGTGTGACAGTGGAAAATGCAACGTCATGTCAACAACCCGTAAATGGGACATATATTTATATATACAGTGGGTACATAAAGTATTCAGACCGCCTTATATTTTTCACTCTTTGTTTTATTGCAGCCATTTACTAAAATCATTTAAGTTTACAGCACCCCATGTTGACAGAAAAACAGAATTGTTGACATTTTTGCAGATTTATTAAAAAAGAAAAACTGAAATATCACACGGTCCTAAGTATTCAGACCCTTTGTTGTGACATATATTTAACCAAGGCGCTGTCAATTTCTTCTGCTCATCCTTGAGATGGTTCTACACCTTCATTTAGTCCAGCTGTGTTTGATTATACTGATTGGACTCACACCTGTCTATATAAGACCTTACAGCTCACAATGCATGTCAGAGCAAAAGAGAATCATGAGGTCAAAGGAACTGCCTGAAGAGCTCAGAGACAGAATTGTGGCAAGGCACAGATCTGGCCAAGGTTACAAAGAGCACAGTGGCCTCCATAATCCTTAAATGGAAGATGTTTTGGACGAGCAGAATCCTTCCTGTAGATGGCCGTCTGACCTTACTGAGCTATCAGGGGAGAAGAGCCTTGGTGAGAGAGATAAAGAAGAACCCAAAGATCACTGTAGCTGACCTCGATGCAGTCGGGAGATGGGAGAAAATTGTAGAAAGTCAACCATTACTGCACCCCTCCACTAGTTGGGGCTTTATGGCAGAGTGGCCCAACACATTACAGTATTTAGGTGTTTGCTAAAAAAACATCTGAAGGACTGCAAGATGATGAGAAAGAAGAATCTCTGGTCTGATGAGACCAAGATATAACTTTTTTGGCCTTAATTCTAAGTGGTATGTGTGGAGAAAACCAGGCACTGCTCATCACCTGTCCAATACAATCCTAGCAATGAAGCATGGTGGTGGCAGCATCATGCTGTGGGGGTGTTTTTCAGCTGCAGGGACAGTAAGACTGGTTGCAATTGAGAGTAGGATAAATGCAGCCAAGTACAGGGATATTCTGGACGAAAAGATTCTCTAGAGTGCTCAAGACCTCAGACTGGGCAGAAGGTTTACCTTCCAACAAGACAATGACCCTAAGCACACAGCTAAAATAACAAAGGAGTGGCTTCACACCAACTCTGTGACTGTTCTTGAACGACCCAGCAAGAGCCCTGACTTAAACCCAATTGAGCATCTCTGGAGATATTTAAAAATGTCTGTGCACCAAATATTCAAAATGACAGAACTGGAGAGGATCTGCAAGGAGGAATGACAGAGGATCCCTAAATCCAGGTGTAAAAAACCTGTTGCATTTTTCCCAAAAAGACTCAAGGCTGTATTAGATTAAAATGGTGCTTCTACTAAATACTGAGCAAAGGGTCTGAATACTTAGGACCATGTGATAATTCAGTGTTTCTTTTTTTTATTATATCAGTAAAAATATCAACAATTCTGTGTTTTTCTATCAATATGCGGTGCTGTGTGTACATTAATGAGGGAAAAATTAACTTAAATGATTTTAGTAAATGGCTGCAATATAACAAAGAGTAAATAATATAAAGGAGGTCTGAATACTTTCTGTATCCACTCTATAACCTTTGCCATTTTTGTGATGTCTGTTATTTTGCAATTTAGAGTCAATCTATCAACCATTTAATGAATCAGTATAAAACACTCGAGAATTTTTATGTGATTTTTATCATTTAAAATGATGTGCACCAAAAATATTGACCTGCCTTTTACTGCTATTACCACATGGTTCAGTTTCCTTACTGATTAAAACTCACATCAATATGATTCATACAAGTAGAACACATCTCTGCCCTCCAATTAACCTGTGTCTGCATTATGATTTTCTAACCACAGCATTTTTCTAAAACAACAACTTTAAATATTAAAATTGCCTAAAGAAGTAAAACAAGAAGTCTGGGCATCAAATCTGCTTTTCTTGTCTAATTGCAGCTCGTCTGACATATGTGTGAAAGTGGATGAGCAAGTGAGAATGTGCAGAACCAGCGGTAATGGAGAAAATAAACTGTGCCAAACGATACTGTCTAATCCCATGAGCACAATTAACTTCACGAGCAAAGCAGACATGGCTGCAAAGTTTCTGTTATCATCAACAAGGCCAATTAAAAATAGATTCTCCATGGGCGGCGCCCAGCAGGAGATGCTCTAATGTACCATGGCACAACATACACACACCCTTTTGTGAACGGAACGCCACTGAGATTTGATGGATGCAAAAGGTTGGCTTCTAGAACAGTAGAAAATTATCATGAAATTTGATGTATGATGCTAAGGCTGGACTATATGACAAAAATCTCATATTATGATATACGTCATCCTGACAACAATTTATCATAAATTCTGTAAATTTATGAATCAATTAATAGTTTATATATATACTAGGGCTATTGTTTGAGCATCGATATTGCAATGTGTGTATCTGCACATCGCAGGATTACATTATTTATTAAAGATTGTAATATATTAATAAATAAATAGTGTTATTTTTTTCATTACTTATACAACTGTTGCGTTTGCAGGTGTGTGTGTGTCTTTCTCTCTCTCTCTCTCTCTCTCTCTTTCTCTCTCTTTTCATCTGCACAGACCCCGCCCTAATTATGCAGAAAACATGCTCTGGGATTGGCTGGAGTTACCCCGAGCGTCTTTAAAAAAAAAAGGAAAAACAGGCATGGGGCAGGAGAGCAAGTTGTTTTGCATTGTTATAGAGAAATGTATAGTTGTTAAGTGCTATTTTTGATTGTGTTTTACCATTTAGGTATGTGTATAAATTTTGACTTTTGTTTGTTGTCTATCCATCCGTGTTTTCCCCCTTGTTATTTTGTGTTTGGTTTGGTTGTTGTTATTGTAAATATTGTACTCTGTATATACACAGTGAGAATCAGTAAGGGCTAAACGCCACACTTATGTTTTCTGTAAATATTTTCAGTTTTTTTATATATAGTCAGGGAGGTTTTTGTATTTGTTTATGTAGTTTTTGTATTTTTATTTCTGTTATTTTGTTAGGTGTATTTAGTTTCATTTGGGTGTTTAGGTAGGGGATATATTTTTGTTTATTATTTTTCTGTGTGTCCTCTTCAAGGTATTTGGCTTCACGTTTCGGGTGTTTAAAAAAGTAAAAGACAAAAAACAGACAAATAAACTGACCCGATTCCAAGGGTTCATAAAAGTGATTTTATTTGTCCAGTGTTCTTTTATGTTACGTCCTTAACTGCTATATATAATTGCTATATATATAATTGCTATATATATTGTGGATAAACAAAGCATCGCAATGTCAGATTTTTCCAATATCATTCAGCCCTATTATATACTAATCACATGTAAAAAACAATTATTTTTTTACATTTTAATTCAATTCAATTCATCTTTATAGCGCTTTTACAATGTAACATTTGAAAGTATATACTCATTTTAAAGTATTTTCTCATAATGTGATCATATATTTCTCACTTTATTTAGAACTTCAGGGCATATGCTTGATAAAAAATGTAGATATATAAAATTAATATGAATAAAATATTCAATATTTTTTTAAAAACTAATGATTACAGGTCCAGCATAAAAAATAATAATATAATTAAATGAAATGCTAATGTAAGCATTGTACTTTCAAGATTGCAACTTTATAACGATGTTCTTATTCTGCATCCTCGTAATGGCATAAAATGTTGCGCTCATATAAATTATACAAAATGATTATCATAAACAATGTATTTTGTACACCACGAAAAAAAACAATAAGGTATAATACATTTTTATTTTTTGTCTATACAATATATATATTGTCATATTGCACAGCCCTATATGATGCTCCAATAGAAATTGTCAGATTTTAGCATAGTGTTGTTAAAAATATTGATATATCATGAAATAACGATACTGAAATATTTAAAACGATACAATCTTATTTTTGCTTAGTATCGAAACTGGCTTTACTCTCTCACACTATCTCTTCTCACCAGCAGGGAGAATAATAATAATATTAAGATTTTAACACTTTTTTTTTTTGTATGAAAAAAAAAGATGAGTTTGCACTAATAAATTTTTTTTATGGCCTTTTGGACTTAAGGATTGCTGACATACCTGGTACAAGCTTTTCATGGTTTAGCTATTTATTTCTCTGTTTACTTCATATGCATACTTTCAATGTTGCGGAATTTGTTTTCCACAGTATCGAAAATGGTATCGAATATTGATATTTTTTAAGGTATCGTATCAGAATTGGAAATTACAGTATTGGGACAACCTATTTTAGCATATTATTTCTTAAAAAAATTAAAAAATGCCCTAGCAACTACAAATAGTCATCCAGAAAAGTTAAAATAGATTTAATTGATAGCATACAGGTCATTATTATCTCAGTAAGTGTGCTGATAACAAAGCAACAGCCTGTAAAAAGCAGATCCAGTCAAAAATGGTATCGAATATCGATATTTTTCAAGGTATCGTATCGAAGTTGGAAATTTCAGTATCATGACAACTTATTTCAGCATATTATTTCTTTAAAAACATGAAATGCCCAAGCAACTAAAAATAGA
>CAIGQZ010034990.1:15105050-15118279 GCA_903798205.1 Danio tinwini | reverse complement strand
TGTGTGTGTGTGTGTGTGTGTGTGTGTGTGTGTGTGTGTGTGTGTGTTCAAAAGAAGAAAGACACACTAGGAAGGAGGGTAAATGATAAAATAATTTAAATTTGTTTGTCCCTTTAAGAAAATCATTTCAGTCTTCTCCTTAATTTCACATTTAATTGTGTTGTCAGTTCTTTGTAATTGTTTGTAAAATTAACTAGCAATGTCTAAATGAAAGTACTTTCTACAGACCAACCGTTTATGTATCAATTGTATATCTAGAGACATTGGAAAGTAAAGGTGTGTAAAAATATATACTATATAATACATTTCTTATACTAATATGCTACATAAAGAAATACATTGCAATGCATGAAAAAAAAACATTTAAACTGTTGTTTTTGAGTGTGTTTTGAGTGTGTTTGCAGAAAATACTATTTCAGTCGTTTTATTCTACGTTGACAGCATATAAAGTGCTTTTACTTTAAAATTGTAGTCTGTAACTGGTTCCAGAATACATTATGAAAATTATAATCTATTAAAATTGTAACTAACTTTACATGTAATCAGTTTCTACCAGTGATGAGTTTAAACATATCAGATAAATTTTGTGAATGTGAATAATAATATAATCATTTTCAAAAAATAATTAAATATTGTATTTGCACACCTGTTGAATAAAGATTAATAATGTATCAATAATGTAAATACAAATTTACATTTTCAACTTAATTTCTATTAAATTTTTTATGTAAAAAATGCTCTGGTCCTCTCATATATATTATGCTCTGTATTTTACTGAAAAAAAAAAGTTTATTATTTTTATACTTGTTTGTACTTTCATCTTACAACACGGACATTCCCAATCTATTTTCTATATTATTTTTTCCACATTAATACGTAGATATTCTTATTATTTTTGTAATTTCGATTGCTGCTACTGTCTTCCTTTTTAAGTTGTCTTGGATTCAAGCACCTGCAAAATTATA
Source organism: Danio tinwini (assembly GCA_903798205.1). Taxonomy (NCBI): domain Eukaryota; kingdom Metazoa; phylum Chordata; class Actinopteri; order Cypriniformes; family Danionidae; genus Danio; species Danio tinwini. Next base: position 15,117,314 of record CAIGQZ010034990.1, on the reverse strand, counting down.
AAGAATACATTTATTCGTTCGTTCATTTTTCTTCGGCTTAGTCCCTTTATTCATCAGGGGTCGCCACAGCGGAATGAACCGTCAACTTATCCAGCATTTGTTTTACACAGCGGATGCCCTTCCAGCTGCAACCCAGTACTGGGACACATCCATACACACCCATTCACACTCATACACTATGGCCTATTTAGTTTATTCAATCCACCTATAGCGCATGTCTTTGGAAAACCGGAGCACCCGGAGGAAACCCATGCAAACAGAGGGAGAACACGCAAACTCAACACAGAAAATGCCAACTGGCCCAGCTGGGACTTGATCTAGCAACTTCATTGCTGTGAGGCGACAGTGCTAACCACTGAGCCACCGTGTTGCCCCAAGAATACATGAAAATGTAAATAAATATACCATAGCCCATCCACAATCAAAGTTGACAGACACCTCAAGCTCTATTTATACATACATATACAAACTCTCTGACCATCCACCCTGCGGGTCAAACCTTAATCCGTCTCCTACTACTACCTTAAACACCTTATGCAATCACAATCCTCCCCTTCATAAACAAACCGGTAACCCTCTGAACTGGTTGAGGATAATTACAATCCTGCTTCACACAGCAGCGGCTTCATCCCATTTGTCAAATCCAAAAATAAAACCAACGCCAGCGGCCCAAGGGCATATGTTTAATTATGAAGTGATAGAGGATGTCTGTAGACCAAAGGAGCATTGATCTAAAAGAGTGGCAAAAAGAGATTTTCATCTGAAAATTTTATGTAGGGTTGATTAATCGTTGAAAAAAAAAAGGCTACTCAGTTCTCCTGAGGAAAGGCAGATGGTGGAGGAACCAGAGGGAGAAATTGCAGTTAACAAACTGAAATAACTGTTTGTTCATTTGCCTATTCAAATAATAGGACTGCATCACATGTCCTGTTGCTTTGCATAATGTTGATTTGTTTGCTCGATATGGTATTAATGCACAATATGAAACATAAAAAAAAGTTCATCATATCATTCATTTTCCTTCGGCTTAGTCATTTTATTCATCAGGGGTCGCCACAGCGGAATGAACCGCCAACTTATCAAGCATATGTTTTACGCAGCGGATGCCCTTCCAGCTGCAACCCATTACTAGGAAACATCCATTCACACTCATTCACACACATTCACTACGATCAATTATTCAATTCATCTACAGTATAGCACATGTCTTTGGACTGTGGGGGAAACCGGAGCACCCGTTACATTTATTAAAGCATGTAATAATGTTTGTAATGAAAATACAGTTGTTCATTGTTAGATAATTTCTAACTCAGTATTAACAAGCACAGCATTGGTTTTAGTATTAGTAAATTTTGAATTATGTTTATTAAATGCTGTCATTGTTCATTTTAAAGCATACATTAATTACATATCCCATATTGTAAAGTGTCACCAAGTTTTTATTGCCAGTGGGGGAGTTAAAATCGCAACTCACCACTTGATGCGATGGTGACATTTACATGATTTATATTAAACCTAAAATATGATTTCATATCATTATGATATTTTGTTTTAATTTTTTTAGTAACACATTACAATACTAGACATGTAATAGTTAATGTATTGACTAATATGAACAAACAATGAACAATACATTTATTTTAGTATTTATTATTGTTTTTTAGAGTTAATGAAAATACAGTTATTCATTGTTCGATAATTTCTAACGCAATGTTAACAAGCGCAGCATTGGTTTTTAATAATGTTAATAAGTAAATGTTGAATTATGATTAATTAATGCTTTAAAATTGTTTGTTTATTTTAGTAAATACATTAATTATATGTTCTATATTATAAAGTGTCACCAAGTTTTTATAGCCAGTGGCTGGGTTAAAATCACAACTCACCACTTGATGCGATGGTGACATTTGCATGAATTAAATTAAGCCTATAAAAAAAATGTTCATCATATAATTATAGTATTTTATTTTAATTTATTTGTAGTAATACCTTACAATATTAGACATGTAAAAGTTAATATATTTACTAATATGAACAAACATATTATTAAAATTATTAAAACATTTATTAATGTTTGTTAATATAAGTTAATGAAAATACAGTTGTTCATTGTTGGATTATTTTTAACTCATTGTTAACAAGCACAGCATTTGGTTTTTAAAAATGCATTAGTAAATGTTGAATTATGATTAGGGCCAGACAGAATCTGTAGACATTTTTTTTATTAAAAAATTTTGTAAAAAAATCTGCAGATTTATGCAGAATGATTTAAGGAGTATCATAACTAAAAACTTAATATATGAAATAAAATAAAATCCTTTTATTAACTTTTATTTAATGTTTACAATGCATAAATACAGTTAGAACCACTTATTTGGCAAACAAATCATGTTTCTCATATAATGTATCTACTAAAATACAGAAAATATTACTTTACAAACTGTATTGTAAATAAATCATCTGAACATCAGTCATTAATATTTCTGAAATAAATTTAAAAACTGAATTGATTTAAATTTACACACATTTACACAAGTAAATAAATAGACTCAATGATGGGCTAGATTCTGTGTGGGCCTAATTATGATTAATAAATGCTGTACAATCATTTGTTCAATTTAGTAAATACATGAAGTAATTATAAAGTGTTACCACATTTTTATAGCCAGTGGTTGTTAAATCACAACCCAGCACTTATGGGTTCTGATGCAATGGTGACTTTACATTGGCTTAATAGAATACAGTAAGAAAACGAACTCAGTGTTCTTGATCTTCTCTGAGATCCATTAAAATAATTAGTATCATGTACTTGGAATAGAAAGCTTTCATGTCTTTCTACGTAATAAAAATCTAATTTAAAAAAATTGAAGTAATACAGGATTGCCACTTTACATAAGAGGGAAATTCTAGGCTGACCGAGTGTATCACAGAATGGTAGCCCTTTAATAAGACTTTCTGGGCCAATCACAGCTCTAGTGTTGAGTACCGCTTCTGCTTCATCTCACAAGTAAACCTAGAGAGAGAGGGAGAGAGAAGTCATTATTAAATTGGTCGTTTGGAAATGTAAAATGTAAACATGTTTTCATTGATTCATTTTCCTTGTGTTTTTTATTCATCAGGGGTCACCACAGGGTCAGTTGGCATTTCTGTGTGGAGTTTGCATGTTCTCCCCATGTTGGCGTGGGTTTCCTCGGGGTGCTCCGGTTTCCCCCACAAGTCCTAAGACATGCGTTATAGGTAATTTGGGTAAGCTAAATTGTCTGTATGAATGAGAGTGTATGGGTGTTTCCCAGTGATGGGTTGCAGCTGGAAGGACATCCGCTGCTTAAAACAAATGCTGGATAAGTTGGCGGTTTATTCCCCTGATGAATAAAGGGACTAAACTGAATAAAAATAAATAAAAGAGGTAAAGGAGAGGTAAAAGAGGAACACTGTAAAAAATGCTGGGTTCCACACAATTGATTGGTGTTGTGACAACATGAAAAATTAAGTTAACTCATTAGTTTTAACAATTTTGAGTGGATTGAACATAAAACATTTAAGCTGTCCCACAAAAACCCAAGAATTATGTTGATTCAGATCATTTAAATGAATAGTTTGAACAATGTCATTTTTTGAGTGTAATAGGTTGTCCTTGGTGAGGGAGGGGGCAAATGTTGATTGGAGATTATACTATTATCTTGCTATAGTTAATAGTTTCCTTTTGACTTGTCATGAAGTAGACTGTAAAAAAGCAATAGTGATAATATACTGCTAAAAAAATAAAATAAACAAAGGATACAGGGCGTCACGGTGATGAAGTGATGAGCACAATCGCCTCACAGCAAAAAGGTCACTGGTTCAAGCCTCGGCTGGGTCAGTTTGGACTTCTGTGTAGAGTTTGCATGTTCTCCCTGTGTTCGCGTGGGTTTCCTCAGGGTGCTCCGGTTTCCGCCACAGTCCAAAGAGATGTGCTATAGGTGAATTGGGTAAGCTATTGTCTGTAGTGTATGTGTGTGAATGAGTGTGTATGGATGTTTCCTGGTGATGGGTTGCAGCTGGAAGGGCATCCGCTGCGTAAAACATATGCTGGATAACTTGCCATTTTATTCCGCTGTGGCGACCACAGATTAATAAATGGACTAAGCCGAAAAGAAAATGAATGAATGAATGAATGAAAGACAAAGGGAACACCTAAACAACACAATGTAACTTCAAGTGTTCCCTTTATTTTTTCGAGCAGCATGTATTAGTCGGTAATGTTGTGAGGTATTGGTTTTGTGTTTCCCTGTAGTGACTAATGAACTGGAAGTCTCATACAGTCACAGAATCAGCAGCTATACTTCAATGTTGAAAAATGAGGTCAATAACCTTAATAGCTTTTACAGATATTCAGCATTTGCCATTTATTTAATCATTTGCCTCAGGGCCATGTATTATCTGGACTTATTGCTTGATTTCCATGAATCTGTTCAAACTGACACAGATTTCCTTGTTTCTGTTTCATTACTGAATAATTAATATTGTAGAAGTTTGACAAAATGTAACTTTAAATGCTTTTCTTTTTCAAGTACTAGTAATTTTCTGTCAATACTTTACCTAATTGTACAAATAGTTCAGTTAAACCAATAATAAGTCCTTAATATATATTATTTTTAATACACTTTTTATTTTTATATGGCTGTAGCTTTACTGGCCTACTGATAATGTATTTAAATGCAACATCTCAACCCTGTTTTTAGCTGTGGTAACTGAGTGAAACAATTGACTCTGGTTTATTGAATTGCCAGAGGTGTGCATTTTCCCTCTATAGTTTAACAGGTCATCATCAATTATTTCTTATTGTTACAATAGCTTATCTATTTAAGTTTTCTTCCCTACTTCTTTACAAATCTGTTTCAGGGGAGACACCCAAAGTAGTGTTATTTTTATATGTGTAACGGATTCATATAACAAGATTAAACATGGCACAAGATAATATGACACAATAAAAAGCATATGGGCATCATTTTCAGATTATTGAGCAGCCATACAGAAAACAGAACACTGAAGAATATAAACAATGAATATGAAGCAAGACACAAAAATTTGCCCTCTGAAAAACCATAAAAAACAAGCTGGAAGTTTCCATTCTTAAAGGGCCATACAAATAATACAAACAATTTGGTTGACATTAACATTCATTTGAAAGACAGAGTGCTTTGAAAATGGCTACATAATAAAAATATAAAAGTCCATAATGTGAAATATACTTTAACTCTTAGAAATTCCCACAACAAACTAATTAATGTAAACAAACTTGCAATTAAAAACATATAATAGAGCCACCTACCATTTAAACCTATTGATATATTATTATTATTATTATTATTATTATTATTATTATTATTATATTTAAGTTTTTTTGTGTTTCAAATAAATTACATTTACTTTGTATTAATCGTTTTTAAATTTTAAATTGAGACTAAGAGTTATTTTTTTTACTTTTTCACATCATCTTCTTGGTAATCTTCATGAAATATTTTGCTTCCGTCAAAGCCAGACGTTTTATTTTGAAATGTTTAATGTGAAACTACCTTGCGGTTTCCGGCTTCATCAGCCAGCGGAGCTGCATTGTAAACACACCGCGTCCATTTTCAAACCCGTCTGGAAAAATATCGCTCATCACCGCCGAATATGGGGGCCGTACTTGGGCTTTGTTCCATGGCCAGTTGGGTGAGTTCATTTAATAATAAGCTGCCTAAATATAAATATAACCTAATAGATGTAAACTGTCGCATTTTCGGCGTGTTTATGAAGTGATGCTAATGACATTCGCATCGGCACAGAGACACAAGAGAAAATGGTGTCTGGGCCTTTCGAGATGCCCTAAATTCACACAATCCAATAAATCGCGAGGATAATTACCAAGAATGACACATTACAGCATGATAATGAATTTAACAATGTCTATGATTAATTTGGCCTTGATTAAATTTGTTCTGTTGCATCAAATATACAGTGTCATGTTGGGTGGTTCCCTTGTTTTGATGAAGAACAAAATGTTATTGTGGTCGTACACAACCATAGATTCACAAACTACACAACATCCTTGTCTTATGTTTCGCGTAGTTTTGGTAACAAGACGTATATACTGCTATTTCTCTTGTATGCGAATAATTTAATAAGATAAACAATGTTTTCTAGTGTGATAATGAAACCAACACGTCGTTTGATATTTCAGTTAAGAGATTAATTATCATGTTTTCCCAGAAAGACAAGTGTCATTTCTGGGCAAAAAAAACACCCTCTAACATGACATGCTGGTTTCAAATGATGGTTTCAAGGGTTGCGACATCAAAACACTGATTAAATGTCAGCACATGATGACACTCACACATTGCTTAATAGAATGTTTATTCATAATATGTTATACTTGTTTCTTATTTTGTAACTAACACCTTATACTAAGTTAAATTTAAGATATGTTAGCTACGTTAGTATTATTAGTTATTATATTAGTTATATTTAGTTAATTTTTAATTGTAATATTGTAAAAAAGATCATCATTTAATATTCCAAATATGAATATACTTGTGCTGGTGTAGAGTCTTGTTGTCATGTGATTGTCGTGTTTAACTAGTTGTCATGTCAAGTTTATTAATTATAATTTTTATGTCACTAACAATAAAGTGCGTTGGCTATTCATTTTGGTTGATGCTGTTTGATAAGTTGTTTATCCAGAGATTTGTTTCAGGACAGATTTAATGTCCTGTTTGAGCTAATCATGTCTAAACACTCTGTCTTTGTTACGTAAGGCTGGACAAATTTAGGTAGAATCTTTGTCTGGTCTGTACCCTGAGTACAAGTGAGAGATGATGAAGCTTCTTAAATTATTAATAAAAACTGATATGATTTACTCTGCATTCATCATGTTTATTATGAGTCACCAAGCCCTGATTGTTTTACACAAAGTAGTCATTTAAAGATCATATATTGTAAGTAAATGATGATAGAACCTCCATCTTTTTACTGTATACATTTGCGTTAAGTCCTTTAGCAAACACTTCTATCTAAATCGACTTACAATTAAGAATGGCATCAAGCAATTAACCATTAGAAGTTATAACAATGGAAAGTTTTTGATAATTAGAGTAATTCAGTCTAAAGAGGTATTGAAAAAACTGTGAATTATTATTCGTGCTAGGTTATGTAGGGCACTAGACTTACAATGGTATAAAATGTTCTTTTTGCAATGAATTGCTGAAGGATTTATATCACGATAGTAACGCCGGCGCCATCTAGACTTCAGCTCTGCACAAGAAGTTTGACCAGTGGAGAAATGGTCGTGTCCAACTGAACCTGGTTTCTCTCTAGGTTTTTTTCCTTCACCTTTGTCAATTGGTGAATGTTCCTCGCCACTGTCTCCACTGGCTTGCTTGTTTTGGGACTTGTGGAGCTGCGCATCGATGGATTTGCTCTTCAGTGTTTGGACTTTCAGCAGTGAAAATTAAACCACACTGAACTAAACAAAACTGAACTTTAACTCTGAAAATTGGACTGACACATTTGCAATTTACTAGAACTTTTATGTGAAGCTGCTTTGATACAATCTACATTGTAAAAGTGCTAAACATGAATTGAATTGAGGTATAATGTATAATAACAAAATGATTGGTGTATTGCTTTATTGTATATAATTGTTCAGAGTAAATAAACGTTTTAGACAATGAAATTGCAGAAGTCTTATAAAGTACAATAGATAAAACTTTACAATAAATCTCTTACTAATCTTATTAGTAAACATTGCATTAAAATCAACAGTGAGAACATATTATTGTTATAAGTTAAAACTAAATAAAAAAAGCTGAATTTATTAGTTATTTATGTGATTTAATAAAATGATTATGGCTTTTAAATTGATTAAGAAATAAACATCACCTAAGGTTATTAAAGGCTTTTGTATTTCAATTCATGTTTATTTGTATAGCACCTTCACAATTATTATTGCTTCAAAGCAGCTTTACAAAAGGTGGACATTATTGTATTACAATCAAAATCAGACAAGTTAAGTTAGTTATTATAGTATTAGTTACCATAACTTTATTAGTTGCTAATTACTTCAACTAATTAACTAGTAACTGATAGCTTTTAACAGTTAAAGTTATTATATATAAGCAATCCTATCTGTCATTACATTGACTTTAGCTAAAGGTGTACTCGCACTAGGCTTTCCGAACAATGCCCTGGCATGTTTGACCCCCATTTCCCAGTTCGTTTGACAAGTGAGAGTGCTCTGAATCATGCCCAGGTGTGGTTCAGTTGGCCGGCCCGGGCCCGGTTGGAAGAGGTGTGCCAGAGCTCGGTTCGGTTGGGCTTTGGTGCGGTATGCTTGTAGTGTGAGTGCAAAGCATAGCTGAGCATAAAACCGACACCTGACGTCACTTTTAAGGGACTATTTCATATGGATTTATTAATCATCCTTGAACATTAATCATGTACAAAAAATAAAATAATACAAAATAACATAACTAATGCAATCTCCATGGTATGGAGTTAGAGCGTGTCTCTTCTGTTAATCTGAACATCCACATCAGCGATGACATAAGCGTGTTCAGGTTCGAAAGGCAAAAAATGGGCCAAGGCAGAGAGGGGAGGGGGGACAATCGCTCCTGGGCATGGTTCAAGACAACCGTGCCTAGTGTGAGTACACCATAAATTAATTGATGTAATAAATGAAGCCTTACTGTGAAGAGTTAATGGAAAAAAGGCCATAAAAATAGGTCACAGAATTTTCAACATCCTAAGCCAGAATAACATGTGAAAATGTTAATGTTAGAAAATAAATATGAACCATTAAGTCTTCCAGCAATTTGGCGCCATGATGAACAGCCACTGAAATACAACAATATGAATATTCTTAAAAGGCATACTAAAAGTTTAAATTATGAGTGCCCATACTATCAGTATTGTGCATGCTCATTATAGTGATGCTATTAATATAGTGACAAATTTTACTGAATTATGTTTTCTGAGATCTCTATGACTGCTTAAATCTATAGAGACTTGCATCACATTTATTGTTTGTTTATTTCTTCTGTAGATCCCTTGCCTTTGTGGCAGTGCTCCTTGCCTGCTGTGTGGATGCTGCCCGAGTGGGAACAACTCCACAGTCACTCGGCTGATCTATGCCTTCTTCATGCTGCTGGGTGTGGGCATCGCCTGCATTATGCTCATGCCGGGCATGGAGGGGCAATTGAAGAAGGTGACAAAGCAATACTGTGCAGTAAAAGTTCAATTAGTTTTACATTTGCTGCTCAGGGTTGTTACTGAAGCATTTTTTTTAACTTCACCACAGATTCCAGGCTTTTGTGAAGGAGGAATAGGTTCGTCCATTCCAGGAGTGGAAGGTCACGTTAACTGTGATGTTCTGGTGGGCTATAAAGCTGTTTATCGTGTGTGCTTTGGGATGGCCATGTTCTTCCTGCTCTTCTCTCTCATCATGGTCAAGGTCAAGAGCAGCCAGGACCCGAGAGCTGCTGTACATAACGGGTAAGTGTGTGAACAAATTCAACTTTTTCAAAATGGATCATTAGCACATCACACTGTAATCCTGTCACATGTCTGTAAGAATAACATAATAACTAGAGCTGAATGATATTAGGAAGCATAATAGCTCTATTTGAAAATAATTTATTATTCTAAAACAATTGGGGTGATTTTGTCTGGACATGTGGGGCCTTAAACATAATAAATTACAAGTGTATGTTAATAAAAAAAGCAGCATTTTATGTTTTTTTTTTCTGGGAAGGCCAACAGTATTCAGGTACTGAAATTAATTTTACTGACAAAAAAAAGTACTGTGAAATATTCATAACTTCAGTGGATTTTTTAATCAACCTGGATGATAAGTGCTTTAGTTTCTGTATCTTTCCATTTTTTTTTTTTTTTTTTTTTAACAACTTAGTGACCGGAGTAAAGTGGTCACACAGAAAGTGCTCTGTTCTTAAAAACGCAATACTAGTAAAGATAGTTACTATAATACTGCAGAACCACTGGACCGCAAAATGGGAACACTATTTTCACAAAATATATTTTATTTCAAGAAACATTTAAAACATTTTGAAACAGTAAATGTGTCAGGCTTGACTTCTGCTGTCTTCATTATTTTCAATAACACAAATTTCTTTACAATTTAAAATGCATCTTTTGATATCTTTTCCGATGGAGATACTGTTGTCCTAAAAAACTAAAAAGAAAGTAAAAAAAAAAATCTTACATATGCCATAGGAATTTTATAACAGAAAATTTTGCCAGTTTTAAAACCTTGGCTTTTCCAAACCGCGATATACCTTGAAAATGGGTATCTTCCCATGCCTAGTCCAAAGCAGATTTCTTTCTTCTGCACGTTCTGTCCTTGTACATGCCTACACTGGTAATCCTGTTTTCTATATAGACATGTGGCATGTTTACTAGCGATTTTACAACATCTCTTACAATAACATCTTAAATGTAAAACATATTTTTGCAATGCCCTATTGAATTTCATGAGACAGTGTTTTTTATCTGGAGAAACCTATTATTTTACTACTTATAAGGAATTATTTTAAAACGTGAGTCTTTTAAAAATGTCAAATTTTTTTATGAAGTAAATCATAAAAAAAACTTTGTTTTAGAGGTTTATGTTATATAATGTATTATTTCGGTTGTTGATATTTTTATAGTTTTTTTTATTGTATTATAGAAAAGTGCCATTTATAACCTAAACTGTTTGTAAAGCCATGAAATAGCCATTGAAGCTGATATGGCAACAAACTCTCTCTCTATATCTCTTACTGTAAAGTTGCCAGAATTAATTTAAAAGGTCCTGTTCACACATTATATCTTAACGGTAATTGACCAATAAAATATGTGTGAAAGGGTCTATTGTGTTATTTTTTAGCAGGGTTTATGTTTAGAAATGTTGAATTCTACTAAACAAGTGGCACCTTGTTGTTTTTTGCACAAAAAGGAACTAAAGTTGAATGAGTGCCAGCCTCCCACTGAACTGCTGAAGCCATAAAATCTCTTAAGAATCAACTAATCCTGAACTGATACATATCCAAAAAACTAACTTCTTTCTCATCTTTGCATCGCTGCATTTTTCTTCTGCTTGTGTTTAAATCTAGATTACTAAACGAGGCATTTGTAAATATTGTTGAACTGCAGCTCATGTTTCTGTACTGCTTAGGATTAAAGTGTCTGGTAAATGTATACATGTAATTCTCTTCCACAGGTTTTGGTTCTTCAAGTTTGCTGCAGCCACTGCTATTACAGTCGGAGCATTCTTTATTCCTGAGGGCCCTTTTACTACTGGTAGAGTCCTATTTTAGCATCTTAAAATAAAACATGCTTACAGTTAGATAATGTTAAAGGGATAGATCACTTCTGTAGTATTTTAGACAGTAGCTGCTGGTGGTTTTTGGGGCGAACTACCCCGTTAAGGTGAAATATGGTGACCTAAAAAACAAAATAACAACTAAATGCAGCATATGTGATGTAGTTTGACATGAAAAAAGTGCAGTAGGATTTATAAAGCCAGCTTAAGCAATGAAAGATTAAAGATTTGGCAGACTTGACTTTGTTTTGATTTGTTTTGTGAGGATCTAATGATGATCTTCTGCTGGATCTTTTCCAGTCTGGTTTTACGTTGGGATGGCTGGAGCATTTTGCTTCATCCTCATTCAGCTTGTGCTTCTGATTGACTTTGCCCACTCTTGGAATGAGTCCTGGGTGGAGAAAATGGAGGAGGGAAACTCTCGCTGCTGGTATGCAGGTATGCATTACGAGAGCTTCATTTGTTCTGTCCTAAATAATAATTCAAGTTTATTTTATTTTAATTATTTTTACAAAACACAGCTGTATAGCACAGAAAAAGTAAATGTACATTATCTGTTAGACCTGTGCATTCAGTAGTTTGATGTTGGACAACATTTTTATAGTTTTTTTGTTTGCAGTTTTATTGTAAAATATCTTTAAAACACAAAATATCTGTTATTTTATTTTTTATAGGTTTTAAAATGTCCTTTTATTAAATTTTACCCCAGTCGTCAGAGATACACGATCCTTTATAATTTGTTCTATTATTCCTGGTTCTCAAGAAATATATATCATGCATACAAAGTTAGAAGACACTCCCAGTTATTGAAAGAGAAACGTATTTGTAACTTGTGTAAGAATATTCTGACTATAAAATATTTTAATAGTGTGTGTATGTATATATATATATGTGTGTGTGTGTGTGTGTGTGTGTGTGTGTGTGTGTGT
>CAIGQZ010034990.1:15090836-15104650 GCA_903798205.1 Danio tinwini | reverse complement strand
TGTGTGTGTATATATATATATATATATATATATATATATATGTATATGTATATGTATTTTTTTTTAAATGATAGGGAATGTTTTTATTCAGGGAAAAACAAATTAATTAAATTAAAATAAATATACAGTTGAAGTCAATTATTAGCCCCCTTTTTATTTATTTATTTTTTAAATATTTGCCAAATGATGTTTTAACAGCAAGGACATTTTCACAGTATGTCTGATAATATTTTTTTCTTCTGGAGAAAGTCTTATTTGTTTTGTTTTGGCTAGAATAAAAGCAGTTTTTTATTTTTTTAACACCATTTTAAGGTCAAAATTATTAGCCTCTTTAAGCAATTTTTTTTCGATAGTCTACAGAACAAACCATCGTTATACAATAACTTGCCTAATTACCCTAACCTGCCTAATTAACCTAGTTAAGGCTTTAAATGTCACTTGAAGCTGTATAAAAGTGTCTTGAAAATATCTAGTAAAATATTATTTACTGTCAATTGAAAGATCTAATGACTTTTTTTATCAGTATTTTGTACAATGCTTGATTATTAACAAAGACTATAGAATGCACAAGACATATCACTCGTATCTTTTTGAATGGGGAAAAGTGTAACTCAATATGATGAATAAAGCCCCGCCTACTAGTACAGGAGCCAATCATCGATTGCTGTAGACTGACGATACTCTTGACCAGACGTGAGTTTCTGCAGATTTTGTGTTATACGAACGTTTAGAAATGAAACTAAAGGGACAGTTGTTGTTTAATTTTATTGGTGATTGCTTATAGAAAATTTAATCGTAAGCTTAGCAAGCAGTTTTGGAGAATTTGATGTTTCCCTATCTAAACAGAATGCCCGAGCATACTGCCCGAGAGACGTTTCAAAGATGAATGCCAGGTGAAATTACTTTCCTTAAAGGGACTTTGTAATTAACAAACATATGATTGTAAGTTATATATAGAATACTTATTTCAAGTGTTACCATGAATATAGCTAATGTTGCTGATATGGCATTAAAACATAAATAAATAAATAACACTACAAATGTATTCACTGTTATTTTGATCAGTTTAATGCATCCTTGCTAAATAGAAGTATCAGTGTGTCTCTCTTTAAAAAATATATATACAATTTTAAAAAGTGCTTTGAAATGTGCATTTTTATTCGATGTTTGATGTAATCTCAACTGAAACATGAAGAGAGCGTGGGACATAGTGCAGCTCCTCTCCTTTATTAAAAACAGCCAATAGCCTTTTGCTTTTTCACCGCTCTGCCAGTGAGAGTGGCTGAGGTCAAGTGCATCAAATGTGAAGAGTCTTGAAGGAGGCGGGGCATGTCAGATACTAGAGCTCATTTGATTGGTCACAATTTGATGAGAAACGTGAATAAGGCGACGTGAGAAAAACATTGATACGTTTTAGGCGGAAGTGACAAACTACAAGCATTACATGTTTATATCTTCTAAACGCTAATTTTGTCACTGTTTTGGAGCACACTAGCTTATTTATATCCTAAAAACTAACAATACTGATACTAACATCTAAATACGTTCAATTTAATTTCATAGGACCTTTACTGGATGAGTCTTGCAGTGTACTTGCAGTCATAAAGATTGATTGCATTCTTCTAATATATATTTTTCTGATCTTTTATTTGTAGCTCTTCTATCTGCCACAGCCATCAACTACGCTCTGTCCCTGATGTCTCTGGTCTTGTTCTATGTTTATTACACTCACTCTGATGGCTGCACTGAAAATAAAGTCTTCATCAGCATCAACATGCTGCTGTGCGTCGGTGCATCTGTCATGTCCATCTTGCCTAAAATCCAGGTACAGACTACGAAACGATATACTGACATTGTTTGTTTGGCTAGACTGCGATGATCTTTTTGAAGGTTTGAATAAATGCCGTACTGAGTAAGCATCTACTCTTAATAATTCATCTCCTCTTTCATTTCCTCCAGGAGTCCCAGCCTAGGTCTGGTCTTTTGCAGTCCTCCATTGTTACTCTGTACACCATGTATCTGACTTGGTCTGCCATGACTAATGAACCAGGTATGGATCATCTTCCCAAAAATATTTAGTTGTTAATAAAATGGTCTAAAATCTACATTTGTTCATCCAAAAGACCGCAGATGCAACCCCAGCCTGCTTGGCATTATTGGCCTCAACAGCACCAGCCCTGCCGGTCAGGACCGTGTTGTTCAGTGGTGGGATGCCCAGGGCATTGTGGGTTTGATCTTGTTCCTGATGTGTGTGCTGTACTCCAGGTAAGAACATTTGTTATTACTACGATTAGTTGCACACCAATACACTGACAATTCTCCCCCCCCCCCCAAAAAAAGCGCTTATTAGAAGAAAAAAAAAACAGTTTACATGCAAACCAGTAACCTAATAAAGACTTTATCAATAAATCAGATTATTTCCTGGTAGTGATGTTAAAATGTACTAATTTGCAGTAATAACTTAAGTAAATCATTAAAATATTGTTAAATCATTAAACATTATTGATTGCTACTTCTGCTGCATTCTCATTACTCTTTGGTTCAAAAAAGCATCTTGAGTTTGTCGTACATTTCTTTTTGTTTACTGCTTATTTTTTCGATCTGGATGTGCTTAAATCCACAGTTAAGTTCATTACACAGTAGGTCTGTGTGATTTCGAAAAAATCTCAAATTGCGATTTATTTATTTTTATTCATTTTATTTATTTTTATTCATTTTTTTACATATATTTCGATTTGATCTGCGATTTAATTTTGTAGTCAAGCTTCAGCTCAATATGTATCATAGCTGCTTACTGCTAAAATGCAGTGAGTGTTTGTTAAAAAAGATATTAATGATCTCAAACTTTTATTTAGATTTGTTTATAAATATTCAGAAATTAAACACTCATTTTTCTTTAAAGCAAACAATAGTAAGCTATGGCGTAAGTTATCTCCTGGTGCCTTCGTGATGTTTTTTCATATGGTCTAACAGCTGCAGACAACTCTGAAATTGTACTTTGCTGTTGGTAGCTACTAGATTGAGTGTCACTGGCAGTACTTTTAGTTGACTTTTTAGCAAGACACTCCTCATATAGCTGCCTGTGGTGTTTTTTTTTAGGTGCTGGTTGTTGTATTTCCTCATGCAAGTGGCAGACGGCATCATCTCACTTGTCTGCGCTGTCCTGTTTGTTTTATTGTGGTCTTTCCACATAGTTTACTCAATTGGCTAGTAAGACTGTCACACACAGACAGCAGTCATGCATTTGCTCTGGATGGGGGAAATAATATAATACATGTATATTTCATATCGCAGCCTTTTTCAATTAGCTAATCGCAACATTTCAAATCACGATTGCGATTCAATTTCAATTAATCACACAGCCCTATTGCACACTGAAGAATGTAAGGTATTATTATTAATATTATTATTATTATTAATACCTAAATGTAACCCCCCCCCATAAAAAAACCCCAAAAAACTAGTTTGCATTACTTAGTTACTTTTTATGGTAAGTAATGCGTTACGTTACTGTTACATTACTACTAGTTACTGTCACAAGTTACTTTTTCTTACTTTGCTGCGGCTTAATCTCTTTCAGAACTTTCAGGATTTTTTTATAAAGGAGCTCTGCAATTAACACAAACATTCATATTTTTCTTCGATGTGTTTAAAATAATGAGAATCTTTCTATTGCTGAAATATAAGGCTCTGGCCTGCCATCTTGGTTTCTGTCTGTTCCTGCGGGGAGCAAATTCTCTCATTGGGTGATTCAATGTGACTACGTTCAGCAATTTGTTTTTTAAAAGCCATTTAATTAAACTAAAAAGTAACTCACATTACACAAAAAAAGTAACTAAAATATAATCATTACTTAGAAAAGTAATATTATTATGCAACCCACGTTACTTGTAATGCATAGCCCTCAACACGGATTATTACTCCAGTCCAAATATTAAATAAATACAACCTCACTGATTGTGTCAATAACATGTAAACACTGCAAACAAGTATACAAGTAAAATAATATGCCAGTGGGGTAAGGAAAACAATCTTGCACTCATTTTTCTTCATTTTGACATAAGATTTAGCTTGTTTTAAGGAAAAATTCACTTGATTTTGACATTATTTCTTAAAACAAGACTATATTTTTGCCTTGTATTGAAAATACTTCTTGATTTTAGAATTTTAAGATTGTTGAACTTGAAAAACGAGAGAAAAAACTAAGTAAGAACATTTTTGGCAGTGCAGTGAAGAAAATAAACACAGTGGAACATAGAAACCCCATTGGTTACTAGCGTTTCACAAGCGTTATTACTTTTGGCTGGTGTCAGTAGCGTAGTGATTAAGTGTGCTAACATATAGGTGACTTTATTAAGAGAGTATTAAGTGCTAGAGTAGGGGGGGGGGGGGGGGGGTTATAGGAAAAGAGTGTTTCTATGGGTGGTTTGTCAAGCCCACTCACTTGTGTAAAGCACACTTCATAAATGCACAGTTTTGAGAGATGGAGTGATTGTAAGAAAGTGTCTGGTGCAAATGTGCAAAACTGGTGCAAGTGTGGGTTAAAATGTCAAGCCCACTCACTGAACTGTTTTTCCATTACAAAATTGTCGCGTTTAAGATCTGTTTTCTCTCAAATTCAATGACCTGATTGATATATGATATAAAGTGGGTCTCAGAATGTACAAGAAGGAATGTACATTGGCTACTAGTGTTTCATAAGTGTTATTGCCAGAGAAGCACAGACAGAACACAGAAGTTCAAATGCTCACAATAGCATCGGCTATGAGGTATGGCAAGGTATGTACCATGGTATATGGCAATAACTTGATGCAGAAGTATAAATCAGGACATATTCCTCTTACATATCAAACATTTACAATGCACCTTGGCGCAATTAGCAAAAAATCTAGCTGTGACTGTCAGTTTATGCTTAATTTAGTTATTAATATTATATAATAGTAATAGTTTAGTATTATTTTATTCTTTTTATATTGCGATAAAGGAAAAGGGGTTACTTGTTTACTTGGCACATGCATATTGGTTTAAGGTTGTTTCTAAATGCACTCATATAGTATCAGCACTTACAGTGTTTTTATTTCCGTAGCATCCGCAACTCCAGCAACACTCAAGTGAACAAACTGACCCTGACCAGCGATGAATCTGCTCTGATTGAGGACGGTCCTGCCCCTGAGAACTTTGAAGTGGGCGATGGTACCAACCGTGCCATTGATAATGAGAAGGATGGTGTCACTTACAGCTATTCTTTCTTCCACTTCATGCTCTTCTTGGCTTCCCTGTACATCATGATGACACTGACCAACTGGTACAGGTATGGGATAATATTTTCATCAGTCTCCATTCATTCGTTCATTAATTTTACTTCGCCTTAGTCTCTGATTTATCAGGGGTCGCCACAGCAGAATGAACCGCCAACTTCTAAATATGTATATGTATTTATTTCATATACTGATGAATGGCAAATGTACTAAATTCACAGGAGGGTTAATAATTTTGAATTCAACTGTAGAAATATTTATTATTATTATTATTATTAGAAAGATCTGAAGATCAGCATTTATCTGAAATGAAATGTTTTTGTAACATTATACACTATACCAGTGTTTCTCAACCATGTTCCTGGAGGACCACCAGCACTGCATGTTTTGGATGTCTCCTTTGTCTGTCACACCCATTACAGGTCTTTCAGTCTGCTAATGAGCTGATGATCTGAATCAGGTGTGTTTGGTTAAGGAGACAAAGTTGGTGGTCCTCCAGGAACGTGGTTGAGAAGCACTGCACTATACTATTAAAATATCATTATCTTTTTTTTTTTTGGTAAAAAATTATAAAAAAAATATTTTTTTCAGCAACGATGCTTTAAATTGATTTAAAAGTGTGTTCTTCTGGACTTTCTATTCATCAAAGAAAGCTGAAAAAGTTCAGTCAGCAGTTTTATAGAATATTAGAATGATTTCTGAAGGATCAGGTGAGTGGAATAATGGAGATAAAAATTTGGCTTTGGTCGGTGCAAACAGCCTAGTGGTCAAGTGCGCCGACATATAGCACTGAGGTGCTTATGGTAACTTAATTGAGAGATAATTAAGTGCTATAGTAAAGGGAGTGTTTTTTAATAGAGAGAAGAGAGTTTCTACAGGTGGTTTGTCAAGCCCACTCACCTGTGAGAAGCACACTTCATAAACGCTAGTGGTGTAACGCATCACAAATCTCACAGTTCGGACCATGTTATGTTTTTTTAGTCACAGATCGGACCATTTTTTGGATCAGCCAAAAATGGGAGGGGACAAATGTAATTTGCTTTCCGTTTATTCATTCATTCATTTTCTTTTCGGCTTAGTCCCTTTATTAATCTGGGGTCGTCACAGCGGAATGATCCGCCAACTTATCCAGCATGTGTTTTACGCAGCGGATGCCCTTCCAGCCGCAACCCATCTCTGGGAAACAGCTTTCCGTTTATTACAAAAATATTACTGCAAGACACTTTTGGTTAACAAACAGAACTTTTATTTTATTTTATTAAAAATAAAATAAAGAAATAATCAGCTGAATAAAAATTAATTGTAAAATATTCAGTACTGTGAAAAATTCACTGTTACTACTACTACTGCTGCTGATAACGCTAAAAAAAAAATTAAATAAATATATTATAGATATTTATATATAATATATATAAATATAAATCTAACATTATAATTTGTACAACTCATATTTATTTTTAGTCTCATTTTCAATAAATGATTCAGTTACTCATTCATAAAACTTTGTTTCATTGCGAGATGGATAATTTTCGAAGAATTATTCAGTGGCATATTTTTGATGGCTGGTTGTAATCGCTGCCTACAACTTTCGTTTTATGAGCGTCAAGTGAAATGCATATGACAGTGATTTTAATCTTTACCATAAACATTAGTGATTTTATCTAAACTAAAAATTGTTATCCCAGTACTTCTGTGTTATTTGACTGTTTGTAACTTCATAACTAGCTCTAAAGACTAATGACTGAATCTCTTTCTTGATTTTTGCATTTTTCAAACACAGACTTGAATGTAGCGTTTTGAAGGATTAATAAACATATGCAAATCACCATCATTTATAATTTATGTTGCGTGGGTGTTGAGATCCTGATCTATTAATGATTAACCCTGATGCTTACAAGAAGGGACAGAAAGCACCTTTAAAAAGCAAAGAAACCCACCACATCCCAAATAATCTATACCACAACTTTTTCTGTCATCATTATATTTTACAAGAAAGCCTAAATGCTTTCATATATCTGATTTGAGTGATGCGAGAGGCCATCTCTCTGCGATTTGTTACAAATTTAGGATTAATCTACAAGCAAAAAAATATATATATTAGTCCGCGGGTCATGTGGGTTGTGATCTGTACGAATCACGGATTAACCGTGATCTCTTACACCCTTAATAAATGCAGTTTTTTTAGATATGAAGTGATTGTAAGATAGTGTCTGGTTTAAAACTGGTGAAAGCATCGGTTAAAATGTCAGAGAGATGAAAGAGTGTGCTTTCTACAGGTGGTTTGTCAAACCCACTGCATTAGGCACACTCAGAAATGCAAAAATATTTAAATAAATATTTTAAAATAGAATATATGCAAAAGGACTTTTAATTTTCAAAAACCCAGTTCAAGAGCTTCCGGTGAACTGTTGTGCTGTTACAAAATCGACACGTTTAGGGTTCAAATTCAGTGATCTTCACTGCCTGATTGATATATGATATAAAGTGGGTCTCAGAATGTACAAGAAGTACTGCGTTAAATTCCATTGATCTGCGCCATGTCTTTACAATATGAAAATGTATAAGTTTTTGCATTCACTCGCCTGCTGCTCCTGACGGCACTTGCTTTTAAATGGCTTGTTTTACGCTTGAACAACTAAACGAATGCTTAAGTGTATTGAACTGATTATATTTTAATTACAACATCGATGCTGTAAATACTCAGATTAACCTTCCACCGGAAGTTTATCGATAGGAGGAAAAACGCTAGCTGTGCATATACCCCATTGTACTACTTTATATCAATCAAATGCAGTCTTGGTAAATCAAGTCAAAGTCAAAGTCAGCTTTATTGTCAATTTAACCACATGTACAGGACAGACAAAGAATCGAAATTCCGTTACTCTCAGACCCTAGGTGCATATAATATATAAATATATCAACATATAATATTAATCAGGGCTCGAACTATGCGCCCGAAATTTAATCTATGCGACCTCATAATATATTTGGGAGCATTTGTGCGACTGCATATAATGGTTGCAGTGCGACTTGTTTCGATTTTTTTCTAAAAACTTGCTGAATCGGACTTCCCTGCCGCTATATTGGTTCATATTAGCTGTCAATCACTCAAGGCTTTCCGCTGTCAGAAAACAGGGAGCTTTTAAGGGCGCCAGCCAAGATCAATCGAGTGTTTTTTGGAGAAGGTGCCCGAATCTCGATGCGTTGCGTTCACTGCGTGTTCAGCGCAAATGTCCGCTAAATGTAAAATCCAACACCGTACACATCATCGCCAATGAAGCTTGCCTTCACTAAGTTCAAACTGATTGGGTCGGCTGACTCGCCTGGTTTTCCGCAAACACAGAAAAATAAAAATCACCTCATAACGAGACTGAGCCTTTAAAATGACACAAACCGAAACCAAAACTATTAAAGAGTGGTAGAAGTGAGACTTTGCTTTTTTGGTCCATTCTTTCTTGAGATGTATATAATTTTTCTATTTACTGATGACTGCTTTGCAGCTTTCAGCATTGGATTGAATGATTTATTATAATCTTACGTTTGTTTTGTAGCAGAAATATTATTTATTAAATTAACATGCATATAAAAACAAGAGTGCAAAATAAATATTACTCACTGCAATGCTTCATTTTTGTTTGATGCAAACCATAAATGTATTTTTTATAAAGTAACAGCAGGACCTTTTACAGTACATAACTCGCATTCAAGCACATTCAGGGCAGCATGATAATGACAAATGTAATTCATTGTAAGTATTATTGACATCATCATCATCATTAATAATATAATTATTAGACATTCATTTTGGAATTATTGCAAGTCATCACAGCATTGGTTAGTTGTTTCTGGTTTTTGTTAGTCCTGTTTGATGTTGTTTTCAAATACAATAAATCCCTTAATATACAATTTGCAGCGGTGCTCATTCAGTTTTGGTGGGTGCCCCTAATTTTTTTTCTGGTGCTCCTAAAGTTTTGAAGTTGGGAGCACTGGTGCTACCAAGTAAAAAAGTTCATTTCGAGCCCTGTTAATACAAAACACAGAAAGTAGAGTTGTAAAAAGAATTTACAATAAATACAATTATATAGAATGTAGTCTAAAAATATATACATTAAAAATTTTAATTAAATAAAAAAATAATAAAGCACCATGTTTGAACAATGACAGTTAGTGCTGTCATTTCATACTCCGTTTATACTGGAAAGTTTGTATACAGAACAATTCCTAAACTCAACTTCTCCATTTTTTTCTCCTTGTAAATTGTATAGCCCTGACTCCAACTATGAGACAATGACCAGTAAGTGGCCATCTGTGTGGGTGAAGATCAGCTCCAGCTGGATCTGCATCTCTCTGTACGTGTGGACTCTGGTGGCTCCGCTGGTCCTCACCAACCGCGACTTCGACTGAGAGAATCCGTCGTTACTTCTGTCAATATCCACATGTATAGGGATAAGAGAGTGTAAATGTAAATAGTGTTTTGCGCATTCGGCTAACCCCATGTGTATTTTCTTTATTTTAAACCTTGCATGCTTTTACGTCGGTGTCTATTGGTTGAAAGCTGAAGTGAAGAACATGGCTTGGGTTTCCTGTGATGTGATGTTAATATTTCCTTCAACTTGTGTTCTTCCCAAAAAAAAAAAGGTTAATGAAACATTAATCTCTGTGTGGTTTAATAAAAAAAAGTATCTTAATTTATTCGGGAAGACTAAATATGACAAAGCAGGTCATGTTTTCCATAAGTCATACCATTGATCGTTTCCTATAGAACGCACAATGTATACAGTGTTGCTTTAGCATGTGAAAAACTGACTTAAAGTTGTAGATTTTGTCATGCTTTTGTCCTTCTCAACGAGTTGCACCATGAACATATGACTGTAACAGTGCTAACTAATCCTTTTGCTACTTGCACATGTTAGTTGTTTGGCACACTAGTCATTTTATGCTTGTAGCCAATGTGTGTCGAACAATGTTTTGCACTGGATATATTATTCTTTGCTGATAAAACCTAAATAGCTGACTTGTTTTGCTTGAACTTTAATTGTATATTGTATTAGGCACGCCAGTGATTTACTAGATGGCAGTACCAAATGTTTTTTTTCCCCTTCTTTTTTGGATGTCAGTGTTATTTTTTGCCTTTCGACGTGCATTGTAATCACTCAACATTGCAACTTATTAAAGGTTAAAAAAAAGATGTCTTGAGTGGAGTTTGTAAATAGTGTTGATACACATTTAATTTTTCTGTTTCACATGCTTTCAAAGGTGCTTAGATTGAAAATCTGGATATACCTAGGAATAGCTGAATAATGAGAACTCAAACGCTGTAGTTTCCTCGTTCTTCCTCGTTCAAACGCTGTAGTTTCCTCGTTCTTCCATGAGAGTAAATCCTGATGAAAAAGAGGTCAATCAGAACAAAACACGGGATCATTCCACATGGGATCATTAATATTCACTCCTGAGACTCCTGTGTTTAATTGGCCACAACATTTCCTAGTGAGATTACAACAATGCTAATTTCTTTCCTTATTTTTAATGCTGTTTCTAAAATTACCACATATACCCTTATTCACTATTTCTTACATTAGTACTAGTCAGGTATGCGAATTGTGGGTTGACTTTTTTTGTAAAGTTTTCAGTGAATTAAATTTATTTAAACGACATCGTTTATTAAGACATATTTTAGTATTAAGTGTTTTGAGGAATATTAACAGTAATCCGATTATTTCAGAGGTACCAGCTCAAACCACTCCAATTATGCGTATATATATGTAAATATAAACATCTATTTTACAAGAAACTGTCTCGGGACCACTTACGATATCCATTGCTGCTCTATATCTGCTGGTTTAGACACTGTTGAATGATTCTTGCAAAGACTGATTGGCGGTATGAACCATTATAGGGGTGGTCAAATGTATGTTTGTCCGATCTATTATTTTAATTAATAATATTATTTAAGATACAGCACCCTGCTGAAAAAAACAGCTTAAACCAGCCTAAGCTGGTTTTAGCTGGTCGACCAGCCTGGTTTTAGAGTTGTTTTGGCCATTTCCAGCCTGGTCTTAGCTGGTCAGACTCGAAAATGACAAGCTAAAACCAGCTTGGTTTAAGCTGGACATAGCTGGTTTTGACTAGTCAAGCTGGTTTTGACTAGTCAAGCTGGTTTTAGCTGGTCAACTCCCAGCCTGACCAGCTAAGACCAGCCTGGATATGGCCAATACCCCTCTAAAACCAGCCTACCAGCTTAGGCTGGTTTAAGCTGGATTTTTCAGCAGGGCAGGGAAAACTATTTCTCACTATTAAAGAGCTGACCCCCCCATACATCCTCTCCACCAACCCCCCTTTAATTCGCACCCTGTCTATAATCCACTTAAAGGAGCCAATGAGTGCATTGGAGGGTTGCCATTTTGTTTGTTTTGCTAGTTGATAAATCCCCTCAGACGGATTAGATTTTAAACTTCTTAATGAAACGCTGTGATTGTTAGCGTTATAACACTTAGCGAACTTTCTATTAACAAGGAAACAAAGTTTTTTGATTACTCTTAATTAGCAACTCATTTGTTTAGAAATGTACACAATATGATTCCGCTGTGGGCGCCATCTTGTGGTTAGATGTGGAAATTTATTCGGCACGTTTAATTCATTCAACTGTGCCTTTAGGGGTAACTCATCTAGTTATAAATGAGCATATAAAACCATTTCTGGAGAATATTTTGAATTACTTGAGCCATATCTATGATGTAGATTTTAGAAAACGCGTGAACATTTAATTAAAACAGTCAATGGCATCTTCCATTATCAATTCAATTAATTCGTAAATATTTTAGGAATATTTGTTTTTATTTTTATACGTTATATAACATGGTTATAACACAGTTTGGGATAACTAATTATTATCACATCAACAGGTAAAATAAAATGCATAATTGGTCAAAATAACAAAAAAGGTGTTGTATTTTCATAGCAAATCTGTTTTCAAGCTAAATTTGTTGAAATAACCTTAATTTATTAGAACCAATGAAAACATTTACATAACTGTAAATAATTATATTGTTTTTCAAGTAGTAATAAAACAGTTGTGGGGTATTTTAAGCTGAATCTTCACATACACACTCTAGGGACACTAGGATTTTACATCTTGTAAAAAGGGGCATAATAGGTGCCCTTTAAAAGGCCAGAAAACAAACAAACAATAAAACACACTATAATTGACATTGAAGTTCCTTTAATGCTACTGCGATACTTGGTATAATGATAAAAAGCTCACGGTAACAAGAAAATCACTGTGTATTGCCCAACAGTATGGAACTAACCGTAAGCCAAAGTCTTCACGTCTATTTTTGCGCTGACATTAGGACATCAGGCAGGCACTTCTAGACCACATACATAAAGAAGAGCGGTATGATGTTTTCTGAAGCGCTCCATAATAAAACAAAAACAACACACATGCTCCACGAAACTGCTGCAATGTAAACCAGCAACAGAACTGCAGCCTGACAGTGGAAAGAAGAACACTAGCTAGTGAACAAGTGTGAAATGAAGGAATGTAAAAACTCATGGACAGATGGTACTAAAGACATTCTGGCAAATAAATATCATTTTGATGCATTTTTCATAAACTGATAAATGACAGTCCCTTTTTTTTTTTTATTCAAATATCAAGCGGTGGTGTGTCTGCATTGGGGAGATCTGAGTTTAGTTCACACAGATAGAAGAGCGTGGCTTCGTTGGCCTCTGCTTCTGTCAGGGGCTCCAGGCGGATCAGAGAGCTGCGTGGGATCTCTGTCTCCAGGGACTCGTCCAGCAGGTCTAGGGGCTCTTCTGGCCGAGGTTCGGATGGGGTCAGAGGGGTGCAGCCGTCCAAGAAGGCCATCAGAGGGCAGGTTGTGTACTGGATCAGCTGCTTGTCTGAATGAAGGAACCAATGGGCTGGTAAATGCACCATTATGAGGAATGTAAATGACACCACAGCAAGTGACACCTTCTGCTTTCATTTTTCATCTTGGTTCTTTCTAAAATGTAATTTTAAGCATTTTACAACTGTGGTTGGTAACTTAAATAAATAAATTGCTTAGCATAAATGACTACACCCCTTTTTGAAAATTAATATTTGTATCCATGTCTCAGTGAATGTACCCAATATATTCTGGTGCATTTAAACAAAACAGTTTTATTAAACGGTTATATCCATTAAAATAAGGGTTTGGTCACTAAACATCTTTAGTAATAGAAAGATAATACATTTAAATTCAAACTAATTATTGGTAAATAAAACTACAAACTACAATTGTTCAATTTTTTTTATGTTTTCTTGATTTATATCGGTGCATTAAAATTATTTAATATTTTTCTCCAACATATTCTTTTAGGTGTGTTCATTTTTGGACTGTGATCTTAAGACTTAGACTTAGCTTTGGTACTATTAATGCACATATTTATTAATGTAAAGAATCTAACGGAAATTATTCATTTAAAAGAGAGATCTGCGAGCACTGTACATACATTGTGACATTAATATAAATATTATAGCCTTAGTTTAAAACAATATATATATATATATAT
>CAIGQZ010034990.1:15046596-15069327 GCA_903798205.1 Danio tinwini | reverse complement strand
ATATATATATATATATATATATGAATATATATGTATATATGTTTTGACACATTTTATTTTTATTTGTGGCAAGGAAATAATTAGTTTGGTGTGGCCAGAGAAAAAAAATCCTCAGTGTTGAGCCCTGTTAAGTCATGCGAAATGAAACTAATTGCAATGCGACACTATAAAACCACAGTGAAATAAATAAGGAGGCATGTGGACAAAACATGTAATTTAAATCAAGCTATTTTAGCATGTCAAAGTCAAAGTTATGCATATATTTTCCCAACAACAAAATTGTGGCTGGTAAAAATGGCGAGTGGCTAGTAACTATGGAAAACTAGCCACAGTGGCTGGTGATCAAAAAAGTTAATGTCAAGCCATGGTTCCAAATATTAAGTCCAAACTTAGAAAATATGTGCTGTTTTTTTTTGTCTAAAACATGGGTAATATGTTCTAGGGGAATTAACTCAAAAATGATCTTGTGCCAACCTTTAAGTGATGGAGATTTATCAGTAATCCAATTAAGTACAGTATTTTTTTCTGGCAGCAAAGGTTAATATACAATTTCTTATTAGCTGATGAAAAAATGTGTCCATTAAGTACCCAAAATCAGTGAAACTGGGTCAAAATCCAGCTGCATGTTAAAGATCTTTTCCATTTCCCCCAGCACCAAAGACCAATACTTTTGCAGTCTGTTACATGACCACATACAATGTGTTAAAGTACCTACACATTGGCTAATTAGAAGGGTTAAAAATATGTTTGCAGTTGGGGGAGATATGGAGTCTAAGTATTATTTCATATTGTATTTCTCTTGTACGTGTACAAACGGATATTTTCTTAGCATTAGACCAAATATCACCCCTTGTTTTCTATCAGTATCTAACTTTTTCTCCCATTTGGTTTTAATTCTCTGTTTATCAGGAAAAGGGATTGAGCATATAGACCCAGACCCAAACAATCTACCCACAAACATATTTTCTGATGATAAAAATAACAATCTCTCAATAGAAGAGATTTCACAAAGTGCTGTACTGTTAGTAATACAATGTCTCAATTAAAGAAAATTATCTTTTACATTTTAATCCTCATTTTTTTATATAATTAAATATATTTTCTGTGCTGCTGCACATCCCTGTGTGTAATAAGCAATGTGGACACACTTTTTGGACCTGCCTATTACGAACACACACATAAATAAGAAAAAAAAAACATGCACCATTGACTTTAGACCAGATTATAGTTGGCTAATGCCATGATCTTATTTAGACCATAACTTACTTGCCTCAAAATAGGAACACGTCAACAATGCACATTAACATGGGCACACAAATGGGTTAGCACACAAATGCATTTGCTATTAAGACAACATGGCACAGGATAACTGTGCCAGGCTGAAACTAGAAACAATCACTTGTGTTGCACCTGGCACCGCATTGGACCAGGTGTATGATAGGGTCCTAAAAGTCTAATAGGATTGGAAAAACATGAGGTTGAATAAATGATTGCAACTTGTGAACAACTGTGGAAACGTATTATCATCAGTCTGTGAAAGCCTCTGTTTCTCACAGTGTTTAGCATACTGCTTTAGGAGGCAGCGTGTCAGCTCACTAAGCCTAAATGCTGGACAAATGGAGTGCAAACAAAAGTTATGAGGCTTTACCTTGCCAGGTGTTTCTCATTTTGTGAAGAAACGTGAATCCCTGTTCATTGAAATTCCTGCTGCAGAGTGAATTCTGAGGGAGGTATTTGATGATGCCAGCTTTGAGACTCCCGTTGTGTCTCATATGCAAATTCAGCAGTTCCCCATAAACACAGAGGCTGTAAATACAGAGGAACAGCCAACTGTGTACAAGTTGTAACCACTAAAATATCCCTGGCAGACCGCAAACCAGGAGGTTCGACAAACTGTGTGAGCTTTACATGGCTTTACATGTGAATTACAGTTTAAAGTGATCTGCCCAAGGGTGTGTGAGATTTTTTAGGGTTGTAACTGCACACATTTTTTAGAAAAATGCATTAATATGCACTCACCGGCCATTTTATTAGGTACACCTTACTAGTACTGGGTTGGACCCCCTTTTGCCATCTCAACTGCATTAATCCTTTGTGGCATAGATTCAACAAGGTACTGGAAATATTCCTCAGAGATTTTGGTCCCTATTGACATGATAGCATCACGCAGTTGCTGCAGATTTGTCGGCTGTACATCCATGATGGATCTCTCGTTCCACCACATCCCAAAGGTGCTCTATTGGATTGGGATCTGGTGACTGTGGAGGCCATTTGAGTACAATGAACTCCTTGTCATGTTAAAGAAACCAGTCTGAGATGATTCACGCTTTGACATGGTGCATTATCCTGCTGGAAGTAGCCATCAGAAGATGGGTACACTGTGGTCATAAAGGGATGGACATGGTCATGGTATGAACTATCCCCCACACCATTACACCACCACCACCAGCCTGAACCATTGATACAAGGCAGGATGGATCCATGCTTTCATGTTGTTGATGCCAAATTCTGACACTACCATCTAAATGTTGCAGCAGAAATCGAGACTCATAAGACTGGGCAACGTTTTATTTAGATTTTATTTATTTATTTCGAACAGAAAAATCATGCATAATTCTTTAACAATTTTTTTTTTTAACATGGTCGAAATGGAGTGGGATAAAGTACAAGCTTATTATTTTCTCACCCTATTACCACACACATCATTCGTCTATTACGTCAACTTTTTCTTTTACTCATCTCTTCTATTTATATGAGACATATTTTACCCTTTTGGCATCTTTGACATATGTTTGATTCCATTTATACATTTACATTTTATAACGTAGACTCAAAATTACATAGTATTGCAAACAGCCAACCAGTAGCCTCTTTTTCCTGATCTTAGCTGAGAGGAGTGGCACCCAGTGTGGTATTTTGCTGCTGTAGCCCATTCCAGCCCACCATCTCTTTTTTGGACCATTCTCTGTAAACCCTAGAGATGGTTGTGCGTGAAAATCAAATCCTAGTAGATCAGCAGTTTCTGAAATACTCAAATACAGACCAACCCGACTGGCACCAACAATCATGCCACATTCAAAGTCACTTAAATCACATTTCTTCCCCATTCCGATGCTCGGTTTGAACTGCAGCAGATTGTCTTGACCATGTCTACATGCTTGAATGCGTTGAGTTGCTGCTATGTGATTGGCTGATTAGAAATTTGTGTTAACGAGCAGTTGGGCACCCAAACAATTTGCTTTTTGAGTAAATATATCTTGATTTAAGAACGTTAGAATATTTGTTCTGGTAAAAATGCAAATAATGAAATTATTTTTCAAATGTGTCTAAACCAATAAGATATTTGGTAAGAAAATTGATAAAAAAAATTTTATATTATAATTGTATTTCATCACAGTACTTTGTTATTTGTGTATAGGCATCATTGTGTGTGTGTGTGTACATGTTTTTGTGACATATCAGGACACAAATCTGTATAATGACATGGGTATGACACAGGTATTACAAAAAGGAGGTGAAATATGAGGACATTGGTGATGTCCTCACTTCTCAAAAAGCTTCTTAATCACACAGGATGAGTTTTTTAGGGAGTAAAGCTATACACTGTCTCCTGTAATGGTTGGGTTTAGGGGTTTGGTGGGGTGAGGGCAATGTAATATATGGTTTTATCTGTATAAAATTAATAGAAACTTATGTAATGTACCCACTTTTCACAAAAACAAACGTGTGTGTGTGTGTGTGTGTGTGTTTTTTGCCTGGAGGAGTTTGTAATTACAGCGTCTACTAGAAATGCTGTGGTTACCAGACAAACTCTGACCACTTGGTTGCATCTTCCAGAAAAAAAAAAAAAAAAAACTAAACAAAAGGAAAGTTTATGAGCCACTAGTTAAACTTTATTCAAAGAGTGTGAAAGATGAGATAGCATCAAAAATGTGAAAATTTAATTATTGCCTTGGAGACCAAAACCAATTTGTTGTTATTGAAAGACTTTTGTCTAACAATTACGTTGTGTGACATTTTATTGTAGTTAAAATAAACTAACAACCGTTCAACTCAGAATGGAATTCAACAATCTGTGGCCTAAAATGGAAGTAAACAGCTGCACTGTTTGATCTCCTCATAGAGTTTTTGGACACTAGATATCATTTCAAATGAGAGGACTGGTGCATTGTTTGCAAATGTTTACAATCACCTCGCTAACATCTTAACCATCCTCTGGAGTTAACTTTTTTTATATCCAACATGAAGAACTACACTTTTTTTAAATTTTTTTTCAAGCTTTTTGAAGCTTTTATGCCTTTTGTTCAGGAATGAGTTGTTAAGCTTCAGCCACTTGCTCTGGGCAAGTCTGGTCCTCCACCCACTGTCTGGATTTACTTTCTAAGCAAAGCTGTTTTTAATACAGGCTATTTGACATCCAACTCTATCCCCCGTGGTCCACGACTTGTTTTGGCATATGATACAGAGTGTGACCATTTTAGAGGCATCGACTTGGGTGTCCTCTAGGTTTAAAAGAAATACAGCCACTGCTGAACATGAAGGTTTAAAACCTGCCAGTTTTTAGCACTAGACAATTGGGTTTGTTAACCCATTCAGACCAAGTGTCAATCCAGTAAACAGCGTTTTTGTGTTCTGCTGGTCTTGAGCTACAGGGTATCAACCTGAATTTGCCATGATGTATTTGAGATACTGAATGATGGTGGGCATTGGGATGTAAGAATCAGTCATTTTATGTAGTATTTGGACCAGGGGTCCCCAACCAATAGGTCGGGATCCACTACTAAGTAAGAGTTTCTACCGGGCCACGCTAATGCAAAATAACTCTATGATTTACTGTAAGTTATCCCTTTAAGAACCAGTATCCACATATATCTGTGCACATTGCAGAATGAGAATTCAAAACATCATGGCTGCATCCAAAATCACATACTTCCATACTATATATAGTATTAGGGATGCACCAATCCCGATACTTGGATCGGATATCCATTCGATACCACATATTTTTGCTGTATTGGGTATCAGCCAGCTGGTACCGATCCAAATCCGATCTTGCGCATGGCTATATTCTGTGTAATTTATAAGCCAACAAAAGCCATGTAAGTAGCCTATTATAAGGCACTAAAAAGTTGTCATGTAGGCCTACTCTTTCCCAAATGTTCTGAAGCCATTCTATACTTTAATGTGAAGTACAGATGAATATTCAAATCATTCAATTCTTGTTCAGTTCAGCTCTTCCATCTGCTGCGCCTGTCAATCATTCTTTATTCATTCAAACTGTGTGTCGCGTTCATGACAACATTAAAAACTTTCTCTAAAACTTTTTGTTCCTGTTAGTTTAAATAATCAGTGGAGAAATGCATTTAGTTTTACATTAAATGGGTTCGTTTTGAATTCATTGCTGTTTCTAAATCATGTTGCGCTGTGTCTGTTAGATCAGCAGATCGCAATTGCAACACTGTAGTAGAGAGGGTCATTACCTGCTCTTCACACACAAAGTAGGCCTACCTGAAATTTTAAATTAGAAAAGGCTCAATAATACATCGGACAGATCCTCAACGCACTCATTTCTTCTCCTTTGCTGGTGTTTTGGAAATGTCTGCAAATAACGGAGGGCTGCCCGCTGTGTCTCAGTGATGCATTAATCGCTTCATTCACGCATCGGCTGCGCAGACGCAATGTGCGCCACTTCGTAAAATTATTCTCACAATAAGTTTCTGTTTTCTCATCCATCCGACTGAGTTTATTCTTCCGAGGGGAATACTTTCAGTGCCGTGAATAGTTTGCAAAACCTGGCTCATTGTGGTCAAAGTAGTTGATTTTAAATAAATAAAAGTAAAACTGACTGGCGCAATATGGATTGTCATTAACAGAAAATTATTTAACCTACTATAGGCTACTCTAAAACTGAATATTTTACTGTAATTTTATTTATATAAATATTTTATTTAACAGACCAACTTGTGTTTTGGCGCTGAAGCATATAAGCGGACGTTGTTTTACGGCGAGTTTAGGCAAAGGAATGTTTATTAAGTGAAACTGGCCTGACAGTTTAGTTTGGTCTGCATCAAACATGCAGGAAGATATCAGCATTTACACATTTTTTTTTCCCAGTTTTTTTTTTTCCTTCTCCTATTTCCTTTCTTCTACTTACTATTATTATTATTATTATTATTATTATTATTATTACTACTATTATTATTCATTATTATCATTTTTGGTCCTCTTCCTGATTTCCCAACCTCCCCTCACCTCCTCACTATTATCATTAATAGTATGACTTTTGCTCTTGTTGCCATTGTTGTCGTTGCTATTCTGACTTGTCCTCCCGTTGTCTCCTCATTGTTGTTATTATTACAAGTATTTCTACCATTGTCATTATTCAGGTTGCTGTAGTTGTTGTTGTTGTAGTAGTGGTAGTAGTAGTAGTAGTAGATGTTGTTGTAGTAGTAGTAGTAGTAGTAGTAGTAGTAGTAGTAGTAGTAGTCATTGTAG
Source organism: Danio tinwini (assembly GCA_903798205.1). Lineage (NCBI taxonomy): Eukaryota > Metazoa > Chordata > Actinopteri > Cypriniformes > Danionidae > Danio > Danio tinwini. The sequence goes on along the minus strand of CAIGQZ010034990.1, from coordinate 15,062,832 downwards.
TAGTAACGATTGTATTTGTAGTTGGGATTGTTGAAGTAGTAGTTGTAGTAGTTTCTGTAGTAGTAGATGTCGTTGGTGTAGTGGTACCAGAAGTAGTAAAGGTGTTGGTGTAGTAGTAGTAGTAGTCTGTGTAGTAGTATCAGAGGTAGTAGATGTTGTTGATGTAGATGTTGTAGTACTAGTAATTACTGTAGTAGTAGTAGGAGACATTGTTGTAGTAGTATCAGTTGTAGTAGAATCAGTTGTAGTAGATGTTGTAGTAGTATCAGTAGTTGTAGACGTTGTTGTGGCTGTAGTAGCAGCTGCAATAGTAGTTGTAATATTAGTAACTTTCTGTAGTAGCAGTTGGTGTAGTACTTGTGATTTATTGTTATTGTCAGTTATTACTGTTGTCCTTTCTCTTTACTGTCATCATTACTATCATACATTACTAGCATTGTTGTCACTCTTTACCACTGACTGGTTTCTTTCTATTTGTTTATTTATATCTATGACACTTGCTTCATTTATTGAATGTTATTGACCCTTATGTATGTACTCTGACCTGTCCACCATGTTACCTTTACATGCGCGCGCACGCACGCACGCACGCACGCACGCACCTGCCAGTACCTGACTGTATAGTTGTTGTTTTTGTTTTTCGTTGTTTTTTTGATGTTTTATTTTCTTTGTATGATCCCAGTTTGTGTACCTTTTTGCATATTCTAATAAAAAAAAAAAAAAAAAAAAAAGCATTTACTAAAAGGCTTGTTATTTTACCAACGATTAGGGTCAATAATGGTAGCCTATTACACATTTCAAAGAAAATTGATATTAAGGAAGGAAGCTGGACTGCAACAAATCTGTGTCATAATGAATGCTCATATAATGTAGCCTAGTTTATTAGGCCTGTTATTTTTACTAAAGAAGATGTATTGAGTTAATCACCAGAACTATAGAAACTGTATTATGTAAAAAAAAAAATAATAAATAAATGGTGCATCCCTATAGTATGTTGAAAACCGTATGTGAGCCGAGTAGTATGTCCAAATTCATAGTATTCAAAAACCGCATGCAAGAAGTACCTGGATGATCTACTACTTCAGGTGAGATTCTGAGGTGTGCATGCCATGGACGCTGCACTATCCCACGTAAGAGAATTCAGGAATGGGAGTGAAGTGGCGCAACTGACGTTGGTTGGTCATGTTATAATGAGTAATGGCGGATGTAGTGCATCTGAATTACATTCATACTACTCACATCATACTATATAGAACATCTTTTTGTAACGATTGTGTAGTAAAGTCAAATTCAAATGTAGTACATATTTCAGTTATAGTCGAATGCTGGCACAACCTTTTATTTTCTGTGATGGTACGGGTTTTGCAAATAAGAGCCGATTTGTGGCGGTTTTCGTCTTTTTAAGATTCGGTTATTCTAGCATAAGTGGGAAACAGACTTTTCTCTCTATTATGGCGACTTGTATAGTTTGTTTTAGTTTGTTGTTGACTGCATGCTGTAGATGTAAATTCGCGTACATACCCCCATTGTCCTCAAAAAAATATTAATACAAACACCAGTCCATGCTACAAAAAAGTTTGCAGACCCCCGATCTAGACTATTATTATGTTTTCATCCACTCTGGGGTGATTTTGAGTCTTAATTTGGCCACAAGTGTTTCTCTGTTTCAGCACCTATAGCTGTCTTATCTTATTTGACACATATTTTGGAAAAATGCTTGAAAATTCTATTTGAAACTCGATACACAGGGCAAATTTAATACCCTATTTGTTATGTTAGGGATGGAAACATCCACTAAATGAAACTGCTTTAAAAATGCATCAGATAAATATATATACAGTTGAATTCAGGAATATTAGCCCCCCTGAATTAGGCAGTACTCACACTATGTACAGTTGCCTTGAACCAGGCCAAAGCACACTTGTCCCCCCTCCTGTCTCCCCTGACGGCCCGCACTCACATTACATTCGGGCCTGGGTGCGCTTTGGTCATCGATGACGCGCTGCTCAGTTAGTGTTCCGCTCAGCACAGTGGAGATTTCATTAGTTATATCGTTTGTTATGCGGTGACACGCAGTCTAATATTTCACTGAACAGATCAACCACTTTTGACGCTCATAAACAATCATAAAGTCCTCTTGCTGCAGGGATTAAGAAGTTTGCTGAAGCTGCAGCTGTCGTGCAGTGAGGGATTTGCGTCTTTAATAATCTACGACAGTTTGCGTTCATTGAACAGTACGAATGATTAATGAATCCATATGAAACAGTCCCTTAAAAGTCACGTCTCTCTTTCAGTTTCGGGCTTAGGCACGCTTGCACTTGGACTGTAAGAGTACCGCGCCTGAGCCCAAGTGAACCGCGCTCAGGCCCACCTCTTCCAACCAGGCCAGGGCCGCCCAAGTGAACTGTGCCTGAGCCCGATTAATAGCACTCACACTTCTCAAATGATCCAGGAAACAGGCCTGGGCACGGTTCGGATAGCATAGTGTGAGTAAGCCCTTATTAGCCCCCCTGTTTATTTTTCCCCCAATTTTTGTTTAAAGTATAGATTATTTTTTTACAAAACATTTCTAAACATAATAGTTTTAATAACTCATTACTAATCACTGATTTAATTTATCTTAGCCTTGATGACCGTAAATAATGTTTCACTAGATATTTTTCAAAACACTTCTATACAGCTTAAAGTGACATTTAAAGGCTTTACTAGGTAAATAAAGTTACTAGGCAGGTTAGGGTAATTAGGCAAGTTATTGTATAACAATAGTTTGTTCTGTAGACTATCAAAAAATACATAACTTAAAGGGGCTAATAATTTTGACCTTAATGTTTTTAATAAAATTTAAAACTGCTTTTATTTTAACTGAAATAAAACAAATAAGACTTTCTCCAGTAGAAAAAATATTATCAGACATGATGTGAAAATGTTCTTGCACTGTTAAACATCATTTGGAAAATATTAAAAAAAGAAAACAAATCAAAGAGGGGCTAATAATTCTGATTTCAATTGTGTATATATATATTTTTGCATAAATCTGTTACTCAATCAGCCCTGATCAAAACTATTCAATTGTTTAGAAAATTACAGGATTTTTATTCTTTAATTGCCAAATTCACAAATGATGTTACTGATTTGGTGAAAAAACACACAAAATTACTTATCTTCAATATAAAGTGTTTCAAAAGCTGGTGCATAAATACACAGTCTTTTTTTTTTTTGTTTACCCCATGTAGTTCTGAGAGCTGATGTGCATATTTTAATTTTCTCAGACACATCAAAGTGCACAAAGGTCACTCTTACACATACACACACTTTAGTTTGCTGTTATACTCCATATGAAATCCAGCAACTAAACTTTTATTTGCACAGGTCTATCTAAAGGCTTAATGGTGCCAACTGATGTGCAACAGTAAAAATTACAAACTGTACCTCTTCCCAACAGGGAAAACCAGCAACAATCAAAAATGCATGATTATATGGTGTCATGGCTTTTCAATCAAAAATGTGGTTATAATGGAAGTCAATGGGGTAAAACAGTAAATTAGGGATAAAAAAAAAAGAAATCTTATGCTGCGCGCAAAATAACAATGCATTAAATGCAATGTTGTTACTAATCTTTCACATGTCCAAGACTCTGATAAAACATTAAAACATTCAGTCTACAATTATATATTTTTTGAAAATAGGTAATTTTGTGTTTTTTTTTCTCCAACAAATCAGTGACATCATGAATTTGGCAATAAAAGAGTTAAAATCTTTTATTTTTTTAAAAACACTTATTAGTTTTGGTCAGGACTAAGGTTGATTTAAAAAAAATGTTTTGTGGAAACCAGGTTTTTGTTTTGATGGGGATTCTTTGATTAATCTAAATAGCAAATTTCTAAATGCAAAATTCTAAACCTATTTACAGATTTTTTTTATCAATTTAGTGTGTCACGTATGGATTTCTCTTTCAAAATGGTTTGAATTAAGTTAGTGAGCATAGCTTTCAGATTCTGTAAATGTGTATCATTTCAAATTGAATTGATTCGTTTGATTAGCTTAGAATAATACACAATAAATCAAATGCTTGAATGACAATTATATTGTGCAAATTAACCATCATTATCATTTTTTATCAGCTTTTTGCTGAATATTTAGAAGCAAAATTCATATTTCTACACTGGCAGCTGTTAAATAGAGTTACTGTGTGTGCATCCAGACAATTTTAGTTTGTTGCAAGCAATATGACATTTTGTTTCATTATATTATAGTAGATTCTTTGTTTTGAGGACCCAGGGTTGCAAATAGTGCAGGTGCCATCAGCAATTTCATGATGTCATTGTCAGCTACTGCTTTCGTAAACTACCACAGAACTGAGTGACCATGAGCAGTGGCAGATTTTAAATCATATTGATACAATTAAAAAGATAGGTTTGTAACTACTGTTAGATTTATTGCAGCCTTTGTTTTGAATGAATGACACCAGAAGTGTTTTAATATTGTATAGAGCACAATACAAATTAGACAAAAATGTAAAAATGCTGATGTTTCATCTGAAGGTGAGGTAATCATTTGATACCAAAGGGGTAGTTCACCTAAAACCGACAATTCTGTCATCATTTACTCACCCTTCATTTGTTCTAGACCTGTTTGAGTTTCTTTCTGCTGTTGAACACACAAGAAAATATTTAGTTGGAAACCCGTAACCACTGACTTCCTCAGTATTTGTTTTTCCTACTATCAAAGTCGTTGGTTATAGGTTTTTAGCTTTCTTCAAAATATCTTCTTTTGGGAATAAAGCAACCACTTGAAAGACAGTAAATATTGAGTAGATTGAATTTTTTTTACAGGGGTGAACTATCCCTTTAAAGTTTTGTTTCTCAGCAGGTGAATTGGTTAATGGATAAGTAACAATGTTCCACTAGATATCTTTGTAGCTGCTGGTTGTTACCTTGAAAATAGAGGACTGGCGATACAGCTGAAGTTGTGTATACCTCCTTTGTGTGCTCACAGATACATTTCACCAACTGAGGCCTTTTTATACCATAGCCTTGAACTCATCACTTCATAAGTGGTTGCGTAAATGTTGTGAATAAGTGTTTATAATTTTATTTTGCATAATTTTTTATATGTTTTTATCTTTAAATTAATTTTTTTAAATATAAGTATTTATAATATAAATAAAAATATAAGTACAGTTTATTTATTATTTTTTAGTGTATGTTGTAGTTATCAATGTTATGTGGTCTTAATTTTGGCTTCAGAGAAAGTAAAGTGAAATTGAAATGTAGTGCACAAGTTTTGCTGCTTGAAAATCTACGATGATTGCATTGGAAAGAAAATGCCTGCTTTGTGTTATGAATAAATTAAAACTATTCCTAAAAGGTGCATATAGATGCTAAAAATGGCAAATAAACGTTTTTTATTGACCCTATTCTTCATGTACGTATTGGCACAGCCATTAAAATCTATTTGGCTAAAGAGTATCAGAATGCAAAATGCAGGATAAAGTGATTATAAATTCATTCTGTGCCACCACCAAGACGCATATTGTCTGTTTAAATGTATCTTTTTTTTATGTGTATTTTATGAAAATTACCATATATATTGTAATGAGGCAACAAACACATGTAACCGTCCAAGTATTTAATGCACGTTTATGTATCGTGTCATATTAAGCATATCACTATTACTATTATTATTTCTTGAGTGAAAGGATGTCAATAAACCTTTATAAGGCTCATCTGTTTATGCAGAGGATGATATTAATTCATGCCTGTGTTTTGATATTTGTTATGCTTAAATTGATCTCAGTCATTATTCTAAAAGTATTATTATAATTTAGCATACATTTTATCCACACCACAACTAAAGAAAAAAAAAAAATTGGTTACTCTGGTGGCATAAAGATAGCTCACAAACTCCTTCTAGCTAAAAAAAACCTCTCTACCACTTCAGTCAAAAGAGTGTTAACTAATCACTTAGTTAAAAATTGACAAATGAAGTATGATTATTTTGCTAATTTATTTCAGTGTAATAATGAAGTCCTCCAAGAGGATATAAATACATCATGCTTCATGTGTGTATGTGAGAGAGAGAAAATTATTTAACAGGCTTTAGTTTTCTTTGCTTTAACTATACACCATCACAATGCACCACAGTTTACACTAACATTATTTATTACAGTTTATCAGTTTCGTATACTACAGTATTCTGTAGCATTCATTAACAAAGAGTTGTACAAATTATACACATTACTATATGGTTAAAAAATGTGTTTATTATAAATTACTATAACGTTAGTTTTTTGCTTATGCGGATATCTTCCAGACATCATGAAAGCATACAAATGCGTGCACGCATAGTCTACATTATATTTTATATATTTATTTTTGTAAGGAAAATTAACTTAATGAACTTGCTATCAACAAACGTTCACTGCACATCTCGATGTTAACGTTACAATTGTTTATTCTGCCGAAACGCCAGTAAATTCTTGAATTATTGCATCACAAGACAGAGATTTTATTGCATTTCATTCTCCTGGATTTTGTATAAGTGTGGTGGTGTTTTTATGATTTTTTTCTAACACATTAACATATAAAACACATAGCTAGGCCTGTATATAATCTTTATTGGTGCTGTCAAATGAATATCGCATTCAAAAAAAGTTTCTGCACATGAATGTATTGAAATTTTTTATTACATGCCACCTATTCTTCCGTTTTTCAACCAGTTTCTTAAACTTTTCCTCTTTTATAAACAAAAACCTGGAAGTCTATAACAGCTGTTCGGCATTTCTTATTTTGACCGATTTAAGCAATTATAAACAACTTAAAATTCTGATGTTCTGATAGCGATTCCTACGTAGAAGAATCACTTCCTGTCCTTCATCTGAATTTTATGTGTCATCAATGATGTCATGTGAAAACTTGTTGTGAAAAATTCTTGTGATTACAAATGAACATTAAAAATCCATAAATGTTTTATAACTTGCCTAACCCACATACCTTCTATGTAGATAACTAATTTAAACGCATCAATGCACTTTATGGCATCTTTAAAGTCAGCATGAAACAGAAGTTGTTAGGACTTATTTCAATATGTTACAGTTTTTCTCAGTCGCTTTGGTGCATTTCTCACAACAATATTTACATTTGCACAACAGTTAATGCAAATCTCAATACAAACTGCAAAACCTAGTTGATAACCTGCAAAAGCGTGTCACTTGTTCAAAATGAATAGCTCATTCCTCAAAAGCAAGTATTCATGTCAATGAAAGTGTCAGTGTCATCAAGATGAAAAGTCCTGCCTCCATTGTTTATGAACAAGATAGTCAAATGGCTTTGTTATGTTTTCATTATGACACTTTACTCTGTACATTTTTTTTCCAATACAAAAAAGTCTGATTTTGTTGACCTCCTGAAAATGTTTAAGACAGCACTATATACTATTTGCACAGCCATTTGAAAACTACAGTAAAGTTAGACATCACTGCATTTAGTGAGGTATCTGAGTACAAGACACTGAATATGTATGTTTCACATTTTTACTGCATTTGACTTTACAATTCTAATTTATTCACAGCATTGTGCAAAAGAATAAATACACCCTTATTTACAACAAACATAAACTTCCTTTGGGTAGAGCTGTGCACAACTGTAAACAATATTGCAGTACACATTGTAAATGAACCTACAACATACACAGGTCTGTAAATCATTCATGAAATTGTTCAATTTATAAAACATTTTCAGGAAAAAAAAGATTAAAAGTTTTTAAATAAAATGAGCTTGACAGATTTTGACAACTAGTTCAACATTTTTGTATGTAATGACTCAAGTAATGAAATGAGGACTGCTATTTTGACTGACATGACATAAGCAAATGATAATGTTAAAAACAGCAGAGAGTTGTATGAAAGCAACAGATGCATGTCCAAAAGCATTTGCAATTTGTTGGAAGCAATGAGAAACTGCTAGTATGATGTGCACAAATGACTAATTGTTTTGAGAAATGCATTAACTGTTGTGCAAATGTAAATAGTGTAGTGAGAAATGCACCGAAGCAACTGAGAAAAACTGTAAAGTAATTCCAACTGAAAATGAATATTGAGTAGGGGCGGGGCTTTCTTTTTGCAAATCATTCCCTCATAGCAAACTGTAAGAGGGGTGTGGCTAAGAATGTGGCTGAAACTGTCAAACGGAGAAGGACCATCCCTACAAACGCAGAAGCAATTGGTCAGACTGATTGAAGATTACCAAAACAAATGTTTTTTTTTTTCAGTGGATTAACTTGCATGAATTTATTGTTCACCTAATGAATAATGATGTGCAATAGCAAAATAAGCAGTCCTTTAAAAGTCAAGTAAGCATGATAGATAACACTTTCATTAAAGTAATTCAGTAAAGCCAATAATTACCACATCCACCTCGTTGCACAAGGACAATTGGCAATGCAAGCAAATCTCACACTGTTTAAAGTGACACATCAGCATGTCCTTGCGATATCCTCTGTAAACACACAGGTGGTCTTATCCACACTCTGTAGCTACTCCCTGTGTTATCAGCTTATCCTGAATGCCTCTCTGGAAAGTTTGACCTCGATCCTTGATGCACTGCGGTTTAAGAAGAGAACACGCTGTTTGCTGTAATCTCTCTCAAGCTTTCTTATTCAGCACACTTACCAGCAGCTCACATCCTGCCTGAAGTGGAGGTTATGAGTCAATAAATATGATTCACCCTGACTTGATGACTTGTTTTTGCCCTTTTTACAGAAAATGTCAAAAATGCTCCACAATTATCTGGTATTTGTCAGATGCTGATGTCATACAATGCTCTTTTAAACGAAAGAGAAATTGGTCCCAAATTTAAAGATATGTGCTTTGGAGCCAAACACATACAAATCAAAGGGTGTGGAGAATTTCAAAGGATATGGTCTTAGGGAGCGAGTGTTTATGCCACAGTTGTGTATTAAGTCCCATTCATTCTTCCTCTTTGCTGTGATATTATGCTAAATTTGGTGAAGTAGCAGTGATTGTGTTTAATTGGAGTTAGTCTTAGATTAATAAATTCTGGTTCTTTGTAACTTATTCTGGCCAAGCACTGCTTGTTTGGAAAGGAAGAGATCACTTGACTGATGTTGACTGATGAATACAGTAGTATGAAATCTGATCATTTGAGTTAACATTCTATTAATGCATGGTTTGTTAGTATAGGATAATACCTGTCAAAGACATGACAGTTGAAATAGCTGAAGGTTCAAAAAATCTAAATAATTATAAAGTTGCCTTTAATGTTGTCTTAATGAAGTTCTTAGCAATGCATATCAGTGCATAATCAAAAATTAAGTTTAAATATATTTGCAAAAGTATATTAAAAATCTTCATGGAACATGATCTTTGCATAATATTCTAAAGATTTTTGACATAAAAGAAAAATTGATCATTTTGACTTATACAATGTAAAGTGAAGTGAGTATTATTGTGTATGAAGCAGATCATGTATAAACCATAGACTGTAAAAGATAGGGACGTATCCGTGAAGTCACCCATAGGTTTCTGAAGAACGTAAAAGAAGCTACAAGTAGGGGTGGCCCCAGGGGATACCAAACAAGGGCAAAGAGGTGGAGCATGAGCGGAGCTACAGATACCTGCTAGCTTTTTGTTTAGACAGGCTTTTCTGTAGGAGAAACGCTTAATACTTAATTACCTGCAACTTGTTTGTGTTGTGACCACGTACTTGGTTGTACACTATATCAATAAAGTGTTTGGACTTAAAAACACGGTTGTAATACACTAAGCATTGTTCTTATGACTTTTTTCTACAGGAGGAAAACGCAAATTACTTTCAAATACTTAAAATATAGTCTGTGTTAGTAAATGACAACATTTCAGATGACTGTTCTATAGCCTACAGCTTATGAATCTGTCAGATTCTGAAGTGCATAACAGGTCTAAAGAAAAATATAAATTATAAACGATCTTAAATAAAACAAATACATTAATAGAGATGGTATATAAGTATATTATTTTACTCACCTGGGAAATCGAGGCCACGTGAATAGTTTGTGAGTGCAATTAAGTGCACACCGCTTGCCATATCATCTGATAATTGTAAGAAATAATTCCAAAAAGCTACTGACTGTGTAAAGCCACATAAAGCAAAACAAAAATATGATGTACAGTATATGCTGTGTTCAGCGGCTAATCAGCTGGAATCAGCTGAGGTGAAGTGACGACGACCAGCAAGACCTAGCTGTCGCTCAAATGGCCACACCCTTAATAACGCAGACTTAATATAACTTGATATAAACGAAATGGATGAGTTATAAAAAAAAAATTCACCCTCCTCACAGTTGTCATAAAGGGTAATATTATCTATGAACCAAAATTGTTCTTTGTATCAGGCTGTAAACACCTTTTTTTCTGCTGTAAAGTTGGCCATTTTAACAGTGGGCTCAACAGAAATCTGCTCTATTATGGAGCCAGGACTAGCAGAACTTCGATGAATTGCAGTTTCATTTACTTCCGTATTTGCTTCACGAGGGAGAGTGTGAGGTTGCCGTCTGGTATAAACCCATACTCGAAATTGGTCTTCTGCTTTTGATCCAACCAAATGAGCACACACTCACAGTGAGCATACACCCAGAGCAATGGGCAGCTATTGCTTCCAGCGCCTGGGGAGCAATTAGGGGTTAGGAGCCTTGCTCAAGGGCACCCCATCTTCAATATCTGCTGGGATTGTGAATCGAAAGTCCAACTCCCTAACCGTTAAGCCACAACTGCACATTGCATTTTCAATTAAAGTAATCACTTTAATCACAACTAACACTATCACTTTTTACAATTCAAGTTTACTTTATTTATATAGCACATTTTAAACAGCCACAAGATCTTTACAACATCATAAAAACAAGAGATGCTAAAGGATAGAGAAAAAAAAGCTAAAAATAGAAACACGCATAAGACTTAAAAAGAAGCTAAATAGAATTCCTAATAGGCCAATGAAAACAAGTGAGTTTTTAAAAAAGGCAGGCTAGAGGCCATTGCTCGCTAAATGCACATGCGCGCTAAGGCATGCATTCTCAGACAGGCATGCTTTTAACATTTACACCTAACCCCGCCCCTAACGTTACCCATCACAGTGATGTCACTAGCTCTAATGAATGCATGTGTCTTATTTAATTTGGTTAAAATGCACCAGAGTTCGTATTTCTCTGTTGACCCCATCTGTAAAAGATGCAAGCAGTCCCCTGCTACATTAGCCCATATGTTTTGGTTATGTCCTAGATTATCTGTATTTTGGTCAACTATTTTTTATTATCTTACTCCAGAATATTTTGTCAAGATGTTCCCTTGAAATCTCTTAACTGCTGTCTTTGGTATTGTATATGAAAATAACAATCTGTCAAAAAGTGGATTGGACTTCATTGCCTTTACTTGATTTTAATTAATTGGAAGCAATCATTTCTCCCTTCTTTTAAACAGTGGGCCAATGATGTGTTGCATTTCCTTAGTTTGGAAAAAAATAAGACTCAATTTAAATGGTTCTGGGTCCAAGTTTACTGAAACTTCACTGCGTTCACTGCGTCCTTTCATAAATTACTTTCAAAGCCAAATGTAACTGTAAGTGGATAAAATGATGCTGATGCTGTCAGGTTTTGCTTGTACTGATGTTGTCTTCATTTTTTATTTATTTTTTGTCTTTGTTTATATGTACACAATGTTAAAGCACTATGTTAAATTTATGTTGTGTTGTTAGTTATGTCGATTAATGAGCAGTTTGTTTAGGCAGGTGTGAAATCGTATTTGGGTGCACATCTAAAGTAGACCAAACAAGCGTACTGAGACCTTCTCGAACAGGTGATACGGTATATTTTCAGACATGGCGAGAAGTGAATTGACCTTGAACTGATGCAAGAAGTACTTGGCTTTTTTAGACTAAACCAGCTGCTATAGTCAGAAAAGGTTTTTTGACACTTTACCACAATTATGGCAGGTCGCCATGTCTCCGCTCTTTGTTTACTTCAGTGTGTTGCGCGCGTGAGTTTCCTGCGCATTAATTCTGACCAATAAAAATGCAGTTCAGAAAATTTGTTTAGCCAACGACTGATGTAGATCTTGTCATGTGACTGCTTTCTGGTATGTTTCAATAGGTTTGATTCAGAGCAGTTGGTCTGGTGTGAACAGAACAAAAAAAGACCTAAAAAAAAATGCTGCTTTGACATAAGTCTGGACCAAAGAAAATATACTACATATGTAAAAGCACCTTGAGAATGCATTGCTGTTTCTCAATATGAGTTCTTCAGCGATCTTGCATTCTCATGTAACGTCATCATCAGCTGCCAAAATTCAGTTCCAAAACTCAAGACGCAAAGAATGGAGGACGCATAAGCATTCCCGGATGTGTTCTTGATATCGAGGATGCATCGATGCGGACTTGAGAGTAAAATTAGCTTGAAGTCCCAGAAGTCATTGTGACTGAGGTGGGAAGCGCAGCATTTAATATAGATTTATTATTAAAGTTCAGAGATATAACTTGTCTCAAAAGTTTCCCTAAATGAGACATTGAAAGTAAACATTACCATGAAAATCTTTTTATAAAGGCATAAACACAATAAATTTGTTTATTTGCTAAAATTTTTATTAAAATTAGTTTTATTTATATTGTGCAATGTATATTATGCATAGTATATACTGCGAAAAGAGGGAAAACAATAAATCATTTTATAAATGCTGTAATGTTTAAATAATTTTCCGTAAAAAACGTGTGAAGGTCATGTGACCATGAGGAAGAATGCAGCATCTCATTTCTCAGAGGACGCGTTCTCTGTTCCCATAATGGCAAGAACGGTCTCCACAAGAACACGAGTCCATTCTCAGCATTCTTGGAATTGAGAAACAGCCCTTGTCTCAGTGTGCATGTGCAAGTCTGCAGCCATTCACTATTGGGCAATTCTGATCTCCACTGGCAGGTCATTCCAAAGCTGAGGCCCAATCACAGAGAACGCGCGATCATCTCTAGGATCGAGTCTGGAATGCTGGATTAAAAGAAGGTTTGGTCGCAAGATATTATACTTCTCGTGGGGATATAGTGATGCAGCAGGTCATATAGATATGTGGTTGCTTGACAGGAAACAGATTTAAAAACAAATAATAGAATTTTAAAAAGTATTCTCAATTCAACAGACTGCCAGTGAAGTTCCTTTTAAGTGCGGAGTGATGTGATCCCTCTTCATTCATTTATTCATTCATTCATTCATTTTTTTCAGCTTAGTCCCTTTATTGATCAGGGGTCGTCACAGTGGAATGAACCGGCAACTTATGTTTTACACAGCGGCTGCCCTTCCAGCTGCAACCCAGCACTGGGAAACACCCATACACTCACAAACACTACGGCCAATTTAGTTTCTTCAGTTCTATCTATAGCGATATAGATAGAACTGAAGAAACTAAATTAGCCGTAAATGTCTTTGGACTGTGGGGGAAACCGGAGCACCTGGAGGAAACCCACGCCAACACAGGGAGAACATGCAAACTCCACACAGAAATGCAAACTAGCCCAGTCGGGACTCAAACCAGCGACCTTCTTGCTATGAGGCGCCTGTGCTAACCACTGAACCACCCATGTGATTACTCTTTATTTTTTAAAAGCAATCTTATGGCAGCATTCTGCGCTAATTAGATTGCACTTACACTGTAGATGAGAGAGACTATAGAACAACTGATGTTAATTATATGGATGGAAAGATGAGATGTATTAAATTAAGGCAAGTAAAAAACAAAGTAAGCACTATACATTTATCATATGCATGCATAGATTTGTAATTCTTTTATTGTAGATTTACTCAAAAAGAGCAATGGCTTCCATCAGTCTGCTGCATTTTTACTTTGTTGGTCGTATCAAAAGTGCAGTGTTTTCGCCAGATGGCAAAAATAAGCCGTCTGTTCTCCAAGTGTGATTTCACATAAATGGCTTTGATTGTGTGGCGTCTGAACCCAAGCTTGTGTTAATAACAACCTTCCTCTGTGAACTTGTTGACGCTTGGAAATGTCATTGATGCACGTCAAATAATTGTGATTTGTTCTATAAACATCCTTAAAAGAGGTCAAGGCTAATCCAGATCCTGTGTATGTATTGGATTTGAGAGACAGCGGTGTATAGATATGATCTAGTCTATTTTGAACTTGTTTTTTTCAGGAGTTATAGTCCCTGTGTGACTTAACAACAATAGGACACACTTTTCCATCACCGCACTGGCTACAAATCAAACCAGCGCTCATTTGTTTATGGGTTTTGATGAGCAATGATAAAATCACAAATTGACAAATCATCATATTATAAGGAATTACAAGGTTCTATCTGACATTTTTGTCAAAATTGAGTTATTGACATTCTTATTAATTGACAACGTATTTACATTATGGGATATTTTTATAAGTTGTTTACATTTTAAGACTTTTTATTTAAAAAACAAATGTTACACATACTGTTTGCTATATGGAATGCAAAATTTTTTAAGCTCAATATCTCACAATCATTCAGAACGCAGATAGAACCTTATTATTCCAAGGTGACGAAATGTCTCATTTTGTTTCAACAGGTTAGAATCTACTTTAAATATTGTTTTGCTGTCAGAAAGCTTGTTATTGGTTTGCTAGGGCATCCTTGGTGGTTTCTAAGGTCGTTTTTGATTCAAAATATTATAACATTGGCTGAATTTGTTCATTAGTTTAAAAAAAGAACCATTTTTAACATTCAACATTATTTACCATTAACTTTTTCCCATGTCTGTCTGTCTGTCTGTCTGTCTGTTGTTCAAACATTCTATCTATCATTCATTCCATCCATCCATCCATCCATCCATCTAACTACATTGTTCTTCCATCCATCCATCCATCCATCCATCCATCCATCCAACTACTTTGTTCTTCCATCCATTCATCTACTTTGTCCATCCATCCATCCATCCATTCATCCATCCAACTACTTTGTTCTTCCTTCCTTCCTTCCTTCCTTCCATCCACCCATCTATCTATCTAACTACAATTTTCTTTCATCCATCCATCTACTTTGTTCATCCATCCATCCATCCATACATCCATCATCCATTCAACTACTTTGTTCATCCATCCATCCATTCATTCATTCATCCATCCATCCACTTTGTTTGCCCATCCATCCATCCACCATCCATCCATCCATCCATCCATGCATCCAACTACTTTGTCCATCCATCCATCCACTTTGTTTGCCCATCCATCCATCCATCCATCCATCCATCCATCCATCCATCCATCCATCCATCCATCCATCCATCCATCCATCCATCCATCCATCCATCCATCCATCCATCCATCCTTTTATGAATCCTTGATAAATAAAAGTATTAAAATCTTAAAGACCTAAAAATGGCAAAGGATAATGTAGGTATGAGCAATAGATGTAGTAACATTGATACGTCCATTGATATACGTTGATTGTTGCTATATACTGTAAAGTGCCAAGTGACAAAGTCTCACAGTTCAGTAGTCCAGTTAGTGTTTACTGTATGTCTTAAAGTGACACTGATCCTTATGGCTTTCGTGTATAACAACCATATTATCCCAGAGGAATTTTAATAGATCATCAACTGTGTTCCCGTCACCACATTTGAGACCCTTCCAGTGCAACATGTGGTTATTTCTCCGAATGGGATTCTCAAAGAGGAAAATAAAACGTGTAAAAAGAGGAAGTGCTTGGATCTGAAAACTACAAGTAATTGCATGGTCCTGGCAGAAAGTAGCAAAATATGCTTGTTTAGTTTTGTGTGTGGTTTGCTTGTTTTATACCAACCAGCAGATATGCACACAAGCCTTTAAATTGTGTGCACTTATCAAATTGTAAACACTGGCAAGCAAGCCTATATATTCGTGTGGCAGGACTGTAGGGAGAGAGAGAGAGAACATGACACTACAAGCTGTCCAGCTGCAGATTTCTGGATCTGAATGTAATAATGCTTTTACATATACACACTTCAACCAAACTGGAAACAATGTTTATGTGAAGGCTATCTACCTGCCTATCTATCTGTCTGTCTCTCTGTCTGTCTTGTTCAATTCAATTCAATTCAATAATTGCTTTATTGGCATGACAAATGTATTGCCAAAGCATTTATACATTCTATCTATCATTTTGTTCCTTTCATCTTATCATTCTAACCGTTTTATCTATCTATCTATCTATCTATCTATCTATCTATCTATCTATCTAT
>CAIGQZ010034990.1:15035869-15046586 GCA_903798205.1 Danio tinwini | reverse complement strand
TCTATCTATCTATCTATCTATCTATCTATCTATCTATCTATCTATCTTACTGTAGTTCTGTCTATTAATCCATCTGTCTCTGTCTATTATTCCATATATCATAGAACAATATAGATACTGTACAATCATTCTGTCTATCCATATATCTGTCAATCTATCTGTCTGTCTTTTAAATAACCTATACTTTCATATTCATACTTTTACACATTGACACTGATAATCAACTTACAAACAGTTCACAAAAACCTTCTTGTGGTGCAATTTAATGTATTATCTTATCCTGCCCTGCAATCATTTTAGCTTCACTGCACTAAGCTAAATGTGAAGATGATCCTGATTTTTATTTTTTTCTTCTTCTTTTTTTTTGCTGTCTCTCTTAATAACTGGTTCCTCTTCGCCAAATCTCCCTGATATGAGCCTTGACTTTCAAAGGGATTTCTTTATTAGTAGTCGAGCAGCAGCATAATCACCAGCTCCCAGGGAAAACCACAGAGTTAAATAATCAACTGTAAACAGCCAGGGAATGTTAATTATGCACTGGCTGCATCCTTAGAGGACAAAACATATTTAACTCGCAATTTCCAACGGCGGAGGAACCCCACACATGGTTGTGTGGGATCACACTAAATTCCACGTTTTCATTGCATCCCAATGACATGTCTACACTTTAAAGTGATGTTTTGGACAATAGCGTAAGACGCTAGCCCTCCTCACTGTTGTGCCTGTGGACAAAGGTGTAATTTTAGTCTCATTTCCGAGAGCGGATTGTCTCCTCGTGCAATTTCCATCTCTTGGGATTATAATCAAGGTAGTTTTGCTCAAATACAGTCACAGCTTTGAGCATATTTGTCTCTGAAGCTCCACGTTTTTACCACTCTCGCACATAGCTTGTATTAGCTAAACTGCTGACAAAAGCGAAATAGCTTGTGCGCAAGAACCAAGACAAAACAGCTCCGCAAATTAATGAAAATAAAGCAGCGCTGTTAGAAGATTGTCACTCAGAGACACAGACATCTGGCTTCTCTGTAGTATTTGGAGGCCTTGAACAATTTCAACAGTGAAACAGCACCCTTTCATAGCCAGATGTACCAAAGATTTAGCATTTAGCATCGAAAACACAGGTTTTGCTAATATCCCTGCTAAACATCGCTGCGCTAAATATCATCTGCTCTCAAATTGAAATAAGCTGTTACTGGAAAGTCGATTTGATTTCCAGACTTGTCGTGTGTAGGCCCAACGTTTTGATCTCATATGAGAACAGTTAAGTGAAGTTCTGAGATCTGGCACGCAGCAAAATGTGAGATCTCACATGCATAACAGTGGACCGTGTCACATGTTTTTCATTTGTCATACGTTGTTTGGTGTCATCTCGTTGGTTCGTAATGTCCCAGTCAAGAATGTCCTGAAGCTACTCCCTGTTCCTTTGTTTTAAAGGTCCGTCAAGATGCGGACAGAAAGTGCGGAGCTTCCAGCAGAGGTCCTTCTTTTATCAGTTTTATTGTGACATGTTACCATGTGTCCGGACAAACTGCTTCAGCACATTTATACCACATAAGAAGGCTCATGCTCTCTCATCTGCCCTTCATAAGATGTGTTGGATGAATGAAAGCATTTCTCACAGGAGATGAGAGGCGACACGAATAGAAGACACTCACACATTTTGTCAGTAACAGACCAGTGGTGCAGACAAGGATTATGAGGTGTGGAGACTTTATGGCTATTTATGATGGATATAAATAACATTTTAGGAGCATCTACTAAATATTTAACAAATCATTAGCTGTCCTAATATTTAGACAGTCCAATGTATATTGCATTTTGGCCCAATAGTGCATGCATAAAGATGAGTGTTGTGAGGTGTGGAGACTTTATGGCTATTTATAATGTAGTGTAGTGTGATGGAATATATATTTTCTGAGGAATAAATGGTCAACCATAATTCATTTTTTTTAATTCTGCTACATGTAAATAGCAAGTGGGCGTGGCTAAAGCTGCAGTCACACTAGAGTTTGTGCATGCGAAATTCTGTCTGACAGTGCTGCAAAAAGGGAAGGGATAAAACAAGATGATGCAACACTGATAAACAGAATTGTTGATTCATATTTTCAATACCAAGTGGTCACATTTTGATCTTCTGTTAGTCTTACACATTCTTGTGGCACAAATTCACAGGTCACCAAACTTTGGAACGCAGCAACGTACAAAACTTGACGCATGAGTTTTTGTTTCCAGTTCGCAGCATTCGCACATGTATGAATGGAAGTCAATGCTGTGAAAAGTGCAGTGTGACTGCGGCTTTACTCATGTGCATTGTGTGAGAGTCTGAGCTCATAGTAAGAACAGGTCAGCAATCTGAGGTAAAATTTTACCTGTCATTTTAATGAACTGTTTTGAATTAGTGACTGTGAGTTAAAGGTGTGAACCTACACTGGTCTCACGTTCGGTTCAGTTCGGTTACGATTATCATGCCATTGATTCGGTTCAATTCGATATCACGGTGCATTGACAATGCTTTCCCTAAACAATTTTATATTTATTAAAGTGTATAATGTTTTATATGTATAACATTTTATATGTATTTGTAATACAATCTTGTCCTTTAATACAAGCAGTCAGATATATGTACTACCTTCAATTTTACCAGCTCAAAGAAAACACTCTGCATCAAACAAAACTCAAATACATGCTCAGAACAACATGGGCATTTAGAGCAAATAAACAAACAAAAATATTATCCTGGTTGCTTTTTGAGTGTTGTCAAACAAGTTTTTAAAGAGTCTATGATTGGTCACGTGCTCAACAGAAAGGGCTGCGATTGGCTGTAAAGCTCTGGTTCTGTTCACCGATGAGTGACACTGATAAACAGTCGCGGCTATCACAGCTATATAGAAGTGGTGGAGAAAACTCGCTCTGCAGACACAATCGTGTCTGGATCCACAAGTATCGCACTGAAGAAACAATTAATTTTTACATACCTAATGCGAGTACAGAATAACTCTGTGCACAGTATCTTTCACTATGTTAAACCGTCAATTCTGTAGTTCTACATCCTCTGCATCCAACTAACAACCTCCCCCAATGCCCATCCAGTAATGTGACAAACCATAGACTAGTAAAAAAGAAAGCAAAATACACAAATAACATGATTATGTCATAGACTTTATTTGACAAATTGGTCAGAATATATGAAAAAGAGGATTGACTTATTGACTGTGACACCAATCATACAGAGCTTAATTAATCCTTTTTTAAATATCACTCTCAAGCAGCCTCCCGCTGGGTCCCAGTGCCTGCTCATATACAGATGGCTGCAGTGTTACACTAACGAAAATAAAATAAAAGTTAGTTCTGTCTAGAAACAAGGCATCAACTACATTCTTAAAAAAAAATACTGTTTAAAAAAAAAAACAAAAAAAAAAACTGAAAAAGTACTGGCAGCTCATTAGACAGACTTTTTACCGTAAACTTTTTGACGGTATAACTACTGTAAAAACACGAAACATTTTCTAATAATTTTAAAATTTTAAAAATTATTATTATTATTATTATTATTATTATTATTAAAAATGTTTTTCTCTGTGTTTTTAAGGGTAAACAGTAGTGGAAATTTTCAGTGTTTTGATAGTATGGACAGTGTTTAAAAAAAGGACAGATTTTAATTTATTGTGAGAAGCTAACACTTCTCAAAAACACTCAAACAGAAAAGATATCGGCATCAGCTCATCCATAAGGAGTTTGAAAATATCGTAAATAATCTAATATATTTACTATATTTAACAAAGTTCATTAATTCATTTTCTTTTTGGCTTAGTCCATTTATTAATCAGGGGTTGCCACAGTGGAATGAACCGCCAACTTATGTTTTATGCAGCAGATGCTTTTCCAGCAGCAACCCATCACTCATACATTCTCATTCACACACATACACTACTGCCAATTTAGCTTACTCAATTTATCTATAAAGCATGTCTTTGGACTTGTGGGGGAAACCAGAGCACCCAGAGGAAACTCATGCGAACACAGGTAGAACATACAAACTCCACACAGAAATGCCACCTGACCCAGCCGAGGCTTGAACTAGCGACCTTCTTGCTGTGAGGCGACAGTGCTACCCACTGTGCCACCACGCTTCCTAACAAGGTCCAAATAAAAGGAAAAAAATGTGAAAACTTAAAGTATTTAAGTTTATTATATACCATTTTTTATTTCATGAATAATTACCTATTTAAATGAGTATATAGTAAAATATATCATTACACTGATGTAAAATTACTCTTATTGCGAAACTGAATTTTGTTCATACTTCCCACCCATATAGATTTAAAGAATGTTCCAGCAGCCATACCAAATATCCAGCAAATCACTAGCTGTCCTAATATTTTGGCAGTCCTATAGTGCATTCTAAGCATGCATACCTAATGAAGGCCAAACAGTACCAGAAGTACTAATGCATTCTTCATTAAATACTTAGCAACTCAAATGAGCGTTTTTGCTCTAAAACAGCCACTGAATAGTAAAAAAAATAAGTTTACTCATTGTGAATTTTTCTCGTTTTCTCATGAATGAACCTCCATTTGCCTAGTTTTTCCAGTGTTTAGCATCAAACTTAGTTCCAGTGGTTATCTTCAACTTGGAGGCGAGTGAGTTTAATATTTTTATGCAGGGTTTAATGCAGAATTTAGTCAGGACATGTCGCATATGATGATATTTTTGTCAAATTTACAAACAAGATGTTGTATCGGCACGATATGGCCAGCCTGTTTCATTATGTTTATAATAAATAAGGCATTTTTGCTAGAGGGCCCACTGAATCCCCTTTATTCATACATTATTTCCTGAACACTCCAGTCAGTCATGTTGCATGAGAGCTATACTGTACTGTATTTGACCGTGACAAGAAAACTCATCAATGGATGATCCATTCTGATGTTTTTTCATGAAGTTGCCATGTTTTACAAAATTCTTTGAGCTGACAGTTCCTGTGGGTACCTGTTTTTTAATTTCCTGTCGAGGACCGTGCTGGGATTTCTCACAAATTCAATAACAGCGAAATAACCCTTGGTGATGCATCAAAGCTGCCACATTTAAAAAAAGGAAGGAACAGACAATGAAACCAGAGGGCAGGTTTACATGCCTCAACTGCAATAACAAAACAAGCATTCCTTTTGTTTTACAGGAATTTGAAGATCATATGCAATAGACACAGTCAATATTATTGACTTTCACTTTAATGTTTCACAGTTGATCGGCATCTGATGTTTATATATAATGCACATATTGTGGCATGTCTCAAAAATGCCATTCATTTAATTATTTCCCTTAAAGAATCTTGAAATCAGTGTTACTGTTTCTTCGAAGATATTAAGCAGCGCAAAATGTTTTCAGCATTAACAATTATAAACATTATACAAGTTAAATAACTGAGCAGCACCAAATAAGCATGTAACATTATAGAATGACATCTGAAGGATTAAGTAACACCAAACTACAGTAATGCCTGCTGAAAATTCAATTATGCTGTCACTTGTTGGCAAATTTCATCATTTAAATTTTATATTAAAATACAACCCCAAATCGGAAAATTTGGGAGAGTGTGGAAAACGCAAACAAAAAAAGAAAGTAGTGATTTCCAAATTTACTTTGCCTTTATTTTATTGCAGACAATATGGACACAAAATATTTCATGTTTTGTCTGTCTTGATTTCATTTGTAAATGTACATCCTTTCCATTCAGACCTGCAACACTTTCCAAAAAAAGGAACCGGAGCAATTTAAACCTAGTAATCAGGTAAATTGGTTAAATAATGATGTGATATGAAACAGGTGATGTTAGGTGATTGCAATTATGATTTGGTACAAAAGCAGCATCCAAGAAATGTCTATCCCTTTAGGAGCAAAGATGGGCCGAGTATCGCCAGTTTGCCAACAAATGCGTAAGAAAATGATTGAAATATTTTAAACAATGTTCCTCAAAGAAAGATAGAAATACATTTGGATATTTCACCATCAACAGTGCATAACAATTAATAAATTCAAGAAATCCTGACAGGAATTTCAAGCTGAACAACCATGATCTCCGATCCCTCAGGCATCAAAAATCACTATTCAGAATCAGAATCAGTTTTATTGCCAAGTGTGCTTCACACACACAAGGAATTTGTTTTGGCAACAGAAGCTTCCAGTGTACATAAAGTGACGAGTGACAACACAAAATTAAATACAAGAAAGAAAATGCAATAAACATTAAACATTAAACATTAAACGGAGATGCAGTCAGTCAAAAAGATCTGGATGTTGAATTGTATGTACAGATATGCTGTAAATATACTGGTTATAAGGTGCTGTTTACAAGTGCGTATGAGAAAGTATTGCACGTTTATTGCACAGTAGGAGAATATTTTAACTGTTCATGAGGTAGATGGCCTGAGGAAAGAAACTTTTCCTGTGTCTGGCTGTTTTTGTGCTTGGTGCTCTGTAGCGCCGACCAGACGGTAACAGTTCAAACAGGTAGTGTGCTGGGTGTAAGGCGTCCAGAGTGATTTTACGAGCCCTTTTACTCACTCTGGAAGAGTACAGTTCTTGAAGTGTAGGAAGGGTAGTGCCAGTGATTCGTTCAGCAGTCCGGACTATTCGCTTTAGTCTACGGAGGTTGGTTTTGGCAGCTGAGCTGAACCAGATGGTGATTGAAGTGCAGAGGATGGATTGGATGACAGCTGAGCAGAACTGTACGAGCAGCTCCTGTGGCAGGTTGAACTTCCTCAGCTGACGAAGGAAGTACAGTCTCTGCTGGGCTTTCTTTACAATGGAGTCTATGTGAATGTCCCACTTCAGATCCTGAGAGATGGTGGTGCCCAGGAACCTGAATGACTCTACTGCAGCCACAGTGCTGTTCATGATGGTGAGTGGGGGGAGTGCAGGGTGGGGTTCTCCTTAAGTCCACTATCATCTCCACTGTTTTGAGCGTGTTCAGCTCCAGGTTGTTGTATCTGCACCATAAAGCCAGCCGCTCCACCTCCTGTCTGTATGCAGACTCGTCACCGTTCCGGATGAGGCCGATAACAGTAGTGTCATCCGCAAACTTCAAGAGCTTAATGGAGGGGTCTTTTGCAGTGCAGTCGTTTGTGTACAGGGAGAAGAGCAGTGGGGAGAGAACACATCCCTGGGGGGCACCAGTGCTGATGGTGCGGCTGTCGGATGTGATTTTGCCCATTCTGACTAGCTGTTGTCTATCTGTCAGAAAGCTGGTGATCCATTGACAGACAGAGCTAGGGACAGACAGCTGGGTCAGTTCATCTATAACCAGTTCATCTATAACCGATATCCCCACATGGACTCAGGACTACATTGGCAAACCTTTTTCAAGTACCACAACATGTGTTTACATCCACAAATGCCAGTTAAAACTGTACTGTGCCAAAAGGAAGCCCTATGTTAACAGTGTCCACAAGCGCTGTTGATGTCTCTGGGCTCGAAGGCATGAAATGAACCATCACACAGTGAAAATGTGTACTGTGGTCAGATGAATCAGTATTTTAGGTATTTTTTGGGAGAAATGGTGATGGTTGTGTCAGTGCCCTTGGCAAAGGTAACTTGCATGTCTGTGATGACACCATTAATGCTGAAAAGTATCTAGAGATTTTGGAGCACAATATGCTGCCTTCTTTTTCAAGGACGCCCATGCATATTTCAGCAAGACAACAGCAAAATCATTCTGCACACATTACAAAGTCCTGGCTGTGGAGGAAGAGGATACAAGTACTTGACTGGCCTGCTTGCTGTCCCGACCTGTCTCCAATAGAGAATGTGTGGTGCATTTTGAAGCGCAAAATGTGACAGCGAAAACCCAAACTGTTGTCCACCTTAAGACATGTTTGCAGAAAAATGGGACAAAATTACACCTGATACACTTCATCACTTGGTGTCTTCAGTCCCTAAACGTTTTTTAAGTGATGTGAAAAGTAATCACAACATTACAAAATGGTAAAAGCTAAACTGTTCCAACCATTTTAGAAATGTGTTGCAAGAAACAAAATGGGAATGTGTTTAATAAAAAAACAACAAAAGGGGATCACGTGATGCTTTGACAGTGACAAGAGCTCCTCGCCATATAGCTGAACCTTTTACTAAAAAGTCATCCTAGTTGCTTTAAGAGTGCACAGAATTGAGTAGAAAGTGATAAAGATGTCTCTTGATGCTTTTTGGTCGCAATCAGATTCGACTAGTAAACAAGCTAGAAGAAATAAACTGTTTCTAAGCTGTTTCTAACGAAACTACGCTATCGGATGACGCAGTTAACTGTATAGTCAAAAAGGTTTTGATTTTTCTTGAAAAGAAGTTACAGGCGATACGCAATCCAATTTCTGAGATATCATGGAAAATGGACAGTATGATCAAGAGAGTCATTGAGGCAGAGCAGAGAATATCGGACCTTGAGGATAATCAAGTTAACAGCTCAACGTGCCTTAGATCTATCGAGACGTCCCTGCAAAAAGCACTCAAACATATAGAAGACCTTAAAAGTCAGCATCATAATATCAGAATCGTCTGTCTCAAAGAGGGCATCGAAGTGGGTGACTACATTTGAATATGAACGCAAAGGATGGACAGATCATATTGGACAGAGCGAACCATACTGGACAACTTCACAACGAAGGTGAACATCTGAGAGTGAAAAAAAAACAACAACAAAAAATCTATGAAAATCATGAGGAACACACAAAATAATGATTGTTGTATTGTCTGCAATGAAATACAAGTCAAAGTAAATTAAGAAATCACTAGGTTCTTCTTTTATTAGCATTTTCCATACTGTCTCAATGTTTTCGGATTTGTGGTTGTATAATAGTTAAATTATTATTAAAATATTATTATAATTTAATATTTCACAATATTACTGTTTTTTTCCATCTGTAATGTGATTTAATAAATGCATCCTTGTTGAGTCCCTTGAAAAGTCACATCTTTCAAAAACTTATTTTTTTTTACTAATAATAATAAATTATTAAACGTAATTATTTTTGACCAGTATATGAATAAATGTGACATCTCTCTAGTGTGATGTTGCAGAGCTAAACAGATCAATCAGGCTCTTTTCATTCTGTTATTATTTTGTCCCTGAACCCCTGGCAGGATGTCAGCTTCATTAGTGTGCCTTTTTTGTCTTAGGTTATATAACCCAGCATCAGTAAATAATGTTTGGACATTTCTAGCACCTTGTGTTCCGCATGTTTAATTCATGAAAACGTTTCTTACTGGTAGTTTTTTTTTTTTTTTGCGGAGCACAAAGCTGTTGCTAAGCTCAGGCCTTCATCCACAGAGAAATGTGCAAACTGTTCTCCGGCCCTCCACTGGAGACTCTCTCAACATGCAAAATCGTATCTCTGGTCGGCTCAGCTTTATAACCCTGTTTTGGTCTGTTTCTAGAAACCCATCATTGTGTGTTGTGAGGACTAAAGCCGCTGTGGACCATGGATAAAGAAGCAGAAAAGGGAGCTGGATCCAAACTTTGTGAGGAACGGCCATGTGACCATGCTTTGACCCCCACTCTTCAATTAAGGTGGTCTGAGCTGGCAGAGATGGATCAAAGTGTCACTGAGACAAAAAAGAGCCTTCTTCAAGCTCAGGCAAGCACACTTTGTTTTGCATGCTGCCATATGGTGTTTTGAGTTAGCACACGCTAGTAGCAGTAAGCATATGATGCTAGCAGAGATGCTAGGTGTCACTATAATGACAAGCTTGGATGACACGTTTACACTTCTCGTAATTTTCTGTGGTGGCAAAAGAATTTAGAGGTGGGACCATGTCGCAAATAAGTCCCAAGTCAAATCTCAAGTGTTTGCATTCAAGTGTCAAGTCCTGAGTCAAGTTGCAAGTCTTCAACTTTAAGCTTCCAAGTTTTAAACAACCGAGAAAGAAGTGTGCTCTTGTTTTACGACTTTTAATCAAAAAATAACATAGGCAATTTACCTAATTACATTGAAGTACACAAAAATTATGTTAGTTGCTTGTTCAAACTACTTATTTAAAATGAGCTGAAACAACACAATTCTGGAGTTTGTTTTAGGACAGCAATTGTTTTGTTTAATCAACTTAAATTTGTAAAAACTAATAAGTTAACTTAATTACTTAATGTTGTCTCAACACAAATTGATTGTGTGGAACGCAGCGTTTTTTTTACAGTGTATGCTTAACTTACTAGGCTATATTTGGCTTTTGCATGCACTTAAAAGTATAATGAACTCCACCATGACTAAGTGTCTTGTGACATGCTTGGTGCGTCATTGTGGAAATAAGGAATGTACACTTTCTAAAATAGCAATTAGAAACCTACCAACGTGTGCCACCTATAAGCCTAACTAGGTGAAGTAAAAAAAAAAAAAAAATCTGGAATTGTAACATTTAAAGAGATAGCTCACCCAAAGCTAAAACGTTTATCATTGTTTACTCTCCTTTCATTTTTACCAAACCAAAAAAAAAAGAGTTTCTTCTCTTGAACACAAAAGGATATGTTTTGAAAAAGGTTGGAGTAATAGTTACATTTTTCAAAATATCTTCTTTGTAGTATTCTTTAGTGGTTATCAGTTTCTAATATTCTTCTTTTTCTTCAAAAAAATAAATATACAGTGAAAACTGATAACTTTAAAGTGGTCTTGTTTTTTCCTCTTGTTTTTTTTTACTGTTTTCTCACATTTGAATTGTTTTATATATATATATGAAG
>CAIGQZ010034990.1:15016975-15035729 GCA_903798205.1 Danio tinwini | reverse complement strand
TATATATATATATATATATATGAGAAAAAACAAGAAACCTTTGTATCATCTGAGATTGAAGATAATTCTAGGTGTAAATCTGAAAAAGTCCACTTTATCTACAAACATCTGTACATGAGTCATGATCATAAAATCTTTTACTCGATGAATCAGCGTTACTAAAAACGTGGAGCAAAACCACAGCAATAGTGTTATCAAACCTCTCTCAGAGCATTAAATCCAGCCATAAGTTTGGAGTAATGCAGTTGATGCATGTCTCATGAAGGACTTCAGTGTACTTTGAGGCATATGTGTAAATTATCATGTTATCATATTGGTGTTTTTTTTTTTTTTTCTATAGTCAGATGTAGGACGCAGGATACATCAACTAATGATATTACTTTAAGAAGACATTTGTTTAGTTAAAAGGATAAAAATGATCTTTGTTTAGCGTAGAAGACCCATGCCTAATTCTAATTGACTGATGAATATTCACTTGCTGTTTCTTCAAAGTACTTATTTAAAAGGAGCTGAAGCAACACAATTCTTGACTTTTTTTGGGGACAACTTAATTGTTTTATGTTCAATTCACTTAAATTTGTAACAACAATTAAGTTAATCGATTTGTGTTGAGACAACATGCGTTGAAATGCAGCATTTTTTACCGTGTTCTAAAGTGTGCAATAATTTTCAGATAAACACAAAACTAAAGTAACTCCAGACAGGTTTTAAACACATTTCAGTTCCATATCACTTTATGCTAAATGATTTCAGTTACTTCACAACCTACAATTCGCAAAAATCACATTAAAACAAGACAGAAGGTTTTGAATGAGATGCATAAGAAACTAGCTTTACACACAAGTAGTTTGAAGACAAAAACCTGACAAATGTCTTGAAATAAAGAGTCTGAGTGTCTAAGCATAATTGACTCTGGTTATTTATTAGATAATAATAATCGCCAGTTATTTCTTCATCACTAAACATCACTAAACTGATTACTGCTTCTCTATTAATTGGTCATCTTGACTAAATAGTGTACACTCAAATAATGATTTTGCTGCTTGTTCAAACTACTTTCTATACCCTTCCTGTACATATCAAGATGCTGATTACACAGCATGATTATTGCACAAGCGTTATTTAGGCTGGCCGCAATAACAATAACAACCATAACAAAAACACTAGCCAGATGAATACACTGGAGATTCGAGTAGCAGAGTCAGTACAGGTATATTCTAGCATGTACAGAGAGATTTTCAAGACTCTGAGGGGACACTGCTCTGGACGAGAAGCCCACCTTTTCACACCATGTCTTTTCTATGAGATTGCGCAATCTGGTGGCACCGTTTGGTGTCTGTCCGCGTTAAATAGCGTCCTAATTGACTACGGTTATTAATAAGAAAATTATAATTATCAGTTCCTTATGAAAACATCAATAAACTGATTACTGCTCATCTATTAATTGGTCATCTTGCCTAAATTATGTACAGTCAAAAAATTATATTGCTGCTTATTAACTACTTATTTAAAAGGAGCTGAAACAACAAAATTCTTGAGGTTTTATTTTTGGGACAACTTAATTGTTTTATATTCAATCCACTTAAATTTGTTAAGTAATACCTTAATCGATTTGTGTTGGGACAACATGAATAAATTGAGTAGATTCACTTTTTTACAGATATTGTTGGTCTGTTTCATCTATTTGAAGGCATGTTCACCTGTTTTGTTTTGCTTCATTCAGATCCAATAAGATCAGATAACTGGGCTACATCATGTTTGTTATGTTTTGTAATGTGAAAAGACCTTGAACATAACTGAGCGGAGTAAAGGGTACAGGAACAGCTTCACACCCTTGATCTGACAACAGAGGAGGTTTTTGAAGTTATTTGTTCTTGTCCTGCACATTCATGAAGCAAGATATCCAGTTACTTTGGTGAAAATCTGACAACAACAATTCCTGTGAAGTCAGGCCAAGGGTCTCTGAATTTCCCAATAGTTGGCAATAACACCTTAGCTTACTTTGGCAGTTGCCGTTGGAATGTATTGCCATAGGAATAAAGATGATTACTTATTATGAATAGGTATATTTAAACTGCATTTGTTGTGTATAGTAAGATTTGTTTATGTGTTTGAAACAAGTCTCTTTTGCTTACTAAGGCTGCATTTGTTTGGCATAAACTGATATAAAAATGCTAATACAATTTATTATAATAAATGATAAATAACTATTGTGTTGTCTTTTGACTCATAAAAGTCATTTATGATAGCAAAACTGAGTTATTACATTTTCAGGTCGCTTAGAAACCATTCTAATATGCAACTTTTGTTTAAAAATAATTTCGTATTGTCAGGGTTGAAAACTCTTGCTGCTTAGCTTTTCTATTTGAAAGCTAAAAACTCCTTAATTACCTTTGACATCAAGTATTCAAATCTACTTTTAAACTAAAAATAAGAAAGTGTAATTATTCTTTTTATGTACTTCTCAGCAATGCTTCTCAGAAATTAAAACAATTAAATATGACACTTTTATAACTATATTAGCATTTATACACTTAACCTAAAATGTGCAAAAAATAATAAATGGCAAACTGAGCATGATGTTGTCTTTCATAAACTTGAAAGGTAACACTTTAAGATAATGCTCTATTAGTTAATGTATTTACTAATATAATCAAACAATTAGAAATATAATTGTTATGCTATTTTATCATCTTTGTTAATGTTAGTTAATGTTATTTAAGTTAAACGATGTTAGTTCATTTTAACTCACTGTGCATTATTTAATGTTAACAAGCACAACTTTGGATTTCAATAATGCATTAGAAAATGCTGAACTATCAACAAATGCTTTACAAAATTATTTATACTTAACTAATGTTAGTAAATACATTAAGTAATGGACCATTATTTTAAAGAAAAATATAAAATTAGTAAAATGTCAGTAAACCTATATACACTCAACAAATAAATAAATGCAACACTTCCGTTTTTGCTCAAACCTTTTCTATGTGTTCAAAAGACATACAGTATGTCTTGCAAATATTGTTCATAGATTAGTCTAAAAACTCTGTTAGTGAGAAGTTTCCCAGGATAATTCATCCACCTCACAGATGTGACATATCAAGATGCTGATTAGACAGCATGATTATTGCACAGGTGTGCCTTAGGCTGGCCGTAATATCAGTAAGAACCATAACAACAACAACACTAGCCAGATCAATACACTAGAGATTTGAGTAGCAGAGCTGGTACATATATAGCCTAACATTTACAAAGAGATTTTAAAGACTAGACGAAAAGCCCACCTCTTCGCACCATGTCTTTTCTCTGAGATGCACTGCAGTGGCGGTTCTCATGGAGAAGGCTGTTTAGCAGATGTTTCGGAAACTGTTCTTCTTACTGCAAAAAAAAAATGCTTTTCTTACATGTTTCTAGTCTAGATATCTAAAAGTTTAATTAAATTAAGAAGCATTTTCTAGAGCAGTGGTTCTTAAACTTTTTTCACCAAATACCACCTCAGACAAAATTTGTCTTACCAAGTACCACCACGTTAACCGCACACCCACCACTGTTTTCAAGCAGACTCTGGTACGGTTTACAGTTCCTCCGTCTGTGCACACGAAGAATAACTTTCAATATATTCTACATCTAAGCTTGGTTGCTTGAGTCTATGTTCTGTGTCTTGCACCATTTGAATCGCATCCAGATAAATTAGCTTAAATCTGAGGTAACAAACTAATCAAAAGCCGCTTATGCTGCTTTACAAAACAAATAACTTTATATATTGAAAACACGCATTATTTTACACAACTGTCAGCACACATTTGTAATAGGATTTTCCCCATGCTGCATCATTGTTAAAATAGAGTTTGCAGTAACTGAAACGCCAACACAAGAGGCCCAGTCTGCAGAAGGGCTTCTCTAGCCGTGTGTATCAGCTCTGCAAGCGCTGTGTGCATCTTCCTCTAGCTGTGCACCAAGCTGACTGATTTTTAACATCTGATGACACGATGCACTAGCATAATCGTACACTTCTGATCACATGAGTCTCGGTGTCATCATTGGCGTCAAAGGGTTAAAAGTGTGTTCATTTTATTATTTAGCAATTCTTCCGCGTACCACTGGAAGGCCACGAACCACAGTTTGAGAATCACTGTTCTAGGCAATAATAATATCATATCTATAATATCAAAAGTGAGTGTTTCCTTAATACAAGCAAAATAATCTGCCAATGGGGTAAGCAAAATAATCTTATTTCAAAGCGAAAGGAAGAAAGGTGATTTAAGTGACTTTGAATGTGGCATGGTTGTTGGTGCCAAAAGGCCTGGTCTGAGCATTTAGCATTCAGAAACTGCTGATCTACTGGGATTTTCACACACAACCAGAGTTTACAGCGAATCATCCAAAAAAGAGAAAATTTCCAGTGAGCCTCAGTTCTGTGGGCGCAAATGCCTTGTTAATGCCAGAGGTCAGAGTAGAATGGCCAGACTGGTTTGAGCTGATAGGCAACAGTAACTTAAATAACCACTCGTGATAACTGAGGTATCCAGAAGAGCATCTCTGAATGCACAACACATCTAACCTTGAGACGGATGGGCTATAGCAGCAGAAGACCACACCGGGTGCCACTCCTGTCAACTAAGAACAGGAAACTGAGGCTACAATTCGTACAGGCTCACCATAATTGGACAATAGAAGATTGATAAACGTTGACTGGTCTGATGATCTCGATTTCTGTTGCAACATTTGGATGGTAGGGTCAGAATTTGGCATCAACAACATAAAAGCAAGGATCCATCCTGCCTTGTATCAATGGTTCAGGCCGATGGTGGTGGTGTAATGGTGTGGGGTATATTTTTTTGACACACTTTGGGCCATTAGTACCAATTGAGCATCGTGTCAATGCCACAGCCTACCTGAGTATTGTTGCTGACCATGTAAACCCCTAATGACCATAATGTACACATCTTCTGATGGCTACTTCCAGCAGGATAACGCGCCATGTCAGAAAGTGCAAATCATCTCAGACTGTTTTCTTGAACATGACAATGAGTTCACTGTACTCAAATGCCTTCACAGTCACCAAATCTCAATCCAATAGAGCACCTTTGGGATGTGGTGGAACAGGAGATTCGTATCATGGATGTGCAGCCACCAAATCTGCAGCAAGCTACGCCTCGAAGGATTAAGGCAGTTCTGAAAGCAAATGGGGGTCCAACCCTATACTAGTAAGGTGTACCTAATATAGTGGCCGGTAAGTGTATCTCTTAATTTTGACTTATTTCTAAAAACAATAATTTTTTTTTCTTGATTGTGTAGAAAAAGTAAGATTTACATTTGCAATCTCTCACATTTTTCACATTGTACACCAGGGCCCTTAAACAGAAAGCAGATATTTATGTCACTTTTTGGGGACATCGACCATTTTCCTCAAAGTCTGCACTACAGTATATGCAGTCTGTTTCTGTATTTGCATGTTTTTATGCATGTTGTCAAATTAAGTTTGCTCGATTTGTTAGTATTTAGGATTTGTATGTGTTTTTTTAACCTGCAGCACCTGCACCACCGTACTAAGATGTTTATGCCTCAGTGATCAGAAATCGCAGATTTGATTCATGTTCTACAAAACACAATGTGTACAGTAAGTGCATATAGCTAGCTTTAATCTGCTTTTTAAAATGCTGTTTTTGTTGCCCACTGAGATGATGGACAATGATGATGTATAACAGCATTAGTCATGTGTGAGTTCAACAAATTGTTTCCAGAGCGATTCTCAGCTCAGACCCACATTTATCCCAGTTAAACAATGGATGTGGTCATGACCCAGTTGTAAGTTGAGATGGCTAATATACGTCTGAATGCTCAGGTGGTCTATTGGCGCTTTCGTTTCAGTGCTTGTGTTCTTCAGTAATGGGAGGAAAGTTTATGATTAGGAAATTCCACTTAAACGCTGCAAGAAACGGCAGCAAAGTGCCTCCCGCAGACTGATGCCGTCAACTCTTGGTAAAAGGAAGGTTTATCTCTTTTTATTGAGGGTATCATTGGAATTGTATCAGGCCACACAAACAGAGAGCTTTATGCCCTTGGACTGGCTCTAGCTAACATAAGGCATTTATTAGTATGGATTCCAAATGATTAACAGGGCATCGCTGAAGAAGGAGGTCTGGGTTTATATGGGAACTGGAGGAGAAAACGGGCATCAATCCGCTCCCTGAGAACAGACGTCTTCCCCCCCCCCCCCCCCCCCCCCCCCCCCCCCCCCCCCCCCTAAATGCTCTGTGGCAGGTGGTTTACATTTTATACAGCATATAATTGAATAATAATAATAACACAAATTTGGTATGAAATGGAAAATTCATCCTGGGAACACAAAGCAAAGTTTCCAACATGATTCCATCCTTGACTGAACCGCTTGACACAATATATGTCAGGTAGAGCTGGACTCATAGGGTGATAAATCCTAATACCCTTTTTCACAGACATGTTTTTTTGGTGCCTGTTTAAGACAGTGCTTAAATACTGTGAAACTCATTATTCTAATCAGTTTTTAAAAGTTTTTGCACATCCAGTGGTTAAACTAGCAAACATGGTAAAATCTGTCAAGTACAGTGCATCTGGAAAATGTTCATAGCGCTTCACTTTTTTCCACATTTTTTTATGTTGCAGCTTTATTCCAAAATGTATTAAATTAATTTATTTCCTCAAAATTCTACACACAATACCTCATAGTGACAATGTGAAAAAAAGAAATTGTTGCAAATTTATTACAAATAAAAAAACCTGAAAAATTATGTGCATAAGTATTCACAGCCTTTGCCGTGAAGCTCTAAATTACACTTGTCTATATAAGGTCCAAGGGTTAATAGTCCATGTCAAAGCACAAACCAAGCATGAACACAAATTGTCTGTAGACCTCCAAGAAAGTATTGTCTTGAGGCACAAGGCTGGGGAAGGTTACAGAAAAAAAGTGGAAGATGTTTGGATCCACCAGGACTCTTCCTAGAGCTGGCTGGCCAACTAAGCTGAGTGATCGGGGGAGAAGGGCCTTAGTCAGGGAGGTGATCAATAACCCGATGGTCACTCTGTCTGAGCTTCAGTGTACTTCTGTGGAGAGAGGAGAACCTTACAGAAGGACAACCATTTGTGCAGCAATTCTCCAATCAGGCCCACAAAGTATTGAGCAAAGACTGTAAATACTTCTGTACATGTGATTTTTCAGGTTTTTTATTTTTAATAAATTTGCAACAATTTAAAAAATATACATTTTCACATTGTCATTATGAGGTATTGTGTGTAGAATTTTGAGGAAATAAATTAATTCAATCCATTTTGGAATAAAGCTGTAATATAAAAAAGGAAAAAAGTGAAACGCTATGAATACTTTCCAGATGCACTGTAAGTGGCGGTAATTTCACTGTGGTAACCCCTGATGAACAAAGGACTAAGCAGAAGGAAAATGAATGAATGAAATCTGTCAAGTGCATTAATCAATAACATTAAAATTGACATTAATCATTAACAATCTGTTGTCATTTCTGACATTGTAAACTAAGCTTGTTAGATTCAAATAATGTAAAAACATTGTGAAACATCAGTATCTTTGCATTGTCCATTAATATAAAAAGCTTATCAGACATATAGGTAATATGAAGTAATATAAATAATGTAGAGTTTTTACATTATATCTATCTCTTAAAAATAGCCTACATTAGCAAATAAAACACAAAGCAGGCCTACTGGGCAAAATGGGGATGTTTCTCAGACACTTTTAGAAGCTTCATTCATTCTTACCATATTCAAGGTCTTGATCTCTTTTTCATCTCTTGCTTATCCTCATAGCATCCATGTGGGATAAAAAAAATGGCATCCTAACTTCGTCTTTCGTGAAACGGAGTTGTCGTTTAATGTATAGTAAATCAGACTCTTTTAAAGTAGTGTCACTCACATTATGAAAAACATTATGAATGCATGTTATACTTCCGACTGTACAATGTGTTTTTTTTTTCTTATATGTTTAGAAGCAAGAGATGTTTTTATTTGCCATTCACTGACAGTCTGACATCTTTTACAATCTAAATCGGAAGCGGAATAAAACCTCATCCAAAAATCAGCCTATCAGCATGCTGTTACATTGAAAATATATGATTCGATTTGCACCTTCTGATTGGTTCTCTAGACATAGCGGCTTTTGTTGTCAAAGGCAAGTGGTGTTTAGAGGCTTTTGCCAACAAACTGACTGCTTGTTTAGAGTACTTATTCAAAATCAGCTGAAACATCATAATTATTAATGAGATTTTTTGGGGGGGCGACTTCATTGTTTTATATTCAATCCACCTAATCGTCAATAGTTAACTTAATCGGTTTGTGTTGGACAACATAAATTGTGTGGAACCCTTTTTTTCACAGTGTATAATATTAGGGCTTCACAATATATTGTTTCAGGATTAATATCGCAATGTGTGGACCTGTAATAGTCACATCGCAGGATCTGCAGTTATAAATCTGCATCGCAAAAAAACTTTAAACTTAAATCGAAAGGTTTATCAGCAGCTTATGTTTTTAAGGCCTGCGACTGTCATTTTAAGCCAGTTTAAAGCATTCAGGGACAAGAAATAATAATGTTTGTAACTTTTAAGAAAGATGAAATGTATATGCAATGAAGACTATGCAATGCTATTTACATTTGATCATTACATTTCTGTGATGTAAAACCTTAAAGCATTGTTTATTTCATTTTTAACATTTTTATCCATTTTTATCCATATTGTCTTTTCGGCTTATTCCCTTTATTAATCTGGGGTTGTGACAGTGGAATGAACCCGGCAACTTATCCAGCATATGTTCCAGCCGCAACCCATCACTGCTGTGAGACGAATGTGCTACCCATTGCCCCACCGTGTTGCCCATTTGTCGCCCTTTTCTCTACTGTAATTATCAATGCTTTTGATTTATAAAATTTTATGCAGATGCACCTACAATATCTAAAATAATGAATTATTTCAAATAGTGCTACTCATTTTATCTAGTGAATTTATGCTCAATATAGCATTATATATCACAGAAAAATTAGTGCAATGTTCTTTTTTTCAATATTTTGCAGCTCTAATATATATATATAAATATATATAAATATATATATATATATATATATAAGCTTGTTAGTATAAAAGTCAAATTTGTAATAAATATATGTAATGTGTATAATAATAAAAAACATAAGTAAGACCCATTAAAAATAATATTTTCTCACAGTGCAAATTGGGTCTTTAAAAGATTAAAATGCCTATTGAAGTGTGTTGGAGCTAGTTTGAGCTAAACTCAGCTGGATGTTGGCGTTCCGGAGGCAAGATTGGACACCCCTGTGATAAATGTTGAATTAAAGTGCTCCTTTAATGATGCTTTTCTGGAAATTACATTTCATGTAGCGTGTAATGC
This sequence comes from Danio tinwini, assembly GCA_903798205.1. Lineage (NCBI taxonomy): Eukaryota > Metazoa > Chordata > Actinopteri > Cypriniformes > Danionidae > Danio > Danio tinwini. The sequence continues at coordinate 15,026,312 of CAIGQZ010034990.1, read as the reverse complement.
TGTTTGTGAGTGTAAAGGTTTCGGTAATTATTAATGATCAAAGTGAAGCATACATGGAGCTATTGTCTCCCAGAAGAAAGAACCGTTTTTTCTTAAGCGGGTCATCTGTGATTGCAGTTTTACTTCCTGAACTGTTTGTAATAAATCTGCATAATGAGAGCCTATAGTCTTACTTATCTGCCCGTGGACAATGTCTCTTTTGAACATCAAACACTATTTAAAGATAGGACCTGATGGCATGTTGAGAATATGTTAGTTTCAATGATCCACATTGATACACATTGATGTAATGGGTGATTGATTACAACACATTGACGGCAGAGGGACGATTTTTGTTTGTTTGTTATTTAGTTTCATTTAACTGAGCCCCTGCTCAAAGTTTCTTTAGGATCTGTGCATTTTTTTTCATCTGATTGTAGATGAACTTTACCCACAATGTGAAATACACTAAATAAATACTCGCCTCTGAAAAATCAATACATTGTTTTGATGGTGGTTCAGATTGATTAGCTACCTAGCGGGCACCTTGATGTCACAAACTACATCAAACTGACATTGGTGTCAAAAAACTTTTAATTTTCAAATCAATTTGATGTTAAAACTTTGACGTCCATTTGACATCTACACATCCTTTTGATCACCAAAATAATGACAAAGGCTTATTGGGAAAATGTGTTCTGGTGTACATTTTTGAGAACTGAAAAATATGGGCTTGCAGGTATTTTGTGTGTAAAGGCTGATTTTTTTAAAATTATTTTTTATTTATTTATTTATTTTGTCGAGTGCATGTGGATGGCCCAGCACAGCCTTCGCACAGTCGCATACCCTTTGCTGTGGCTGACGCTGACACACCTCTCAAAAAATTTAACTACACTTTACAATGACGCATAGTGCAAGCTCTGTGATTGGTTGATTTGTTAGCGTTGACGAGTGTGGGTGGGGTTAGCGATTTAAATATTACTTATCTAGTTAGCGAGCTTGTTGCAGCAAGACATTTCCTATGCATTGTTTTAGTTTTGATTACTTGGCATATTGTTAACTTAACATCAACTGCCACAGCTGTTCCTTTACTAAATGAGCACTGTGCAACATCCAAACTGACCCTACTATATTTTACTATAATTAACATGGACCCTTCTGGACATATATAAGTGCATTTATATATATGCTATTTTTTTACCGTATTATTTGTGTCCCCTTCAAAAACTGCTTATGATTAATTTTATATTTTTTGTCCCTCCCTACTGTTAAATGAAAATTTCTTCCATGCTCAGAAGTATAATTCAGTCTTAAAAAAATAAAATAAAGCTTTTCTGGTGTGACCAGTTTGCTTGGTAGCTCACTGTAAATGGCGCCAGACTTGGTAGGTGGAGCGGAGTGGACTGGGGATCGAGTCCTGCAAAGGGCTGTTCCAGATACGGTTGGGAAGGGGGTGTGTGGCAGCCCCTTGTGGATTTACAAGAAACTGCATGTATGAGAAAACATGCCTCAGTAACATATTTGAGATGTCAAAAATGTACACGGTGCCCTTTAGTGGATTTGTGAAAACAAAAACGTTGTCCAGGGTACATATTTGTCGGTTTTCAAAAATGTAGTCCTGGGCACATATTTTCAATGAGCCTGAATTGCAAAAAAGTATTATAATATTAGAAATGTTTCATTCATCTGAAAGCTTTAATTGTTATCTTAACAATTTAATTGTTACTTATTTCTGTCAGATGTACACAGATTAGTTTTAAATGTTATCCTTGTTCTTCCATGCTGTTTAATATGATAGTGACTTTTATTTTGAAGCTTTCAAAAGCACATAAATCTGTTGTCAAACTAACCCATACATTGGCAGTGGGTAAATGTATGGGTTAGCTGCGCCCGGTCAGTACCTGGAAGTAGTGTTAGTGAGCCCAGCAGGGGGCACTCAACCTGTGATCTGTGTGGACCCTAACGCCCCAGTATAGTGAAGGGGACTCTATACTGTTTAGTGAGCGCCGTCTTTTGGATGAGACGTCAAACCGAGGTCCTGACTCTCTTTGGTCATTAAAAATCCCAGGATGTCCTTCGAAAAAGAGTAGGGGTTTAACCCCGGAATCCTGGCCAAATTTGCCCACTAGCCTCTGTCCATCATGACCTCCTAGCCATCCCCATTTCATAATTGGCTTCATCACTCTGTCTGGCGCAATTTGGCTGCTGTTGCGTCATCCAGGTGGATGCTGCAAACTGGTGGTGGATGAGGAGATTCCACCAAAGTGTAAAGCGTGTTGAGTGTCTAGAAAAGCACTAAATAAATTAAATGAATTATTATTATTATTATTATTATTATTATTATTATTAATAATAATAATAATAATAATAATAATAATAATAATAATAATAATAATAAACTCACATAAGGGTCTTATGAAGTGGATCAATGTGTTTTTGTAACAGAAATATCATTTTTTTATATTGTAAACTTAAATCAGTGACTTCCAGTTGCGACCAAATGTACATTATGTTTAGCGTATACAGTGTATAATGTGTTGCATTTTTACAATGATCCATCTATATTAGACAATTCATAAATACTTGATTTCTTTTTAGAAGCAATGCAGTCTTCATTGTTCATTGTGATTGAGTAATGAATAAGGGTAACCACTGTAGTATCCGATTAGATTTGACCAAAGTGAGGTAATTCAAATGTATAATTTGCATATTTACATTTTAACATTTGTATATAGCAATATAATTTAAAACTCTGACAACCATTTAAAAGTATATCGACTTTTCTTTGGGTTTTGTTCTGGGAATGTTGATGTTGGTAGTTGTCAGAATGAAATTCAATGAAAGTCTAAGAATAGCATGATTTTACTAGTTCCCATCATGTGCACACAATTCTTATATGAAATTATGTATTGTTCAGAGTGCAAATGTGGTATGTTTGGCTTTACATGAAATAAGGGCTTAATAAAAGATCCTGGTGTTCTCTTGTAAAATTGTGAATAGCTCAATAATTAATCACTGAATCAATTTTATTATGCCCAGTGCATTTTACAGCTCAGAGTCTGGATGTATTTGTAGTTACTGGAATCAGCGTTTTATTGCAGAGCCAACATATTGTTCCTTGTTGGTACCTTGTAGGCATTATACAACAACAGATTAACAGTAATAGGGAGACAATTAAAGGCTCATGTGGTCATTTTATCTCTCTCTTTTTTTCAGGCGAGCAAAAAACAACAGAGTGTGAATTGTAAGGTCTGTTTTTTTTTTTCTTTAAATGTTAAATGTTAATAGTCTACAGATATTAGTCATTAGTTTTTTTTAATCTTAAAATACTTTTTAATTAACTTTGTTTTTAGAGTTTTAATAACAAAGCATCGTTTGAGCAATACATTTAGCTGATCATATAAGTGCTGTGAGGAATTAATATTAATAATATTAAGCTTGTGGTCAGTCAGACTTTTAAAACATATTTTAGGCTCATCACATTTCTTTGTCAAAATTAAAACTGACATATTTTTATGTTTTTATTACTATTAAAAATAAGTGTTTTATATTTCAGATTTGTTTATTGCAGTAATTTTTCCTCAGCCTTCTTTCCCGTCTTCAGTGTTACATGATACTTCATAAATCATACCAATATTTTACTCTTTTTTTTTTTTTTTTTTTTTTTTTCATTTTTGAGCTGCTTAATAATATTGTTGTAACTAATTCAGTATTGTTCTTACATTTACATTCAGTATTTAATATAATAATATTAAATAAATAATATTTAAATGTTAAATACTATCAATTCTATTCACATATAGTTAATCGGCTGTATTTAACGTTTTTGGGACTCTATCACAGCTTTCCATTCTGAAGGGCTCATCCCTATTCCCTAATCCCTTCAAATGGTTTACCCTCCAAAGAGACAGCTTCGAAGGGATTAGGGAATTAGCCCTTCCAACACAAAACAAATTCCCTGAGCAAAGGATCATGGGGGCCTAAAGTCTCCATCAGTTGTACACTTTGAAATCCTTCATTCTGAATGGCCTTTCAAAGTGGCCAATTTTTTCAGTGCAGTAGGTGATCTGCCACAATGCTAACCAGTCAGCATAATATCTTTGAAACACAGTCCCTCCCTTGCTGTTCAAAGCCACGCCTCCTGAAACACGAACATGCGCACATTAAAGATGACAGCAGACAATCCTCTCTCATGTGCTGTCCTGAAGCGACTCTTAGCTGTTGGCTGTTGGCGTACAGGAAATACACTTATTAAGCCATACTTGCATGCTATTTCAGAGCAAATATTCAGAGTAGCATCGTAAACAATATAGGGAGCAATACAGGTTGTCATTGTTTAAAAATGAACCAATGTAAATATAAAACCTTATATATAACTTATATAAAACCAACCAAGCTCAGTAAAGCAGGCGAGGCAGAAAAGTGCTATTTACTTATGTTTTGTTGTTAAACTAAATGAAAATCTACATTATTGATGCTGTAAAAAGTCCCTTATAAAATTGAAAACAGTCACATCAATTGTTCGCCGGAAGATTTCAGTGGCTGAACACTTCTGTGCGTGAAGCCCATTTGTAACAACAAAATCTAACATTACCTGTCTAAAGGAAGTACTTCAGCCGTTGTGTCATCCTTCCTCCAGCGTGCAAAAGTAACCCCAATATTGATTCAGGATTTTAAAAAGTTTTGATTCAGCATTTGTTTTTACCGCTGTCTCTCTCGTCACAAGACATGAACGCGCATTGCACATGAACGGGTGTACGCGCAAATGGCGGATCTGGATAAACAGAGATGCGCAGTTGTACTAATCTACATTTGTTAACAGACAGTTTGGGCCACTTATTGGATGAACATTTTTAAGTCTTATGCCTTACCCAGAATATAAAAATACATAAAACACATGTAGATCATTTACTTTAATCATTACTATTGAAATGTGAAGAGACTTTCAACCAGCTCAACAAAAAATGTTTCTGAAGACAATCACCTACTGCACCTTTAAGTTTGGTGGCCATGATGGTTATAACTCTAAAATGCCCTTTGGAGTGCGACATAACCCATTTGGACCACATTTGTGTGTGTCTGTGACTTTATTTGTAAATTATAGATTGTATTATAGATGCCATCAGTCAGTAAGTACATTAATTGTATTATATTCCTGGTACACCAGAGTGGTGTCACGTTGTGTCCAATCAACATGTGTTGCAGTGCTGCTATATGAGATGAAAAGGTATTGCTTCATGTCAAAAGGAATTTTTTCTAACTACCCATGATGGTGGTGTGCAAAATTTCTGTTTAGAAGTCATTCCTATTGCTTTAACGTTGCAGCACAACAACAGCATAACAAATATGAAAGAGAATGTGTAAAGGATAAAGTACATCCAGGCGGTTGATATCGCAGCTTATTACACTACTGTATTGAATACTCGATTCTGATTGGTCAGTCATGACATTCCAATGTAGGGGAGAGCGAGGCACAAAGTAACACTTTTTGGTTTTGGTCAAATAATAAACAAAGTAATGGGGTTAGACAAACCATATTTTTTTTACCAACAACACACAAGCCTCTCCTACAAATGAGCACTGGAATTATGGTCGCCGGACCTGTGGTTTCTGTGCTGTATTGCCAAAAGTCCCAGGAGTAAAAATGTTACCATTTACCCCACCTGCGAGGCAAGTTGTAACAGACAGGGGGTTAGTTGTAACACATGCTTATAAAGGCAGATTTCACACAATTAATTTGAATTCAGTTTACTTTAAATAGTAGCTTTATTTCCTCACTAATTGGCTCATTTCTTTTTTATTCTACATAGCACAGTATGTTTATTTATTCATTTTGTTTATTGGATGAACACATTTTAATCTATTTGCATTATTATCCATTTATCCACTATTATACAATGCATTTATTTGCATTATTAGCAATAAAACAAATTTTTTTTCTATTAAAACAATATTTTCTATTAAAAAAAAAAATATTTAAAAAGTTCTCAATATTACACTCAAAATTAAAAAAAAATATTGTGTTAGTTTAATTGGTCTCCAACAGTGTGTGGCTTAATTGTAACACCTTGTTACAACTAACCCTGCTGTCATATTTTAATCAAAACTGGCTAGCAGACACTGTGTTTCATACATCTTTCAAAATGGTTTCATCTTTTAGCCTAGAAGACGATGATCAGAACAATATACGATTTTATGTACATACTTTCACAGATTTTTTTTATTTTTTATAAAAAAAATATCGACTGTAATAAAAAATACTTTTGTGCTGCAAAAATGGTTTCTCCTGTGTTTCTCATCCAAATTTTGCCGAAAATGTTCAATAATTGCCAGGAAGACATCTTCCGACACTGTGGTGAAAACTTCGGAAGCATGACATGGTTAACCCTGAGCAAATACCTTAAAACTCTGTGTTACATTTAACCCCGCGTTACTTTGTGCCCTGCGCTCCCCTATGTTATTCCAAGATAACAACTGCTAAATAACAAGGTTCGTCCTGGAACCTTGACCGTCAGTGAATATGTTTAAAATCCATATACTTATTGTACTTTCACATTCATCCCTGCCAGTCTGCCACACTGCATTTTAACTGTTTTTGACTGGTTGACACCAGTCTTGTTGGGTCTTGTGAATGAATAATATGTAGGTTAGTATATGCTTCATCAAGTCTATTGGGACTGAATAAGGGGCAAGTTAGTGTATACTCCATCAGCTGTTTTCATTTCAGTTTTGCATTTGAATGTTTTCTGTCTAATTTATATGTTTTGTGGCAAGTAGCCATGTAATAAGCAGGGTAAAGTACATTCAGGACAATTGTTTTCACAGAATAAAGTCCTTCAGTCTTATGCAGGCTGCTGATAAGCCTGTCAGGCTTTACTCTGTGATAACTACTTCCTGGATTTAACATAAAGCCTGACAGGCCTATTAGCAGCCTGTATAAGACTAAAGGGCTTTATTCTGTGAAAACAACTGTCCTGTGAAAACGGCTGTTATATAAGACAGAAGGGCATTATTCTGCAAAAAACACAGCCTGTTTGCACTTTATCCTGATTATTACACAGCTGCTTACCACAAAATGTATACATCAGACACAAAACATATAAATATAAATATGAACATCTTCACTGATGGCCAAGATGGTTTGAAGTACCCGGGAATATTCAAAGTATCTGGGAGTTACATACCTTGAAATTGTCTTGACTGAACCGTCAGAATAGTATTCTGACAAGTATTCCAGACAGCCATGTAATAATCAGTGTCAAATGTTAAATAAAATAAAATAATTAGCATTAATGTCAGAACTTTTTATTAGCATTATGGTCTTTCCATTACAAAATTGCCATGTTTAAGATTCGATTTCTTTAAAAAGCAGTGGTCTTCACTGCCTGATACACTACCTGACAAAAGTCTTGTCATGGATCCCAGTTGTAAGAGTAACAAATAATAACTTGCCTTCTAGTTGATCATTTGGAAAAGTGGCTGAAGGTCAATTTTTCCCATGAATCATTTGTTGAACTGCATCCCAATCATCACAAATATTGCAGAAGACCTATTGGATCCCACATGGACCCAAGATTGTTATAGAAATCAGTCAAGTTTGGTAAAAGAAAAATCATGGTTTGAGGTTACATTCAGTATGGGGGTGTGCAAGAGATCTGCAGAGTGGACGACAACATCAACAGCCTGAGGTACATGTATAAAGACATTTGTGCTGCCCATTACATTACAAACGACAGGAGAGGGCAAAAAAGGATAGCGCTCCTTCTCATACTTCAGCCTCCAAATCAAAGTTCCTGAAAGCAAAGTAGGTCAAGGTGCTCCAGGATTGGCCAGCCCAGTCACCAGACTTAAACATTATTGAGCATGTCTGGGGTAAGATGGAGTAATAAATAATCTTGATTACCTCTGGGAGTCCTGCAAGAACGCTTTCTCTGCCATTCCAGATGACTTTATTAATACGTTATTTGAGTCATTGCAGAGATGTATGGATGCAGTCCTCCAAACTCATGGGAATCAAACACAATATTAATTCTTTTTTTTCACTGCACCATGACTTTATATTCTATACTGTACATTATTTCTGTAAAGTGACAAGAATTTTGTTTAAGCAAAGTCAGACCTTACTGTCCTAATTAAAAAGTTAAAAATCAAGGCATGATTATATTTAATTTTGGTAAAATAATTGTAATCTAGAGACCTTTGCCTTTTATATAAGCCACTTCTGATACCAAATGATCAACAAGAGGTCAAGTTATTATTTGTTGTTCCTAAAACTTGGAAAGGTGACAAGAATTTTGTCAGTTAGAGTAGATGTATGATATAAAGCTGATCTCAGAACGGGCAAGAAGCACTGCATTAAAATTCCCCAGTATTTTCAATGGAGTTTCTGTGCTAGCCTGCTGCTACTGATGGCACTAGCTTTTACATGGTCTTTCATATAATTTTATGGTTGTACAACTAAATGAATGTTCAAGTCTATTTAACTGATTGTTTTTGAATTACATTACAACATTGATGCTGTAAAAGGAACCCTATGAAATTGAACATAGTCACATTAAACTTTCTAGTTTATCGTGTGCTGAAAAATATTAGCTGTGCATATAGCTCATTACAATTGCAGAGCTTCATTTCCTGCAGCATTACCTCTTTCAGAAATTCTCCTGTTTTTTGTTTCTGTTGTAGTACAACAAAAGCTCGTCGCTCACTTTTCTTTTTGATTTGAAATTAAGCGTTTAATTTGAGATGCCCTCTGTGGTTTGGCCGCCCGCTGCTGTTTGTGCAGTGTAGTAGAGATGCTTTACGACGATAAAGCTTGAGAGAAGCTTTAGCGCACTGCGTCCACCAAATGACTGGTGTTCTGAAGTCAGCCAAGAAATACTATAAAATCGATGTGGTCACCGGTGAAGCTGTGTGGCAGGGAGCTGAGGGTTTGGTTTGTTGGAAAGAAGCAGGCAGAAAAAAAAACACTACTAGATTCAGTGTGGTTAGTTCACTGTGTAAAAGCTTGGTGTCAACCCAGTGACCTCTTTAAAACTTTACTCCCTTTGCCACTTGCATTCGATCTCAATACACTGTGAGAAAAACGCTGTCTCCAGGGGCTGTTTAGCAGGTGGTCTTTCACTTTTGACCTGTTCATGGAGAGAGAATCTCATATATCAAAGAGTCTGTTTGATCATATGATGTCCTACAGCATATGTGTATGTAATTTCATTCTATCAAAAATATTCCACCTTGTACTCACTAGTTACTTTTAGAAAAAAGTTGCATGTTATTTTTTGTTTTTGTTTATGAATCCATCCACATTTATTTATTTATTTATTTATTTATTTATTTATTTATTTATTTATTTATGTTTGCA
>CAIGQZ010034990.1:14985372-15016575 GCA_903798205.1 Danio tinwini | reverse complement strand
AGATAGATAGATAGATAGATAGATAGATAGATAGATAGATAGATAGATCATGGATTAATCTCAATCCATGAATGAACACAAAAGTCATAGTTTCTGTTGTTTCTTTATTGCAAACTATTCAGACTAAGGGCATTAAAATTCTTAGTTTCTACGATAAACCTCTCATCTGTTATTGTTAATTAATGCAAGAAAAACGTTTTAAATACAGAAGAAACATCATCAATACTTCAGAATAAAACAAAACTTTCAGTGTACTCAAATGCACAACTATAAATCCAAGAGTTTTTTTTTTTTTCCCTTAGCTGCATTCATTAAGTTTGGTCAGGGACATATTAGGTATAGGTTAGATTATGTATTTTTGTATTTTATTGTAGTTTGGGGATTTTTAACATTTATTTGTTTTATATTATATTACTTACGTTTGTGACATTTGTCCATAAAACCAGTCATTTTTTGAGATTGAGATTTATACATTATGGCAAGGCAAGTTTATTTATATAGCACATTTCATACACAATGGTAATTCAACGAGCTTTACATAAACAGGAATAAAAGAGACAAGTATAAGTAAATAAAAACAAAGAAAAAAGTGATTAAAATGATTAACAGATTAAAATGTGTTAAACTGGTTTTAAAATGATGAAAAATAAAAGGAAAGCATAATAGTGTGATCTGACGGATGTAGCACAGTGTTCATTTAGTAATGGCACAGCTAAACAGATGTGTTTTCAGGTTTGATTTGAATGTGCCTAATGTTGGAGCACATCTGATCATTACTGAAAGCTGATTCCAGCAGCAGGGGGTGCAGTAGCTGAAGGCAGATTTACTCTTAATTGACTGAACCCTTGGAATTTCTAATTTATTTGATCCTAATGATCTGAGTGATCTGTCAGGTTTGCATTCAGTGAGCATATCTGTAATGTATTGAGGTCCTTGGCCATTTAGTGGTTTATAGACAAATAAAAATACTTTAAAATTTATTCTGAATGTATTTGGGAGCCAGTGCAAACACCTGAGGACAGGTGTGATGTGCTCTGATTTTCTGGTTCTGGTCAGAATCCTGCCCGCAGCCTTCTGGATGGGCTGCAACTCTCTGACTGTCTTTTTGGGAAGGCCGGTGAGGAGTCCATTACAGTAATCCACCCTGCTGGTGATAAAAGCATGAACAAGTTTCTATAAGTCCTCACTGGAAACAAAGCATTTAATTCTTGCAATGTGTTGAGATGATAGTATGCTAATTTACTTACTACTTTGACATGGCTACTAAAACCCATTTCTGACTTCAGAATAACACCAAGATTCTTGACCTTACTTTTTGTTGTTTGACCCCTAGAGCCAAAGTACGCATTCACCTTGAGAACCTCATCTCTGTTCCCAAATGCAATGACTTCAGTCTACGGCCAATTTAGTTTATTCAATTCACCTATACCGCATGTCTTTGGACTGTGTGGGAAACCAGAGCACCTGGAAGAAAACCCACTCAAACATGGGGAGAACATTTAAACTCCAAACAGAAATTACTACTGACCCAGCTGGGACTCGAATCAGCGACCATCTCACTGTGAGACGATAGTGCTAACCACTCAGCCACTGTGCCACCCTGGCTAAGATACAACTATATGAAAATGTGCAATGTGAAGATACAAAAAATTAAATAAAATCAAAATACAGAGAAAATTGTTTTTATTTTTCTCTAAATTGAAGTTTATATTTATGAAATTTAATAAGACTTAATATATTTATGGTAGCAAATGTACAAAATTGTTTCATGGACCACAACATTTGATTAATACTCTAAGGATTTTGGCATAAAAGAAAAATAGATCATTTTGACCCATACAATATATTTTTGGCTATTGCAAATAGCTTTTTTATGTATATACAACAAGTGTAAATATCTTAATTTTGCTTCTGAAACAAGATTATATTCTTTTACAATGTTTACATTTCAAGAAATGATCTCAAGAATAAAGAGTTCAGTTCAAGCCTTGCCCTGAGAACAGGGACCATGGTTTACAAGCCTTGGCAGTGTGTTGATATGCTTTGGACAAACCAGAAAAGTCCTAAATGATACTCTAAAATCTGTGATGGTGACACTTAGTCATTTTAAAAGGACCCGGAGGGGTTGCTGCGTGCCACTTGTGAACCTGACCTCGTACTAGGAGTAGCTATGAAACATGCAAATAAAAAATTGCTCAATTTTAGCCATATGAAATTCATTCATATAACAAAAACCTGAAACACACAGAAACAATAAAGCCCCGACTTTTTCCATGACAGTTTTTTGCCACACATGCACACAGTTATGCTAATTTTAAAAAGAAAAAGCTACATTTGTAGATATTTTTAGCTTTTGTTGTGGACCATGATGGGCCTCGGTGTACAGTCATTTGGACTGTAATAGGACTGACTGATTTAGGCACGAATTACTGCTACAAGTTTGTAGTTACAAGATTTAAATACAAATCGTTTGGTTAATTAGGAACACGACTGCTATTAAAAAAATTTAAAAACGATATATCCAATGCACCCTCCAAATAAAATAAGAAGATAAGCAAATTATCGTAGTGTTAAATAAAACACACATTACCTCTTGTGACTAATCACATGGTGGATTTCCAGAGGTATGTGTCTGCGGGTTGAAAAATGTTAAGCAGTTTCACATGGTTCAGAAGATAAATGAGGGGCATGAAGGTCTCTGGAAAGTGTGAACTGGGATAAATTAGTATTGGGTCTTAACTGCCAGTTAGGTGGCATGGGCAGCACTCTCACTCAGTTTCTTTTTGTCTAGACCTTCTGGAGCTTAAAGCATGGGTAGTTTTATCATGTTGTGAATAAACAGAAATTGTACAAATAATAGGAGTTGGGAAGAAGTCTTCTATGCTCACCAGACCTGCATTTATTTCATCTAAAACACTGTAAATTTATAGTTACAAAAAAAGTTCAAATTAAATGCTTAGAAGCCATTTTCCAATCTTTAAAGGTTAGTTCATAAAAAAAAAACCCATTTATTAATTACTCACACTTATGCCGTTCCAAACCCAGGGACCTTCGGTCATATTCGGATAACAAATTATAATATTTTAGATAAAAAATTCAAGAGCTCCCTCATTTTTCATATAGCACATAAAACAAAAAAAAAAACTTTATTCAACAGTTTTTTCTCCTCAGTGTCAGTATTTCTTCTAAGGAGAATGAGAGAGCTCTCAGATTTTATTTAAAATATCTTAATACATGTTCAGAAGATGAACAAAGTTCTCAGGAGTTTAGAACTAATATTATATTATATTATATTATATTATATTATATTATATTATATTATATTGCATTAGATGTTGAAATTTGGTTGATTTCAGATTGGACGTTGAACATTGACGTCGACTTGACGTCAGGTTCTGACATCAACCTGATTTTCATTTCCAAACAAAATGCAACATCCCCACAATGTTGGGGTGCAATGTCAATCTTACTTCTCTGGGTCATTCATCAGTACTCCCAACAGGTAGTTCTGAACCAAACTCACTCTATTGGTTGAATTGCTTGATGTTGCATTTCTTAAACAAACACAACAACGTTGAACGTGTTTACATTTCTGAACAGTCATCCTATAAGAAGCTTACTCATAGTTGTCTCTCCATATTAACCCGCAATGAGACAATTACTGAAAAATACACACTTCAACCTCAAACACTGCATTTACGCTGACAGGTCTTCAGAAGTCATGTGCCTGTTCCTAAACAACACAGCTGCAGCTTTTAAATGTTTCAATTTGATTTACATCTGATCCGACGTGGCAGCTCATAGACAAGTTTCAGACAGGCAGGGTTAGTTTAACTTGAGTGAGATTGAGGGAGAGAGAGAGCTTGTGCGCTGGGAGTTTGTTGGCATTTCAGCAGCACCGCAGAAAAGAGAGTAGAAAGTCATTATTGTCAGGTTTTGTTTCCTTCTCACATCCATTCCAATAACTGTCCCTGTCCCATCCAGCCCAAAAGAACCTTAGCAACAGCAGGAGCTCTGGCTGCAGACGTAGGCTCCACGCATACAAATGACCATGCTGCTGTTTTTCCGGATGAGTTCAGGGACAGTTTGTGAATTCCTCAGTGTTCTGACATCAAGGCTAAAATTTAGTCCCCTTGTTTTCGAAAGTTCTTTGCAGCTCTGGATGCTAATTCCTCCCAGACAGCCGAGCCTGTGGACCATCTGTCCTTGTTCCACCTCTTCTTTAATCAGATAATTTGGCCTGTGTGGCGTGTCCTTCCTTTTTAATATGCAGCCTGTGTGCACAAACACAGGCCTCGCTGTGTCCCGCATCCCAGTTTTCGCTCACTCACACCGCCTTGCACGATAGTTTATTCTTAGTAGAGGGATGCAACCCAAAACGCCTCTCATTAATTTTAGAGCACATCCCTTTACCCATTACATGAGGTTTGGTAAGTGGATAAGTAGATAATGAAGTGGGATTTAATGCCTCGTCTTTCCTTTAGTCGTCTGCAGATGTGGATGTGCCAAGATTTCTGCGTTTTTAGAACAAAAACAAAATGTATTTTGGGATTTTTAGTGCTCGCATTTGATTATGTGAACTTTAATTAGGATATTGCTGTCTGCACAATTTGTCAAATCCCACTGAGGGCTTTGGTAATGATTTAAGTGATGTATATAGGAAAAAAGTGCTATATTTACTTTGTTGTTAATAAAATTTGATCCAGTATTCAGAGGAAAAATGTCACAATTAGCTTGTAAAAATGTTGCATGCATCAGTGCTCTGACTGTTTATATTTTCTGTGGTGCATTGCCAGATCATATTTCAAACTTGATAAAACAAGTTTGTTTTATGTTTTGTTTAAGCCATTTATCCATTTTAACCATTTATTATTTAGTTCAAAGAATCATTCACCCAAAATGAAAATTCAGACTTTATTTACCAACTTTCATGTCATTCCAAACTCGCATTACTTTCTATTTCCGTGTAACATGATAAGCATAACTCTGAGGAATGGTTGCTTTTTTTGTAAAATTGCAATGAGGATACATTTTCTTGAGGCTTTTTAAAACTTGAGTGTCTACATAGACACTTTTATCTTTCATTTTAGCCTTTTTAAATGCAAGCAGTATATCTTTTATAAGAAGTGTTTTTTTTTTTCATTTTTATTGAATTTTTAAAGTTAATCTTATTTCCTTCCAATACACTAGGTACAAAAAATAGTTCCAATTTGGACCTTAAGGACATACACTGAAACCCATTTAAAAGCTAAACCCCAGTGCTATTTAATAAACAAACAAACAGATTTTTAAAAGTGTAAACTTTTTACTATTTTGACACTCCAGATTAAATGGAACAAATACTCTTTTCTTTCTTTTTTTCTGCAGGTTTGAGTTAGTTTTGTATGTACATAATGAAATAATTCTGTTCTGATAATAATTCTGGTAGTTATGTATCAATATTTTATAGTATTTGTTTGTAATCAGGGGAATCGCGGTGGTGCAGTGGGTAGCACGTTCACTTTACAGCAAGAAGGTCGCTGGTTCGAGCCCCGGCTGGGTCAGTTGGCGTTTCTGTGTGGAGTTTGCATGTTCTCCCCGTGTTCGCCGGGTGCTCCGGTTTCCCCCACACTCCAAAGACGTGGTACAGGTGAATTGGATATGCTAAAATCAACCGCAGTGTATGAGTGTGTGTGTGAATGAGTGTGGATGTTTTCCAGTAATGGGTTGCGGCTGGAAGGGCATACGCTGTGTAAAACGTTTGCTGGATAAGTTGGCGGTTCATTCCACTGTGGTGACCCCAGATTATTAAAGGGACTAAGCTGAAGATAAATTGATTGAATGAATCTAAAAAAAATATTTAAAACAACAGAAAACAACAACAGTTGAATTATTTAAACAAATGGTAATTTAATGGTTTAAAATCCTTAAAAATTAACACATTTTTGGTGGTTATTATCAGGACTGATGTAAATGAATCTAAATCACTCTGAGCAGGAAAATATTAATGTATGATACTTTTATGACATTTTAAGACCTATAGAGTACTGACCTATATAGAGTACAAACTTGACTGATTTCTTTGAGAATGACAAAAGTCTTGTCATCGACCCCAGTTATAAGAGCAGCAAATAATAACTTGACTTCTAGTTGATCATTTGTAGAAGTGGCAAAAGGTAGATTTTTCAGATGAATCATCAGTTGAACTGCATCCCAATCATCACAAATACTGCAGAAGACCTACTGGAAATCATGATTTGGGGTTACATTCAGTATTGGGGTGTACAAGAGATCTGCAGAGTAGTTGGCAACATCAACAGCCTGAAGTATCAAGACATTTGTGCTGCCCATTACATTACAAACCACAGGAGAGGGCAAATTCTTCAGCAGGATAGTGCTCCTTCTCATACTTAAGCCTCCACATCAAAGTCCCTGAAAGCAAAGAAGGTCAAGGTGGTCAAGGATTGGACAGCTCAGTCACCAAACATGAACATTATTAGGCATTTTTGGGGTAAGATGAAGGAGGAGGCATTGAAGATGAATCCAAAGAATCTTGATTAACTCTGGGAGTCCTGCAAGAACGCTTTCTCTGCCATTCCAGATGACTTTATTAATAAGTTATTTAAGTCATTGCAGAGATGTATGGATGCAGTCCTCCAAGCTCATGGGAGTCAAACACAATATTAATTCTTTTTTTTTCTCACTGCACCATGACTTTATATTCTATACTGTACGTTATTTCTGTTAAGTGACAAGACTTTTATCTAAGCAAAGTCAGACCTCAAATCAAATCACTTTTATTGTCACATCATCAGCAGCACGTGTGCTATGATGAGTGAAAAGCTTAGGTGCTGGCTCCAGACAGTGAAAAATACAGATAGTGCAAATACAACAACAGTGCAAAAAACAGACAGTGCAAATACAACAACAGTGCAAAATACAGACAGTGCAAATACAACGACAGTGTAAAATACAGACAGTGCAAAATACAACAACATACTCACAAAAAAGAAACAAAACAGTGTAAATTTGGCAATGTGACAGTGATGCGTACGATGGATAGGTGTACACATAGTTGTAGACAGTATTGTTTAAGTATGGATTGGTTAAAGTGCAGTGCATGCTACATCTTTATGGTGTGGGGTATGGGAGAGTTTGTGTGGGGTGTGTTAAGTACCTTACTGTTTTAGTAAGGTACTTAAGTAAGTACCTTACTGTTTTACAGTAAGTACCTTACTGTTTTAATAAAAAAAAAAATCAAGGCATGATCATATTTATTTTTGGTAAAATAAGCATGTTCTAGAGAGCTTTGCCTTTCATATAAACCACTTCTGATACTAATGTTGTTCTGATGTTGTTCCTAAAACTTGGATAGGCACATGTAAAATTGGCACACAACAAGGGTTAACTTTCGAAAAGTATGCTCAAGCAAGTCATTAATTAATTAATTCATTCATTCATTCAGTCATTTATTCATTCATTCAATCATGTTTTTACACAGCCGATGCCCTTCCAGCTGCAACCCATCACTGGGAAAGCAGACATCAATTGGGGAAAATTAGCACTGCATACCGTCTTACTGTTTGATTGCTTCCTATCACAAAGCTTTCAAATTCTCTTGAAAAACAAAGTGCTTGTCCTTTTTGAACCTTAAAATCCACAGTCCCCATTTAGTGTAACTGCATGGACTACATGTATATTACAAAAATATCCTAGTGTTGCGTGATACAATAAAAGCTATACAAGCTTGAATGACATACTGTATATATTGAACGACATATACAGTGCATATATTTGAATTGTTTTTGATTCAAGGCACCTCAGCCCCCGATGCACGAATGCAATAGAGTGCAGTGCATTCCTCCGCTGCTCGCTTCTCCATGGCACATAACTGGACATCACACCAACAGCCAAGCATCTCTCACCCTGGTGCTAAGCATAGCAGGGCTAAGTTTAGATCCTGTCTTTGTAAATCAAGCCTGAATGAAAATCCACCCTTTTTTGTGATCTCACCTACAAAGTTTGGCTTTTAGTAAGAGGAAAGTCCTGGTAA
Source organism: Danio tinwini (assembly GCA_903798205.1). Classification (NCBI taxonomy): domain Eukaryota; kingdom Metazoa; phylum Chordata; class Actinopteri; order Cypriniformes; family Danionidae; genus Danio; species Danio tinwini. Next base: position 15,008,543 of record CAIGQZ010034990.1, on the reverse strand, counting down.
ATGTTAAAGAGAAGGGGAGGGAATGCACTTTGCAACCCCTCTAGCCTGCTAAATATACCAAGACGTGGGTCAAAACGCAGCTCTCAGACATTTTTCCTTTCAGAACAATTGTGTTTTCTCTCTCGCCTTAAAAAAGAAGTGGTCTTGGAGGTGTTGAAATACCTCGCATTGTCATGTGCTGTACAGATGTTGGATAAAGCAGACAGAGCTCACATGCCTAGCGCAAAAATTGAAGCTGACATGTATTTATCCCATCTACCTTTTTTTCCCCTAGTCGAGACAAGCGCTCAAATAATAACCCAGGGAGTTTTCGGTTAGACTTGACGTCCATCTGTGATCACTTTCGACAACATATTATTGGCTTTTATTGATGATGTGGGCCGAATTAGTTTGCATTAGCACAGTTTACAATTTCTCACACGCATCCTTTGCTTTGTTCCGTTTTGTTTCTCTGTGTTTCCAATGACGTGCACATGTTCCAAGCCATAAAACTCCAAATGGTTCAAAGCAATAACACAAAAAAAGGACAAGAAGCTTTTCGGGAGACATGGACTTACGCAGAGAGCGCTGAAAATAGAGCACTTTGCCATGGTCGACTGGGCGCAGCCAGTACAAGATGCAGTTCACCACAAAGCCAACGGGGACAAATCGACACCAGAGCTGAGGTGCAGTTTTTTGTAAAAGAATCTGTAAAAAAAAAAAACAATCTTCATGTTTATTTCCAAGCGTGTTTTGCACAGACAGATATGTAAATGTTTACACGTGTATGGGTGGGGGAGACGAGTGAGCCGAACTCTGAACCTCAGTGGGTCACCTCCCAATTGCATGGTATAGTTCTGAATATGAGGTTTCCTTAGACATCGGCTGAGAGCAATAGATCAGGTCCATTTGTCATTTTCTTAATCATTATGTTACACCCATACGTCATCCCTGAGGAAGCATCACCATGGAATACACACAAATACATAAAATATAATCCTAAATGTGGTGACAAGCAAGACGTCCTCTTTTTGTTTTTTATATGGAGCTCCAGACTTGCATATTTGGCATACTTGAACGCTCATTGGATTACAGATTGGGCAAATAATGAGAAGGCTATTTGAATAGCGATGCCGTGCATCAGTCTTTTTCAAACAACTCTGCAATCCCAGCGTTAATGTTTACGCATTGCTCGTTGATGTTTTCCTCCCGGGCTACAGGCTTATTATTCAATGAAAACCTCTGCTTCTGGCCTCGTGCTTGTGTGTATGATTAAACATCTGTCCCTTTGAAACGTTCGTCTGCGAGACGAATTATTCGATACTGGAGGTCGGGGAAGGAGGGGAGCGGAATCTAGCATGGCTGGATGTAAACACTCAGCTCAAATACCCGGCCGTTCCTTCTCAGGCGATAATTATTCCACTGATAGATTGATCGAGTGATGTGTTGTTTGTTAAGAGCACAGGTCGGAACTGCGTGACGTGAGTTGGAGTGGGAATGACAGATTTTTGGAGCGCACCACTGTCCTGTACGCAACATGTGTTTTTTTTAATATCTGCATTCTCCAGATGACTAACTGCTTTTGGGGTGGTCAGGGTTCGCATCGCACGGCAGCGCGATTCAGATCATGTGTGAGGGGAATCGGTTACATCCAAACAGACACAGAGAGGGAAACTTGATAGATGCTGTTCATCTGGTACTCTACAGATGCTCTGCATTTAGACACTTCTGCTGTACTGTATTAGAAGTATACTATTTTTTTTTGTGTAAATTCAGCTCTGCTTTGTTAGTAACACTTCCAGTACAGACGCTGTTTACACTTTGTGCTTTTGTTAATCTGATCACAAGTAGATGACTGCAAATACAGGTGTAAACAAGGTCTGAAATGTTTTGAGTTTTTGAGGGTAAGAAAAAGGATTTGATCAGGTTGCTTTAAAGAAACAGTCCACTTTTTGGAAAATAGTTAAATACTGGAGTTTTACCATTTTTACCATTTAAAGAGCCCCTATTATGGGTTTGTTGAAAATGACCTTCTATGTAGTGTGTAAAACAACTCTAAGTGAAGTGAAATATCTAGCTAAAGCTTAAATCTGAAAGTGGACAGTGTTTAAAACTATTGATTCATCTATAAAAAAGTCGACTCACGAGTCTTTAGCCGTTTCGACGTGACGTGGATACGAAACATAATGGTTGCACGTGCAGACCCACAAAATTTAAACATGCGGTCCCGCCCACTAACACAGCAGCAAATTAAAGAAGAAGATAAACAGATCCTGAAGACATGATTCATGAAGACGCTGTGCTTTGCTGGAAATTATTGGAAGTTTGAGGGAAAGTTTGTGTTATATTCTCTACCCAAAGATGAAGCTGTGAAGAGTCCGTAGTTGAGGTTTATTTTTGCAAAAAAGGAAGGATCAGAAAAGACTACTGATGTATGAGACTTTGACAGAGCTCCACAGGAACTATCAAAACACAGCTCATGGATTATTGGGCAAAGCAGAGTACAGGTAAGCCCTGAGAACATATAACACTTATACATATCGCGACTAAAACCACGCTAAAAACGTGACGCGTACCACTTTCTTTGCGGATTTAAACATGTTTGTGAACTTGTAATCCTGTCATTTGTCATTGCTATGGCTACCGTAAGCTGTTCTTACTTGCGTACGGCGGTCAAGATTCAGAATAGTTCAGCTTTTGCCACTGTGTGGATTAATACTGAATGTGTGTTATTGTTAATAAGAGAGCAATATGCTGGTGTTTAACTGCACTGCTTTAATGCACTCATGAACACACACAAAAATCCAGGAGACTGGGGGAAAGTGAGGACCTGGAGGGAGGGGGTGGGTGTCGCGGATGAAAGTTAGAACCGGGGGAGTTCACGGACAACGCCCTCACTATTCTATGGACGCGCCGGCCCTGATAACACTGGTGAGAACCGGGTACTGTGTTCTATGGTGTTAGTAACTAATGTGAAGTTGTTTCTTTAATGTACATTCTATGTATTTTGTTTTTGAATGTTTCTGTTAAGGACTTTTATTTTTGTTTTGTGTCCTCTGAGAAGGAGGGTAATGTGTGTGTGTGTCTGTGTGTGCGTGAAAAAAGAGCAGGTAGAGCAGTGTTGCCAGATTGGGTAGTTTCCCGCTCAATTGGACTGTTTCTAACACAATTGTGGAGGTATAAACACTTATCGTGTTTTTTGCGACTGTCACAACCGTGTTTTCCAGATGAGTGCGCAGTTTTTTTTGCATTTTGGCTGGTTTTGGATAGTTTTTGGACTGGAATCAGTCATCTACATCTGGCAACACTGAGGTAGAGTGTGATGGGCTAGGAGACTCATGTCGATCTCCTCCCCAGTTCTTGGAGTTTTTGCTTAATAAAATAGTTAGTCGTCAGTATTTTCAAGTCTATCGTCTGTATTTACATTCACCCACTGCCGAAATCCACGCCTTACACTAATATGTAGCGTGTATGCACTCTGACTACTTCTATATTGTTGATAAGCTGTGCTGGGCATTTCACTCTGTCTCGTGCTGAAGGCTGTCAGTGTCGACCAATCGCAACAGGCTGTCATCGGTCCAATCAGCGCAGATTAGCTTCGCGCTAAGGAGGGGTTTGGGAACAAATGAATCACTGAACGATTCATATGGGAGTCGCTGGGATAATTTGGTAAAAATAAATGCATATTATAAGACCATGAAAGTATTTTTTGACCCTTTTTAATGTATAATAGGGGCTCTTTAAACCTCTCAGCCGATATTCAGCTCTTTTAGCTTAGCTAAGCATATTCACAGGGGTCAAACTCAGATCCTGGAGGGCCACAGCTCTGCACAGTTTAGCTTTAACCCTAATTAAACAGACCTTATCAAACTAATTGAGTCTTTCAGGCTTGCAGTGTTGGGCAATAGCGTCGCTACAAGTAGTGACACTATTAGCTAACTACGCTTCTCAGTAGCGTGGCGGTAGCATCGCTACTTTCTAAATCAAATAGCTTTTCAGTAGCAAAGCTATTATTTTAAGCTAGTAGCACAGTAGCGTCTACACAAGCTACATTTACTGATCGCGGATCAATAAGTGACACCACCGACATTCAGCTGTGAGGCCAGTGTCTAGCCAATGAAAGTAAATCCATATGATGTCGAGAACATTGGCGAGAATGACGATTTCTTCCTCTTCAACAAATGTATGTAAAATAGGTTAATTTACTATGTAAATTAGATTTTGCTTAGATAAATGTATTATTTAGCTGGCACAATCAAGAATTACACTATGCACTTTTTAAATAAATGCATGTTTTGAAATCTTCTAAGTTTTTAGTGTAAGTTAAATTTTGCTTTATTCTGTGCAACGTGGGCCATGTTTTTGCGAAATATGAAGATATTTAATGTAAGTTAATGTTGAATATTCTAAAAACGGCACTTTGAGTGGGAACACACTTTCTCGTTGTGAAGTTTATTTATAAACTAATTGCGAGAGGATCACGTCCCTATGATTGGCCATGGCTGGTCCCACATTAGCTATCATAGAATTTACCAATCAGACAAAATCAAACGTACATGCACTGTAAAAACATTCAGAATGTTTACAGTAAATTTCTGTAATTTAACAGCTGTTATTTTACGTTTTTTTCTTGCAGCCCAACCAATTACAGATTTTTTTTACTGTGTAAATAACCAAATTTCCTTACCTTAGTCATCTTCGTTTTGAAAAGTCCTCTCATCTACCCCTACTCCACCCCCTCTTTCCTAGATTAATCCAAGACAGGGTGGCATAGTGGCTCAGTGGTTAGCACTGTTGCCTCACAGCAAGGAGGTCACTGGTTCGAGTCCCGGCTGGACCAGTTGATGTTTCTGTGTATGGAGTTTACATGCACTGTAAAAAATGCAGGGTCCCACATAATTCATTTATGTTGACCCAACACAAATCGATTAAGTTAACTCAACACTTTTAACAAATTGATGTGGATTGAACATAATTTAAGGTGTCCCAATAAAATCTCAAGAAATGTTTTGTGTCAGCTCATTTTAATTAAGTAGTTTGAACAAGACAAAAAAAAGTGTACTCCGGTTTCCTGCCACAGTCCAAAGCATCCAGTATAAGTGAATTGAATAAACCAAATTGCCACAGAATTTGAGTGTTTATGTACTGGACATTCACCGCATAAACATATGCTAGTATAGTTGGCAGTTCAATTTGCCATGGCAACCCCTAATAATCAAGGAATAGACCAAAATAACGAATTCGAGGGAACTCTCGAGACCTACCTGAGCTTAGACTCCTCTCTCTCCAAATGAAATGGTATCAAGTTCAACCATGCTGCACTGGTATTGCATGCAAACCCAACTAGTTTTGTGGGCAACAAGTTTCCCCCAAACAATTTGCCTAATAGAGGTCTATTAGTGGTGTGTCTCAACAAAGTCATGGAGTGTGGAAGAGGAAGTGTTAACATCTGGGCAGCTGGCTTATGGCGTGGCACTGAAATCTCTCTCTCTCTCTTCCTCTCATGTTGAGTGAAAACAAACATAACTCTCATGATTTTGCCTGCTGTATCGGGGTTGAGGAGGTTTGTCTGGCTGCTCAGCACGCTTTGCCTCTCTGACGTCCCAGTCTGGTTATTGGGGGTCAGGAATGCGCTATTTGTTTGATTTGCATCACGTTGTGTTCCCCAACATGAAACGGAACTCATTAGAAGACTAATGTGGCGGAGAACTGTCATGCGATTCGACTTGACTGGAAATACATCTAGGCTGAGTTAGACTTGAACCAAATCGATCCTCATAAAACAGGGTGTTTATTATCACAATGATGATGAACAGATTTGTCTGGGCTAAATAAACCGTTGCTGCTATTTCTGGAGGGTTTAATATGATAGATTAATAACATGTAGAATTAGTGTGTAACTTCTGTGTCACATTGTTGTACACTACCTGACAAAAGTCTTGTTGCCTATCCATGTTTTAGGAACAACAAATAATTACTTGACTTCTAGTTGATCATTTGGTATCAGAAGTGGCTTATATGAAAGGCCTCTAGATTATGCTAAAATAAATAAAATATGATCATGCCTTGATTTTTTTATTATTTAATTAGGACAGTAAGGTCTGACTTCACTTAGACAAAAATCTTGTCACTTAACAGAAATCATGTAGAGTATAGAATATACAGTCATGGTGCAGTGGAAATAGAATTAATATTGTTTATGATATAACCCATGAGCTTGGAGGACTGCATCCATACATCTCTGCAATCACTCAAATAACTTATGAATAAAATCATCTGGAATGGCAGAGAAAGCGTTCTTGCAGGACTCCCAGAATTCATCATGATTTTTTGGATTCATCTTCAATGCCTCCTCCATCATCTTACCCCAGACATGCTCAATAATTTTCATATCTGGTGACTGGGCTGGCCAATCTTGAAACACCTTGACCTTCTTTGCTTTCAGGAACTTTGATGCGGAGGCTGAAGTATGAGAAGGAGCACTATCCTGCTGAAGAATTTGCCCTCTCCTGTAATTTGTAATGTAATGGTTAGCACAAATGTTTTGATACCTCAGTTATGGCTCGTTTCCACTGAGTGGTACAGTACGGTACGGTTCGGGTCGGTACGGGTCACCTTTATCAAGGTTGCGTTTCCATTACAAAGGGTACCCTTTTGGTGGGCGTGGTGTACTACAGAGAGTTTCAGTCGACGTCATTCTCGCTCGAATAAATGTCTACAGTAAAGCTGTACAGTTCGTTAACATTATATGAGAAGCTCTTCTAACAAAACAGATGCTTTAAACATATTAATACTTGTTTATAAATGTTTATTACTAACATTTCTATGAACATGATTTGATTTTAACTGCAGATCAATGACAGTGTGACAGTGTTACAGCCTACTGTAACGTCTGCAATTATATAAAATAAATAAATAAATGCAACATATATGAACACATACAGACCCTTACAGTCTCCGATATGTTACTAATTACAGATAAACGACACACAGCATACATTAAGTCCTTATTTGAGTTCGGGAATCCTTGTAATCCTGTCGGGCTTCTCCTTTTTTTCCGCGCTTCACTCTTGCGTTTGTCCTTTTCTTTCTGAATGGATCAGATGTCGAAGACGCTTCATTAATCACACACGCACGTTATTATTATCAGCTCAAGAAGTTTGTTATATCAAATCTAGACGCGAACGCGAGCTCCCTGGAGAAAGCGAAAAACCGCTCGCACTTTTAGACGGCCTCATAAAACAACAACAGGACACGGCAGATTCTTGGCTTTGTGGCTGTTCATCAAGACAACGACAAGGTTTGTTTTGAGCCCGGGTCATCCATGTATCGTTATTATATGCATATAGTTGTCTGGGCTGAGCATTTAAAAACATGGCGGCTCCATTGTTTTGATTCTGGCTAGCTCCACGAGATCGTGACGTATCTCTGTAAACCAATCAGCGTTCAGCTGCGCGTGTAGCTCCACCTTTGGGCACCCTTTCTCGTCTTTGGTACCCTTTCGAAAGGGTGCCGAAAAAGTAGTACGGTACGGATCGGTTCGGTACGCTTTTGACAGTGGAAACGGCCATAAAAGCGTACCGACCCGTACCGACCCGTACCGTACCACTCAGTGGAAACGGGCCTTTTATGTTGCCATCCACTCTGCAGATCTCTTGTATACCCCAATACTGAATGTAACCCCAAATCATGATTTTTCTATCACCAAACTTGACTGATTTCTGTGAGAATCTTGGGTTCATGCGGGTTCCAATAGGTCTTCTGCAGTATTTGTGATGATTGGGATGCAGTTCAACAGATGAGTCATTTAAAAAATCTACCACTTTTCCAAACGATCGACTAGAAGTCAAGTTATTATTTGTTGCCCTTACAAATGGGATTGACGACGACTTTTGTCAGGTAGTGTATAAAATATATTTTAACTATTAAAAATATAAAATATATTTTAACTATTATGCTCGATTTAACCTAATTTTTTTCCGAATGGTTTCATGTACAGTTGAAGGCAAAATTGCTCACTCACTCACTCATTCACTCACTCACTCACTAACTCACTCACTTTCCTTCTGCTTGATTTTATAGGGGTCGCCACAGTGAAATAAACCACCAGTTACTCTGGCATATGTTTTATTTGGCTGATGCTCTTCTAGCTGCAACTCAGCACTGAGAGTACACTAACTTGTCAACACCTAGTGCTGGGAAACACCCACACACACATTCATACACTACAGACAATTTAGTTTATAGAATTCACCTATACTTCATGCTAGTGCTGAACAATATATCGACATAAAATCGCATTTGTGATTTAACAAAAGTTGCGATTGTCTTGCTTATCATGTAAGGAAATTACAGTGTGTGATCAGTAGTAAACTTACTCCTAAGGCCAGAGGGCACTTTCTCTTTCTCTCTCTATCTCGCCATTCACACAGAACAACCAAATATGTCCGAAAGAAATCCAGGAAATACCAGTCTATGAAAAATCTATATAACGTAGAATAAACATTAGATATAACTGCTTTCATTTGATTCAATGGTATTAATAAAAACGAGACCACAGCAACTTAGGGCTCTTTTTTCTTCCTTAAAATAGCAAAAGTGGATTCGGACATGCCCTTATTACTTTTGCGCCATGCACTTTAGACACCACGCTTAGATCATTATAAAAAAATAGTGGCAATAATGGTTTATTAAAGTTTTTTTCTGGTAATAAAGTATGTAATGATGCAACGCCTTTTTCACAGCTTAGAATGCTATTATGAAACATGTCACATGCTTTATTCTGTGTAAGAAGCTGCATAATTTTACAGGACTTATTTTTAAACTCTCGACTGAATCTATAAAGTATGTTATGAGTAAAAATGTCATTACATGGGATATTTGCATATGCTTTCAGGTCTAACATTAGAAACATTTACTACAAAAAGACCATAGTTCACCGAGAAACAGTTCACAGAATAATTATTTCCGATTTTCATATCGCATGATGATATTGCATGTAATATTTTGCATAGTTAACCAGAGAGCTATAGTTTTGTGTAGTAAACTATGTACCAGCTGAACACGGGTGCTGGAGATTCATAGCTGGATTTAAAGAATTTCGCATGTGATTTATGATTCAGCCCCATCGCAATTTTTTTTTTCATGAACCAGCAACCTTTTTGCTGTGAGGCGACAGTGCTAACCACTGAGTCACCGTGCCGCCCCAAAATTATTAGCATTAAAAGTATTATATTATTTTACAAATGTTTCTCAATTTGGTGAGCACATGTGACATATGAGTGTAAACACCATGTGAAATTTTGTGTAGATCGGGTAGGTGGTGCTATAATAGTAAAAATGGTCCCAAAAACACAATGTTTCAATGTCTGGTAAAGCTCAATAGAGTTTTTCATTTACCATTTTAGCCACTAGATGATTCAACTTGAAATTTGGCATGTAGTGTATTTGCTCAAAGTGGAATGACATATTATAAAAAATGTCTGCCTTTAGCCAATTAAGTTTGAGCACCCAATAAAGACAATTAACGATGTAACTTGGTGATCATGTTGGACTCATGGGCTTAGAGGTCTGTGGAAATTTTGAAAGAAATCATCCACTAGAGGGCAATTTTTAGTTTTTAGAGTGTGTAATTAAACATTTGTTAACTCAATCTAAAAACTCTAATACTCTAATCATATTTTTCGTTGTCTAATAAACTACTTACAGGGTTCCTAACTGATAATCTTACGCTACTTAAACGCTTGAACCCCAGTAATTGCTGCTTGCAGCTATATTTTTTTGTTTGCTTCAGTTATTGCTTTGCTTCAGTTTGCAATTGTTTGCTTTAGTTATTGCGTTTTGCTGTAAAAATACAGACAATGTTTTTCGTATGATCTCAAGAACTGTTGGACCTGCTAAATCCTTGAGGGACTAGACTAACTGATTAACCCCACTGCCTAGTTAGCTCCATTAAGCCTTTAAATTGCACTTTAAGCTAAATAATAACAGATTGCAAAATAACTAGTAAAATATTATGCACTGTCATCATGGCAAATACAAAAAAAAATTGTTATTAGAAATTAGTTATTAAAACTTTAAATAACTAGGTTTAAAAAAGCATGATGAATAAATCCCTCTATTGAACAGCACTTGAGAAATATTCCTAAAAAAAATTACAGGATGACCATTTATTTCGCCTTTAACTGTATATACGTAGTTGTGTTAAAATCCAAATAAGGAAAAAAACAACTATAAACTCAGGCAAATATAGTTTCTTAAAGAGGCTTAAATTGTTTAGTAATTAACAGTATGCATATGGTGCTCCAAAAAGTATTTAAACAACTTTAGTTAGGGCACTTAAGTATTGCTTAAGAGATAAATGACATTGCATAGAATATCAGACCAAGTGTAAACGTCAAACAAATTATGCTAGGGATTTTTCTCAGATGTAGTTTCTCTATTTTGGCCCTAATTGTGAAAACATTCCATGCCTTCATGTTGTTTATACCAAATTCTGACCAAACCATATGAATTTCATCAAGATTCACCAGACCAAGCTAATGAATGTTAGTGAAAATCCCAGCAGAATTCTGAAAAATCTGAAATACTCAGAGCAGCCTCTGGCACCAACACTGACCATTCTTGGTTTAAACTTCAGCAGATCCTTTTAACCATGTCGACATGCCTAAATTAATGAATTCATTAGAGGTTTTATTCCTATTAGACCCTGCCAATTTATTTTTACTGTATATTTACCACACTATAATAATATACTACACCGTTTACTAGCAGTGCTGTCAGTTTAAAACATATGTCATTTTATTAATATTTATAAATAAGTTTGTGAGGTCATGAAGTGTACAAAATTTATAACAAATATTTATATTGTTTCAAAATTTTTGTTAAGCAATTACATCATTTTTTAGGGAAAATATGTAATAGTCAATATTGTTAAGTATTACGATAACCTTAATTCTAACAATATTTTCTACAAATGCAATTTTTATTGGCTGTTTTAAAAAAATCATTATTTATATTTATCATGATCATAATAAAATAAACCAGTTTGTGTATGTGTTAATTAAATCAATTTCAATTAAAAAATAATGTATGATTGTGATTGAGTTTCCTTAGATTATGTATATTTATGTGAGAATGAGACCATTGTACCAGTTGCCCTGAGACATTTCAAATGATATCAAAAATGATGGGGAAAAAATCGCTTGCATTGATATAGAACAGGGGTGTCAAACTCCTGGAGCGCCGCAACCCTGCACAGTTTAGTTCCAACCATTACCTGTAGGTTTCAAACAAGCCTGAAGGACTCCATTAATTTGATCTGGTGTGTTTAATTAGGGTTGGAACTAAACTGTGCAGAGTTTGACACCTGTGATATAGAACATTCATATTTTGAGATGATCATTCTGTGTGAGTTGGATGAAGAGGAGGCTGAGTCAACAGAAGGGAGTGCGGGAGAGGCTTTAAATGTAAATGAAGGAAAGAAGAGGAGTGAGCCTCCCTGCATTCCCACTCGGTGTGGGTGTAGAGGCAAATGTCTCTGTGTTTAAATACTCTGTTTGGATTGTATCCAGATGTGGATGCATAGAAGTATTTGAGATTTCTCAAATCTTACAGTTTCTTCGGTCTACCACGCAGCCGGCATCCGTCTGGAGCAATCCTCATTGCTGTTCTTGCTACAGAGTTCTCATTGCTTTGGTTCACATGTCCATACCAACTTAGGCCTGATTCGAGCATCTTCTTATTGATGGGGGCTACTCCCTGTCCTTCCATATGTTCATAATATAATCCCATCTTGTGATTCCTAGGCTCCAGCGGGTCTGTTCATGTGTGGTAAGGGCGGGCCAACATTCAGAGCCATACAGGGCTACCTGGTGGTTTTTTTTCTTTTTCTTTTGAGTTGGTCCGGTATCCTTTTGTCGCAAGGGACACCAGTAACCTGTCGCCATTTCAGCCAAGGTGCATTTTTTCTTACTGAAACATCAGAGGTGGTGCTCCAATCGCTGTTTTGTATTTTTTTATTGATCTTTATTTCTATAACACTTTTAGTGATGTAAAAACCTTGAGAGAAACCAGGCTCAGTTGGGCATGACCATTTCTCCTCTGGCCAAACTTTTTTTGCAGAGCTGCAGTCTAGGCGCCGGAGGCTGGAGAATGCTGGACGTCCATCATGGAGAAGCTGCAGGTGTGAGTAGGTCACATGCGGGTGCGCAGGCTGGCCCATAGGATCAAATCGGAGACTTGTCTGTCACTGGGGTCTTTCAGGAATCAGTCCCATGCTCTCTACTCTTCCATGACCGCCACAGCATCTGCTAAGAATACGGCCTGGTCCAGGGTTGTGGAGACCTCTAGACCTCCTTTATGCTTAGCATCATCTCTTTACAGGACTTGGATCAAGTCTTCTTCAGGTCTTTGTTGTCAATTGTGATGGTGCCATCCGTTTGGAGACCACCTTCCAGATATTTGCTCTTCTTGATGTTGAGCCTCAGACCATACTCACCAAGCTTTGTTTTCTCTAACTGGGTGTTAATTTAGGTCTCTACCCAGTCTTCACTGACAAGGAATACGTCATCGGTAAAAAGTAATGACCAAGAGTGGGGCAGCTAGAGGTCGACCGTAATGGTGTCCATGAATAAGATAAAGAGTAGTGGTGAAAGGGCTGATCCTTGGTGTACTCTGACGCTGATTGTGAAAGGAGGTAACAATATGGCTAGGCCACAGATTGTGCTGTTGACATTCTTATAGAGGTGCCTGATCCACTCGGTGTATGCTTCAGGGACTGAACATGCGATCGTAGGATGTGCCAAATGAGGTTGTGAAGCACCCTGTCAAAAGCCTTTTCGAGGCCATATGTTCCAGTTTGTTCATCTCCCTATGTTTCTCCAATAGGAGGCGGATGACGTGGTTGAAAATGTGTATGAAATGTGTTATATAAGTAAACTTGCCTTGCCTATTATCATGATAATGATTATTTTTAAATATTTAAATATTATTGATTGCATTTTTTTTAAGTTTGACCAAAGTATCCAAGTGCTTTTGGGGTCCACTAAAGATGTTTTTTTCTGACATCGCATATGTTGCATTCTATACCTATGCCTATAAAAGTCAGTGTTGTTTTGTAAAAAAAATACCTCAGTGCCCTGTTATTTTTATTTTTCAAGTGCAATGTTGTTTTTGTAAAAGTATTTGACAATATGAAGCAAATGGGAAAAGATTTCATAACAAGCATTTAAATGGCTCTTTAATAATTCAATTTAATGTGGTCAACCACAGTGTTTCTTTTAGTGAAATGTTGAGAATTTTTATATCCCTACATTCCCTAACATAAAGTCATCTTGGTGTCGGTTGCATTTGAGTAGGGGTACTTTTTAAAGTGCCCCATGAAATTGCTTGGCAGAGCAGTTTTATTCACAGGTTTGACATTTTGTATTGAAACAGAAATATGAGTTTCTGATCATTACGATTCAGATTCTTCATGCAATGTTTTGAGTGTGTGCATGTCTGTGTGTGGTGTAACTGTATATGCTTGAAATGCTTAGCAACCAAAAGAAAATAAAAGTTGTTATCATGGTACACAATCAGAGTAACTGCCAACAGACGTTAGATTTAGTCTAAGATGAAGCGCTACAAAAAAAAGTCTTTAGCTCAATTCCTGGAAATCCTTGCCAGTTTGATGATTAGCGTTGCAAGGGTGGGACAGCTTTATGTCTGACCTTTTTAAGCAAATAACAAAAGCATGACACTGATTAGAAGCCATTACCCTGATGAAATTGTCAGTGGCAAGCGTTTAATGTGTTTTCTGAGCACAGAAAGTCAGTATTAGCTAGAGATGAAATTATAGTTGTTATTTTAGGAGAGTTTTAGAAAAACATACAGTATAGATGTCATTTGTACACTGTAAAAATGTTGGTTTCCATACAAGTCCTTCTTGTTGTCCCAACACAAATTGTTTAAGTTTACCTTATTGTTTTTACAAATTTAAGTGGATTGAACATAAAACAATTAAGTCCCCCCCCCAAAAAAAAACCCTCAAGAATTGTGTTATTTCAACTCATTTTAAATAAGTAGCTTGCATGAAGCAGCTTCTTCTTGAGTGTAGATAAAGTGCTTTGTCAGAAAGAGGCTGCTATGGGTTTATAAATATATATACAGTATGGTTGCATCACTTAGGTGTTAATGTAGCTGGTAATCAATCAATAACTGTGAGATTTATAGATCACAATGACTTAGTCTTGTCCTCGTGGACACCCAGATCTGAAATGTGTGATTCAGAATGGGGGGTTTGTTATTGGGTTTGCATGTTTTTAAACATTGTAGTCATCCTGACTTATCTCACTAACTTACATTTGCCAGAATTTACCGCACTGGCCAAGATTTAATTTCAGACACCAAATGCTTACTGTATTAGGCATGACATGCTACACACACACACACACACACACACACACACGCACACACACACACATACACACACACACACACAACAGGAAATGAAAGTCAGAATTGACAACTTGAGTATTTGCTAATGCAATTTTTGTTTAACTTTGTTGACTTTAATATGATGCTTTGGGTCAGGGTTAGAAATGAACAGGGCTTTGTGGTAGATATGCCATTGAAATGAACAAAAATGCTAAACTAATTCACGAAGAGGGCACTGTACCATACATGCTAATATACAATATTGTGGACCAACATATCTGTGTGGGCAGCTAAAATATGTAATTGAAAAAAAAATTCAGAAAGGAGGTTAAGTAAAAACTCAGAGTATGTTAACCCTGAAATGAGAGAAACTCTGGGTTTTCCGTTTCAAAATGGCAGGTTTGTCAAACTCGAGAAAGCAGGGTAGGTTAAGCCTGTTTCTAAAAGAGAGGTAACTTTTACCCAGAGTCAGTTACCGTGGTCACTTATGTGAACCTAACCTGGTCAGGAGCAAGTTTTCTTCTCTAAACTCTGACTCCCCCTTTTTAAGGACGAAGCGGTATTTTTCACCTTAGCCTTACGTTTCCACTCACCTATTTTTATGTGCATTTTGGAGATACGCATAAAAAACGATTGATGGAATCACCAAGATGCGCATAACTTTTTATTCGCTAAGAAAAGAAGTGCATCAAATGCGATGGAAACTATTTTACCAAGCAAATTCCAGTATGTGCATTAAAAAAGGTCATGTGATTTTGTTGTACGAGATCATATGATGATAAAAACAGATGGATGACAAACCAGCAGGCTGAGCACATTGTAAAACATCTGAAATGTTGTTTTGGTCATTCTAAAATGCCTTAACTGTTTTAGTGTTAGTGTTATTATATTATTAATGACCTCCAGAGCTGTCAAGAGCGTCTGTTCTCCGCGTCTCATGGCTTCAAACACCACCACGCCCTCATTGCATGTCAGCATTGTCTTCTGAGGCGCATATCATTTATTAAATAAAGAAAAGATTCATGCACCTTCTTCTACCACAATAAAATTCTGTTTTACTGTAGATATTTGGCGCCAGTTAATCAGAAAGTGATGATTTTGTTCGCTTTGGCTCGTTGGATGGAAACGCTGCTTTATTTGCACGCCTTTTATGCCATATTCCAGAAACATAGCTATTGCCTACATTTCAGTCACACAAAGAACAAAGTCACATACAAGAATGGCTTGTCCTTTTTTAATGAATAAGCTTAAATTCACTGACCTTCAACAGGGATGTCTACTGTAACTACTGTAGATTAATGGGATTGTTACTCGTTCTAAAAACTATTTGTTAGTACTGCCTACATTCTAAATGTCATATCAATCTCCACCACTTGATCAATAATAAAGGCAGACACACACAAGTGCACTTTTACATCTATTAAAACTCAATTTTAGACATTTTATCTTAAACTGATCAACATGTGTAAAAGTGGGAACCTTAAATTAAACATTTCCACTGAACATTAAGTGAAGGTTATATGCATTCTTGTTTTGTCATATTAGTTGTAGAAACCCTGCAGTAGCCTATTTTATGTAATTTAATGCAATTACATTTTTATTGCAATTACGGCCAATTCCCCACTTTTTAAAGTAAAAAGTCAATAAACATCACACATTACATTTACTTATTTTATTATACTTAAATATTTTAAATGTAAACTTACACATTAACTTGAGCATCTATGTTTTCCCATGCTGACTGTCTCTGGTGTTGCTTTTTATTGTTTTTTACTGTTATAATTATTTTTTGGGGCGGTTTCTCCTTTATGAGATAGGACAGTATAGAGAATTGACAGGAAAGCATGGGGAGCAGAAAGAGGGGAAGGATCGGCATAGGGACCAGGTGACGGGATCAAACTTGGGTCGCCGTGAGCACCAGAGTGCATGTGTCGACGCACTAACCACTACACTACTGGCGTTGACGTGGTGTTGCTTTTTTAAATATATAGTCATATTTGCTATAAATTTGCATGAGCACATCAAGTGCAGCGGGAGCAAGAAATGATGATCTTTTTTTTTAGATGTTGCCATGGTGACTCGTAATATCTGTGCTCCATTGATAATGCATTTTTATAGATGCGGTGTGTGCGCTTAACTCTAAGTTAATCTTCTCAAAGTTGATTGAGCTAACTCAGATCAGCTGTTCTGAAACCGAGTTTAAACTCCGAGTTAGTTGAACCTCCTTATTGAAGCAGGCCCCTTGTCATTTAGAGCATTTTTGTTGCATAAAAGTAACAAAAAATATGTTTACATTATTTTTTTATGCAACTCAACACCATTGTGTTTGCTTAGAATTAATACTTAGTGAATTGATAAGCTTATTTTCAGTCACAATAAACAAAAACATTTGTTTTCCTCACCAATTTTCAGGAAAAATAAATGTAAATGAGAAAACTTATATTTGATATTTTTTCATCAGATGTTATTAATGCTTTTGAACAAAACAAATATTAATACTCAATACTCAAATTCATGCATTAAAAATTCAGTAAATGCAGAGAAACTTGTTTTATTATGTAAATTACTGATGACATTTCTTTCAAAATCTATCAAAGAAAATTTATCTTGCATAAAAATAACAGTTTGTTATACAACTCAATACCAATGTTTCCATAAAACTTAAATGTTTTTCATAAAAGTTACGAAATCAATATTTGGTGAAATGATCCTAATTTTCAGTCAAAGCATATGAAAACACTTTTTTTAATTCTGACCAATTTTCAGAAAAAATAAGAAAATATATGATAGATTTTTTTATTCAAGTGTTATTAGTCCATTATAGAACAAAACAAATATTAATTTAATCATACTCATAGTCACAGTAAATCCAGAGAAACGTGTTTTATTATGTAAATTACTAATTATATTTCTTTCAGATTTTGTAATTTAGAGCAGTGTTTCTGAACCACGTTCCAGGATGACCACCAGCTCTGCACATTTTTCATGTCATCTTAAGTAAACCCACCTGTACTGAAAGACCTGTAATGGATGTGACAAACAAAAGAGACATCCAAAACATGTTGTGTCAGTGGTCCTCCAGGAAGGTGGTTGAGAAACACTGATTTGGAGTGTTTTTGTTGCATAAAGATAACAAAATATGTTTACATAATTTTTTAAACAACTCAATGTGTTTACTACAGATGATTTAATAAATCAGTATTTGGTGGAATAACTGGATTTTCAAGTAGTCTAAAAAATTATATTAATCAACATTAATAATCGGGCAACACGGTTGCTCAGTGGTTTGAGTCTTGGCTGGGCCAGTTGGCATTTGTGTGGAGTTTGCATGTTCTCTCTGTGTTCGCGTGGGTTTCCTCTGGGTGCTCCAGTTTCCCTCACAGTCCAAAGACATGCTATAGGTGAATTGAATTATCTAAATTGGCCGTAGTGTATGTGAGTGAATGAGTGTGTGTGGATGTTTCTCAGTACTGAATTTCAGCCGGAAAGGCATCCGCTGTGTAAAACATATGCTGGAAAAAGTTGAAAGTTGTTTCTGCTGTGGCGACCCCTGATGAATTAGGGGGCGAAGCTGAAGGAAAATTAATGAAGGAATGAACAATAATCATTATTTGAATATTACAAGCAACGGTCAGCAATAATGATT
Organism: Danio tinwini; assembly: GCA_903798205.1. Lineage (NCBI taxonomy): Eukaryota > Metazoa > Chordata > Actinopteri > Cypriniformes > Danionidae > Danio > Danio tinwini. Next base: position 14,990,500 of record CAIGQZ010034990.1, on the reverse strand, counting down.
TTTGCATCACCCAGCTTAAACAGTTAGTGTTATTGGTTTCAGTTGACAATGTTCTAAATGATTCATAGAAGTGGTGAAATTAAAAATGAATAAGTATTAATAATTACTAGAGAGTAAAAATCTACCATCATTCACTCTCCCTTCACTTGTATCAAACTTTCTTTCTAATGTTGAACACAAAACAATTTATTTTGAAAAATGCTGGTAGCTGACACCATTGATGTCCCTATAGTATTTTTTTCCCTAGTGTGAAATTAATGAGTGCCAGCATTCTTCAAAATATCTCTTTTGGTGTTGAACAGAAAATGAAATTAAGGTGTAAAAGTACATGAAGGATAATAAATCATGAGGTCATTTTCATTTTTGGGGTGAACTTTTAAAAGTTAAAATGGGTGAACTATCCCTTTAAATGCCATTTAATTAAAAACACTGCTTTTTGCGTAAAGTCACGATGGGATACAGCTGCGGATACGTCAACATAGTATACTTTTTGTGACACTGTACAACAATAATATTATTATGTAGGGTAGGTTGAGGTGGGGTAGGTGTTAATAAAACACAATTTAATAGGTAATTTAATACATAATATGAATAATACTCAATATAATTACAGTGATGGTTGGGTTTAGGGATGATGTATGGGTAGATGTCAATAAAATACAATTAATGGGTAATTTAATGGGTAAATTATATACATAATTTTCGTTCACTTCCGATCACAGTTGTATTTCTTCGAGCTACAACCCTGCTTTTGTGCTTGATTTCTGTGTGATTTTGCCTTTTATGGTTGGACACGTTCAGCCTCTTAGTGTACAGCACATGTATGCAATGAATCCTGACGATTGCCTCAGATTTTGTAGCCGTGGTTGCTTCTTGCTCTTCCTGTATCGGCCAGTAGAGGGCACTCACAATGCGAGACCTTCACCTTCACCTTGGTCCTAAAAATCGTCTCTGAAAATAGTGAGCAATCTTAAATATAACATTCAATAGATATAATTAAATATATCTATACAATAGATATATATCAAAACAATAGATATAATTAAATATAACATTGGGAAGAGTTTGGTTTAGTCTTTCACAGCTATTTTTTTAAATAACAATTTTGCTGCTGACTCTAGAAGATCATTCATTCATTCAATATTGTTCATTGGTCATTTACCAGCAGCTTACATTTACTGAGGTAATGAGGGAAGTGATCAAGTGTTTCTCTGGAATTAGTTTTTTTTTTTTTTAACACTACATATACTGTAAAAAAACACTACATATACTGTAAGAGTTTCCGTATTTTGTGATTCAAAATTGTTTTCTGTTAATTTACAGTTGTGAATTGCATTATGGGACCTTGATCTCTGCTCTGTCAACTTTTGATGTTGAAAATTGAAAAGTAGTTTGAAATAATATAATGTTTAATAAATGATAAATAGAAAAATAAGTCTGTAAAGCAACAGAAAATGTACTGGCAGTTTATAACAAGGTTTTTGTACTGGAATATACAACAGCAACCCAGACAATATATCACTTTAAACTATTAAATGTTCATAAATGTCACTTTTTTCTAACTCTACAAGGTTAAAAGTTTCTGAAATAAAGTTCAAGATCCCATAATGCATTTCAAAAGTAAAAATAAATGAAAAAAATGAAAAATATGAATCACAAAATGTGAAAAACTGCTAATTTACAGATATTTTTTACACCCAAAAGATGATTTTTGCTGCTTGTTCTAAATAAGTATTTAAAACGAGCTAAAAACACAGTTCTGGAGATTTAATTTTGGAAAACTTAATAGTTTTATGTTCAATCCACTTAAATCACTTAAATGTTGACTTAATCGATTTGTGACAGCATGGAAGAATTGTGTGGAACCCTGCATTTTTTACAGTGTACAGTACATACCCATGATGTACCCTTTGCAGTCTGCCCTCCACACATTTGCCCGTTCTGTGTTTACTTACCAGAATTAGAACATAAACACTCCACCGGCTCCACTGTAATCAGCTGGTTATGTACACAAGTAATTTAGTCATTTCATAGAGTGTTTAAAGGGATTTTGCATTCCAGACAGCTGAGAAAAACACCCAGAGTACAGTAATGTAGCCGCCTTGTTCAGAACAAATTTATTTTGTGATTTAACTTTGTGAGTTATATTTTACTGCTGTTGTTGTGTAATACTGTGGTTTATAATACGATACTTTTTGATAAGTTGAACATTATAATAAATTCGATGTTGTGTTATTTTTTTTATAAAAAAATTATTAATTATATCATTTGGGTTTGTTTTATTATAGAATTGTACATTTCATTATTTATATTGTCTTTTTAAAAAATTTATTTAAATTTATTTATTTTAATTTACATTTTATCAAAAAATCTGTTTAAAGTTTTTACTTTACTTTAGAACTATGTATTTCTATTATTCGTTGTAGATTTTTTTTCTATTATATCGGTTATTTGGACTTTATTTTTTATTGTTATTATTTTTTACAGAATTATATCAGTAATATACACTCACCGGACACTTTATTAGGTACACCTTACGAGTACCCGGTTGGACCCCCTTTTGCCTTAATCTTTCGTGGCATAGATTCAACAAGGTACTGGAAATATCTTGGTCCATATTGACGTAATAGCATGACGCAATTGCTGCAGATTTGTCGGCTGCACATCCATGATGCGAATCTCCCGTTCCACCACATCTTAAAGGTGCTCTATTGGATTGAGCTCTGGTAACTGTGGAGGCCATTTGAGTACAGTGAACTCATTGTTATGTTCAAGAAAGAGATGTCTGAGTCTGAGATGATTCACGCTTTATGACATGGTGCATTATCCTGCTGGAAGTAGCCATCAGAAGATGGGTACACTGTGGTCATAAAGGATAATACTCAGGTAGACTGTGGCGTTGACATGATGCTCAATTGGTACTAATGAGCCCAAAGTGTGCCAAGAAAATATCCCCCATGCCATTACACCACCACCACCAGCCTGAACCGTTGATACAAGGCAGGATGAATCCATGCTTTCATGTTGTTGATGGCAAATTTGACCCTACCATCCGAATGTCACAGCAGAAATCGAGACTCATCAGACCAGCCAACATTTTTCCAATCTTCTATTGTCCAATTTTGGTGAGCCTGTGCGAATTGTAGCCTCAGTTTCCTGTTTTTAGCTGACAGGAGTGGCACCTAGTGTGGTCTTCTGCTGCTGTAGCCCATCCGCCTCAAGGTTTGATGTGTTGTGCATTCAGAGATGTTCTTCTGCAGACCTCAGTTGTAACAAGTGGTTATTTGAGTTACTGTTGCCAGCTCAAACCAGTCTGGCCATTCTTCTCTGGCATCAGCAAGGCATTTGCACCAACAGAACTGCCGCTCACTAAATATTTTCTCTTTTTCAGACCATTCTCTGTAAACCCTAGAGATGGTTGTGCATGAAAATCCCAGTGAACCAGCAGTTTCTGAAATACTCAGATTTAGAATACTCAACCATGCCACGGTCAAAGACACTTAAATCACCTTTCTTCCCCATTCTGATCCTCGGTTTGAACTGCAGCAGATCGTCTTGACCATGTTTACATGTCTAAATGCATTGAGCTGCTGCCTTGTGATTGGCTGATTAGAAATTTGCGTTAACGAGCAGTTGTACCTAATAAAGTGGATAATGAGTATATTTCCTGTGTTTTTGAATACGATACTATAAGTCTTTAAGTAAGACTTGTCATTTATTTAAACTGTATATATTAAATAAGTGTATTATTTAAGAACTTATAAATATGATAAATATTATGAAAAATATAAATAAATTGTATTAATGGATTTCATTCTGCTTATATATATATATATATATATATATATATATATATATATATATATATTAGTATTTCAGAATATATTGTATTCATATTTATAGATTTCATTTTTATTTTCCTTCATGTTTTTATTTTTATTTTTATTTTTTTACTTTTTTTCATTAAATTTAAAGTTCCATTTTAACTTTTAACCTCTGAATGAATCATTTTCTCTGTAACCACATCTTGGGGATGCTGTAAATGTGCATAAACCTAGTAAGAGAATGGATACAACTCCCTGGTGATTTGCTTAAAGGAAAACGCCTCCTGAGTTCTTCTCCTGTCTGACGGAGCCTTATGCTCTCGCTCCTCTTCCTGTCTAAAGAAAAGTAGGATGACAGAGACGGGGGTTAAAAGTTGCACAGAAAGCATGAGAGACTAAACTTGCTTACTTTTTAGTTCAGCTGACCCTTAACCCAAATAAAATGTGTGATAACTGAGGCTGGTCCAGTTCTGACTGAGGTTAATGTTAAGGGACCCCATGGCTTCCAGATGTCACACGACGCCAAGCTAAGAGTGAATGAACAACTTAAAAAAACCCTGCAAATTTAGCTGATCGTGTATTTTTGGGCTAACAGGAAAGCATGCTAACAGGATATCCATGCATAATTATTTTGCCGTATGTGACCAAAACAGAAAGGTGTCAGAACAAGTCTCTCTTGTCCACTGTACTAATTGCTACTCTTGATTTTTGAGTGTTTTTCTAGGGAAAATGTCAAAAAAAGTATTCAATCAATATGTAACTGAGAAAATTAAGTGACAAAAACACAAGCACTTAAGCATAGTCACTTCATATAATCTTAATAGTTATTAGAGAACAAGACTTTATTTATCTTATTTAAGATTTTAATGAAAAACAAGTCAAAATGAATATTAAAAAAGGCAGTTTGTGTATACCTCAAAAATATGGTTCTGCCACAGTATTTTGCTAGTTTACAAAGCAATAAACATAAAAAAGCAAAATACATAGTTTGAAAACAAATGAGAAGTGTTCTATTAAGTTTTAAGTTAAATTAAATAACAACTTAAGAAATTATTGTTTTCTGAATATGTATCAAAATATGTATCATGTATATGTATGTTCATATGTATCAAAATTTAAAAAGCTTAAAATAAAGCATACAAATAGCTTTTAATAAAAATGCATCTGACAGTTGAATCAAAAATAATCTTGGTAACTTTTTTATTAGTTTTTCTGACCAATTGCTTCATCTCATCTCATCTCATCTCATCTCATCTCATAAAATAAAATAAAATAAAATAAAATAAAATAAAATAAAATAAAAT